>OW388291.1:7696778-8151748 GCA_936450465.1 Gibbula magus
GCTGGCAAGAATTTATTAATAAACCTCGCACTCACGCGTACATCTCGACATGTGATTGTGCTAAAATATCTCTGATATATACTTTACAAATATATACACATACACATATACGTACACATTCACTTAAATATAGGAATGTGTAATGTATAATTATTTCAGGAATGGAGAGCCAATGAGCTGTCGGCCAGGCTTGGACGGTCAGGCTCTCGTCATCTTCCATACTGCAAGTAAGGTATTGCACGTGCCCTCCGTCAGGTGACTGGAGCAAGACTGACTCTATGCGTGTTACCCATGCACGTGTTCTCTCCCTCCACTCTTCCTGGCGATCCTGAACGGTGCATTTCTGTTAATTCTTTGCTTATAGACTGAAGCAATTAATATTATTGCTATGTTTCTGTATTGCATTTTAAATTGTTGTAATGATGTGAACCTGAGGTGGAACAAAATGAATGAAGCAGTACACTGTAAGAATAAAGACTAGAGACAAGGCGCCGTAACGGGCTTCTGTATGTACGAGTTTGTCACGAGACCTAACATCACGTGCACGCCTGCCACGCACTGTATCCCACGTGTCTGGATCTGTGCGCAACTCTCGCCTCACACATTCACACAGCGCTCCCCACAACACAGCGCCATATCGATTCCTCTCCTCGTTATTCTCTTCGGATATTCCCTATAATTAGTCCGTGTTCTGATTTCAATCTCATTCGAGCATTTGTGTTTGACAATGTGCTGATACTTAGAATAAGTCGTAGCAATGAGGAAAAAATGAAAAAAATTCAAAAAGTCTGTTGTGCGGATTCATTCATTTGAAATTCATGAAAATAAAACCCGTGGGTTTAAATAATGTATGACCCTATCTGAAAATAGCCAATGTCACTGACATTGTAAAGTCATAAGTACACTTTTGGTCAGCGAAATACTTAAATCACTGACTGTCTAAGTAAGCAATAACGACTTTGTGAATTATACACAATGAAATATCTGCAAATTAAAAACGGATGAAGTAGCGATACAAGGCCTGCCTTCCCCAGATATGTATTTTTTGTTTGTAAAATTAGACACGCTGAAGGTGAGAAATTAGGTTCAGAAGAAAACATTGCTAATTTTAACGGCGTGAGGACGCAGTGTCCTCACAGAAACTATCTCAAGTACCGCGAGGACGCAGTGTCGTCAAAGAGACTATCTCAAGTACCGTGAGGACGCAGTGTCGTCGTAGAGACTATCTATCACAAGTACCGTGAAGACGCAGTGTCCTCACAGAAACTATCTATCTCAAGTACCGTGAAGACGCAGTGTCCTCACAGAAACTATCTATCTCAAGTACCGTGAGGACGCAGTGTCGTCACAGAGACTATCTCAAGTACCGTGAGGACGCAGTGTCGTCACAGAGACTATCTATCTCAAGTACCGAGAGGACGCAGTGTCGTCACAGAGACTATCTCAAGTACCGTGAGGACGCAGTGTCCTCACAGAGACTATCTATCTCAAGTACCGTGAGGACGCAGTGCCCTCACAGAGACTATCTATCTCAAGTACCGTGAGGACGCAGTGTCGTCACAGAGACTATCTATCTCAAGTACCGTGAGGACGCAGTGTCGTCACAGAGACTTTATATCTCAAGTACCGTGAGGACGCAGTGTCGTCACAGAGACTATCTATCTCAAGTACCGTGAGGACGCAGTGCCCTCACAGAGACTATCTCAAGTACCGTGAGGACGCAGTGTCGTCACAGAGACTATCTATCTCAAGTACCGAGAGGACGCAGTGTCGTCACAGAGACTATCTCAAGTACCGTGAGGACGCAGTGTCGTCACAGAGACTATCTATCTCAAGTACCGAGAGGACGCAGTGTCGTCACAGAGACTATCTATCTCAAGTACCGTGAAGACGCAGTGTCCTCACAGAGACTATCTCAAGTACCGTGAGGACGCAGTGTCGTCACAGAGACTAGCTATCTCAAGTACCGTGAGGACGCAGTGCCCTCACAGAGACTAGCTAGCTCAAGTACCGTGAAGACGCAGTGTCCTCACAGAGACTATCTCAAGTACCGTGAGGACGCAGTGTCCTCACAGAGACTATCTCAAGTACCGTGAGGACGCAGTGTCGTCACAGAGACTATCTATCTCAAGTACCGTGAGGACGCAGTGCCCTCACAGAGACTAGCTATCTCAAGTACCATGAAGACGCAGTGTCCTCACAGAGACTATCTCAAGTACCGTGAGGACGCAGTGTCCTCACAGGGACTATCTATCTCAAGTACCGTGAGGACGCAGTGTCCTCACAGAGACTATCTCAAGTACCGTGAGGACGCAGTGTCCTCACAGAGACTATCTATCTCAAGTACCGTGAAGACGCAGTGTCCTCACAGAGACTATCTCAAGTACCGTGAGGATGCAGTGTCCTCACAGAGACTATCTATCTCAAGTACCGTGAGGACGCAGTGTCCTCACAGAGACTATCTATCTCAAGTACCGAGAGGACGCAGTGTCCTCACAGAGACTATCTATCTCAAGTACCGTGAGGACGCAGTGTCCTCACAGAGACTATCTATCTCAAGTACCGTGAAGACGCAGTGTCCTCACAGAGACTATCTCAAGTACCGTGAGGACGCAGTGTCGTCACAGAGACTATATATCTCAAGTACCGTGAGGACGCAGTGTCCTCACAGGGACTATCTATCTCAAGTACCGTGAGGACGCAGTGTCGTCACAGAGACTATCTCAAGTACAGTGAGGACGCAGTGTCGTCACAGAGACTATCTATCTCAAGTACCGTGAGGACGCAGTGTCCTCACAGAGACTATCTCAAGTACCGTGAGGATGCAGTGTCCTCACAGAGACTATCTATCTCAAGTACCGTGAGGACGCAGTGTCGTCACAGAGACTATATATCTCAAGTACCGTGAGGACGCAGTGTCGTCACAGAGACTATATATCTCAAGTACCGTGAGGACGCAGTGCCCTCACAGAGACTATCTCAAGTACCGTGAGGACGCAGTGTCGTCACAGAGACTATCTATCTCAAGTACCGAGAGGACGCAGTGTCGTCACAGAGACTATCTCAAGTACCGTGAGGACGCAGTGTCGTCACAGAGACTATCTATCTCAAGTACCGAGAGGACGCAGTGTCGTCACAGAGACTATCTATCTCAAGTACCGTGAGGACGCAGTGCCCTCACAGAGACTAGCTATCTCAAGTACCGTGAAGACGCAGTGTCCTCACAGAGACTATCTCAAGTGGTTTAAACATATTTATTTCAATCAAGAAATGGATTGGTAAACAAGCATTTAGCTTATTTTAATACCGCTCCGTAGATCTCAAGTACCGTGAGGACGCAGTGTCGTCACAGAGACTAGCTATCTCAAGTACCGTGAGGACGCAGTGCCCTCACAGAGACTAGCTATCTCAAGTACCGTGAAGACGCAGTGTCCTCACAGAGACTATCTCAAGTACCGTGAGGACGCAGTGTCCTCACAGAGACTATCTCAAGTACCGTGAGGACGCAGTGTCGTCACAGAGACTATCTATCTCAAGTACCGTGAGGACGCAGTGCCCTCACAGAGACTAGCTATCTCAAGTACCGTGAAGACGCAGTGTCCTCACAGAGACTATCTCAAGTACCGTGAGAACGCAGTGTCCTCACAGGGACTATCTATCTCAAGTACCGAGAGGACGCAGTGTCCTCACAGAGACTATCTATCTCAAGTACCGTGAGGACGCAGTGTCCTCACAGAGACTATCTATCTCAAGTACCGTGAAGACGCAGTGTCCTCACAGAGACTATCTCAAGTACCGTGAGGACGCAGTGTCGTCACAGAGACTATATATCTCAAGTACCGTGAGGACGCAGTGTCCTCACAGGGACTATCTATCTCAAGTACCGTGAAGACGCAGTGTCGTCACAGAGACTATCTCAAGTACAGTGAGGACGCAGTGTCGTCACAGAGACTATCTATCTCAAGTACCGTGAGGACGCAGTGTCCTCACAGAGACTATCTCAAGTACCGTGAGGATGCAGTGTCCTCACAGAGACTATCTATCTCAAGTACCGTGAGGACGCAGTGTCCTCACAGAGACTATATATCTCAAGTACCGTGAGGACGCAGTGTCGTCACAATGACTATATATCTCAAGTACCGTGAGGACGCAGTGTCCTCACAGAGACTATCTATCTCAAGTACCGTGAAGACGCAGTGTCCTCACAGAGACTATCTCAAGTACCGTGAGGATGCAGTGTCCTCACAGAGACTATCTATCTCAAGTACCGAGAGGACGCAGTGTCCTCACAGAGACTATCTCAAGTACCGTGAGGACGCAGTGTCCTCACAGGGACTATCTATCTCAAGTACCGTGAAGACGCAGTGTCCTCACAGAGACTATCTATCTCAAGTACCGTGAAGACGCAGTGTCCTCACAGAGACTATCTATCTCAAGTACCGTGAAGACGCAGTGTCCTCACAGAGACTATCTCAAGTACCGTGAGGACGCAGTGTCCTCACAGAGACTATCTCAAGTACCGAGAGGACGCAGTGTCCTCACAGAGACTATCTCAAGTACCGTGAGGACGCAGTGTCGTCACAGAGACTATCTATCTCAAGTACCGTGAAGACGCAGTGTCCTCACAGAGACTATCTATCTCAAGTACCGTGAGGACGCAGTGTCGTCACAGAGACTATCTATCTCAAGTACCGTGAAGACGCAGTGTCGTCACAGAGACTATCTATCTCAAGTACCGTGAGGACGCAGTGTCGTCACAGAGACTTTATATCTCAAGTACCGTGAGGACGCAGTGTCCTCACAGAGACTATCTCAAGTACCGTGAGGACGCAGTGTCCTCACAGAGACTATCTATCTCAAGTACCGTGAAGACGCAGTGTCCTCACAGAGACTATCTCAAGTACCGTGAGGACGCAGTGTCGTCACAGAGACTATATATCTCAAGTACCGTGAGGACGCAGTGTCCTCACAGAGACTATCTATCTCAAGTACCGTGAAGACGCAGTGTCCTCACAGAGACTATCTCAAGTACCGTGAGGATGCAGTGTCCTCACAGAGACTATCTATCTCAAGTACCGAGAGGACGCAGTGTCCTCACAGAGACTATCTCAAGTACCGTGAGGACGCAGTGTCGTCACAGAGACTATCTATCTCAAGTACCGTGAAGACGCAGTGTCCTCACAGAGACTATCTATCTCAAGTACCGTGAAGACGCAGTGTCCTCACAGAGACTATCTCAAGTACCGTGAGGATGCAGTGTCCTCACAGAGACTATCTATCTCAAGTACCGTGAAGACGCAGTGTCCTCACAGAGACTATCTCAAGTACCGTGAGAATGCAGTGTCCTCACAGAGACTATCTATCTCAAGTACCGTGAGGACGCATTGTCCTCACATAGCCTATCTATCTCAAGTACCGTGAGGACGCAGTGTCCTCACATAGCCTATCTATCTCAAGTACCGTGAAGACGCAGTGTCCTCACAGATCCATCGTCTTTTGTTTTTGTGTCCTCAACTAACTGTTCAATCACCGAATACCCCGATCGTACAAGAAGGTTATTTATGTTGACAACATATTTTAATTAGCATAGGTTTATGCTTGTATACAAGTAATTAGCATATGTTTATTCTTCCACGAGGTAATTAGTATGAGGTTATTCTTTTAACCAAGTATCAAGTAACGGTTTTATTTTTGTATCGAAATAATGTGTACAGGTTTACTGCAAGTAATTAGCAGATGTTTATTCTTCTATCGAGGAAGTAAGCTTCAGTTTATTCTTTCAACCAAGTAATTAGTAAAGGATTATTATTTTACCCATGCAATAAATAAAGGTTTATTGTTGTATCCAAGTAATTAGTATATGACTATTCTTGTATTCAATTAATTAGTTTAGTCTAGTCTGATATCATACACTTAGGAAAGGTTTATTCTTGTACCCATGAAATCAGCATGTGTTTATTCTTGTGTACATGCAAAAAGTTAATATTTATTCTTGTATTCAAATTATAAGTACATGTTTATTCTTGTAACTAAGTAATAAGTTAAGGTTGTTTCTTGTATCCAAGTAATTAGCATATGTTTATTCTCGTATCCAAGTCATTAGCATATGTTTACTCTCGTATCCAAGTCATTAGCATATGTTTATTCTCGTATCAAAGTCATTAGGATAGGTATATTCTTTTTTAAGTCATTAGCATAAGTATATTCTTTTTAGGTTCGTTTAAGTATCCAAGTAATGAGCATACGTTTATTCTTCTATCGAGGTAGAATGCATATGATTATTCTCCTAACGAAGTAATAAGTAAAGGTTAATTATTGTATCCAAGTAACTAACTGGTATAGTTTCATTCTTGTATCAATGAAATTAGTATATGTCTATTATTGTATCCAAGCAATTAGTAACGATTTATTATTGTATGAAAGCTATTAGTGTAGGTTTATTCGTGCATCCAAGTAGTATGCTTAGATTTATTCTCAAAATATATTTTATGCTCTTCTTTAAAACATCTTCGAAATAATTGTAATTTTTGTCTCAATTAATTGCATCACATAAATTGTAATTCGTATCCTATTTTGATATTTCTAGTGCCAAGATTAAAAAAACAATGACCGTCAAAATTTGAAAATATCTGCAGATCATATACATCTAAATGTCAAGGAGACGAGAGTGAAAGCAGTCCAGATATTGATTCAGTTACTGTGGATAACAGAGTATCAGCCTACGACATTGATATTCCAAATATACTTCAACTCGTCCCACGTTAAGAACCTTTTTCCGACAATGTAATGAAGCAGCACTGTTACTGATACTTACTGAAGCAGCAATGTAAAAAATACTTACTGAAGCAGCAATGTAACCAATACTTACTGAAGCAGCAATGTAACCAATACTTACTGAAGCAGCACTGTAGCAGATATTTACTGAAGCAGCAATGTAACCAATACTTACTGAAGCAGCACTGTAGCAAATATTTACTGAAGCAGCAATGTAACCAATACTTACTGAAGCAGCACTGTAACCAATACTTACTGAAGCAGCAATGTAACCTACACGTACTCAAACGTCGAGAAGTCTTCCTGCAGTGTACTGTCGAGCATCTCTTCCTGCAGTGTACTGTCGAGCATCTCTTCCTGCAGTGTAACGTCGAGCATCCCTTCCTGCAGTGTAACGTCGAGCATCTCTTCCTGCAGTGTAACGTCGAGCATCCCTTCCCGCAGTGTAACGTCGAGCATCCCTTCCTGCAGTGTAACGTCGAGCATCCCTTCCTGCGGTGTAACATCGATCATCCCTTCCTGCAGTGTAACGTCGAGCATTCCTTCCGGCAGTGTAACGTCGAGCATCCCTTCCTGCAGTGTAACGTCGAGCATCCCTTCCTGCAGTGTAACGTCGAGCATCCCTTCCTGCAGTGTAACGTCGAGCATCCCTTCCTGCAGTGTAACGTCGAGCATCCCTTCCTGCAGTGTAACGTCGAGCATCTCTTCCTGTAGTGTACTGTCGAGCATCCCTTCCTGCAGTGTAACGTCGAGCAGTCTTCCTGCAGTGTAACGTCGAGCATCTCTTCCTGCAGTGTAACGTCGAGCATCCCTTCCTGCAGTGTAACGTCGAGCATCTCTTCCTGCAGTGTAACGTCGAGCAGTCTTCCTGCAGTGTACTGTCGAGCATCCCTTCCTGCAGTGTAACGTCGAGCATCCCTTCCTGCAGTGTAACGTCGAGCATCCCTTCCTGCAGTGTAACGTCGAGCATCTCTTCCTGCAGTGTAACGACGAGCAGTCTTCCTGCAGTGTAACGTCGAGCATCCCTTCCTGCAGTGTAACGTCGAGCAGTCTTCCTGCAGTGTACTGTCGAGCATCCCTTCCTGCAGTGTAACGTCGAGCATCCCTTCCTGCAGTGTAACGTCGAGCATCCCTTCCTGCAGTGTAACGTCGAGCAGTCTTCCTGCAGTGTAACGTCGAGCATCCCTTCCTTCAGTGTAACGTCGAGCATCTCTTCCTGCAGTGTAACGTCGAGCATCTCTTCCTTCAGTGTAACGTCGAGCATCCCTTCCTGTAGTGTACTGTCGAGCATCCCTTCCTGCAGTGTAACGTCGAGCAGTCTTCCTGCAGTGTTACGTCGAGCATCTCTTCCTGCAGTGTAACGTCGAGCATCCCTTCCTGCGGTGTAACATCGAGCATCCCTTCCTGCAGTGTAACGTCGAGCAGTCTTCCTGCAGTGTACTGTCGAGCATCCCTTCCTGCAGTGTAACGTCGTGCATCCCTTCCTAAAGTGTAACGTCGAGCATCCCTTCCTGCAGTGTAACGTCGAGCATCCCTTCCTGCAGTGTACTGTCGAGCATCCCTTCCTGCAGTGTAACGTCGAGCAGTCTTCCTGCAGTGTAACGTCGAGCATCTCTTCCTTCAGTGTAACGTCGAGCATCCCTTCCTGCAGTGTGACGTCGAGCAGTCTTCCTGCAGTGTACTGTCGAGCATCCCTTCCTGCAGTGTAACGTCGAGCATCCCTTCCTGCAGTGTAACGTCGAGCATCCCTTCCTGCAGTGTAACGTCGAGCAGTCTTCCTGCAGTGTAACGTCGAGGATTCCTTCTCGCAGTGTAACACCGAGCATCCCTTCCTGCAGAGTAACGTCGAGCATCCCTTCCTGCAGTGTAACGTCGAGCAGTCTTCCTGCAGTGTACTGTCGAGCATCCCTTCCTTCAGTGTAACGTCGAGCATCCCTTCCTGCAGTGTAACGTCGAGCATCCCTTCCTGCAGTGTAACGTCGAGCATCCCTTCCTGCAGTGTAACGTCGAGCATACCTTCCTGCAGTGTAACGTCGAGCATCCCCTCCTGCGGTGTAACATCGAGCATCCCTCCCTACAGTGTAACGTCGAGGATTCCTTCTCGCAGTGTAACGTCGAGCATCCCTTCCTGCGGTGTAACGTCGAGCATCTCTTCCTGCAGTGTAACGTCGAGCATCCCTTCCTGCAGTGTAACGTCGAGCATCCCTTCCTGCAGTGTAACGTCGAGCATCCCTTCCTGCGGTGTAACATCGAGCATCCCTTCCTGCAGTGTAACATCGAGCATCCCTTCCTGCAGTGTAACGTCGAGGATTCCTTCTCACAGTGTAACGTCGAGCATCCCTTCCTGCGGTGTAATGTCGAGCATCTCTTCCTGCAGTGTAACGTCGAGCATCCCTTCCTGCAGTGTAACGTCGAGCAGTCTTCCTGCAGTGTACTGTCGAGCATCCCTTCCTGCAGTGTACTGTCGAGCATCCCTTCCTGCAGTGTAACGTCGAGCAGTCTTCCTGCAGTATAACGTCGAGCATCTCTTCCTGCAGTGTAACGTCGAGCATCCCTTCCTGCAGTGTAACGTCGAGCAGTCTTCCTGCAGTGTACTGTTGAGCATCCCTTCCTGCAGTGTAACGTCGAGCATCCCTTCCTGCAGTGTAACGTCGAGCATCCCTTCCTGCAGTGAAACGTCGAGCATCTCTTCCTGCAGTGTAACGTCGAGCATCCCTTCCTGCAGTGTAACGTCGAGCAGTCTTCCTGCAGTGTACTGTCGAGCATCCCTTCCTGCAGTGTAACGTCGAGCATCCCTTCCTGCAGTGTAACGTCGAGCATCCCTTCCTGCAGTGTAACGTCGAGCAGTCTTCCTGCAGTGTAACGTCGAGCATATCTTCCTGCAGTGTAACGTCGAGCATCCCTTCCTGCGGTGTAACATCGAGCATCCCTTCCTGCAGTGTAACGTCGAGCAGTCTTCCTGCAGTGTACTGTCGAGCATCCCTTCTTGCAGTGTAACGTCGAGCATCCCTTCCTGCAGTGTAACGTCGAGCATCCCTTCCTGCAGTGTAACGTCGAGCATCCCTTCCTGCAGTGTACTGTCGAGCATCCCTTCCTGCAGTGTAACGTCGAGCAGTCTTCCTGCAGTGTAACGTCGAGCATCTCTTCCTGCAGTGTAACGTCGAGCATCCCTTCCTGCAGTGTAACGTCGAGCAGTCTTCCTGCAGTGTACTGTCGAGCATCCCTTCCTGCAGTGTAACGTCGAGCATCCCTGCCTGCAGTGTAACGTCGAGCATTCCTTTCCTGCAGTGTAACGTCGAGCAGTCTTCCTGCAGTGTAACGTCGAGGATTCCTTCTCGCAGTGTAACGTCGAGCATCCCTTCCTGCAGAGTAACGTCCAGCATCCCTTCCTGCAGTGTAACGTCGAGCATCCCTTCCTGCAGTGTACTGTCGAGCAGTCTTCCTGCAGTGTACTGTCGAGCATCCCTTCCTGCAGTGTAACGTCGTGCATCCCTTCCTAAAGTGTAACGTCGAGCATCCCTTCCTGCAGTGTAACGTCGAGCATCCCTTCCTGCAGTGTACTGTCGAGCATCCCTTCCTGCAGTGTAACGTCGAGCAGTCTTCCTGCAGTGTAACGTCGAGCATCTCTTCCTTCAGTGTAACGTCGAGCATCCCTTCCTGCAGTGTGACGTCGAGCAGTCTTCCTGCAGTGTACTGTCGAGCATCCCTTCCTGCAGTGTAACGTCGAGCATCCCTGCCTGCAGTGTAACGTCGAGCATCCCTTCCTGCAGTGTAACGTCGAGCAGTCTTCCTGCAGTGTAACGTCGAGGATTCCTTCTCGCAGTGTAACACCGAGCATCCCTTCCTGCAGAGTAACGTCGAGCATCCCTTCCTGCAGTGTAACGTCGAGCAGTCTTCCTGCAGTGTAACGTCGAGCATCCCTTCCTTCAGTGTAACGTCGAGCATCCCTTCCTGCAGTGTAACGTCGAGCATCCCTTCCTGCAGTGTAACGTCGAGCATCCCTTCCTGCAGTGTAACGTCGAGCATACCTTCCTGCAGTGTAACGTCGAGCATCCCCTCCTGCGGTGTAACATCGAGCATCCCTCCCTACAGTGTAACGTCGAGGATTCCTTCTCGCAGTGTAACGTCGAGCATCCCTTCCTGCAGTGTAACGTCGAGCATCTCTTCCTGCAGTGTAACGTCGAGCATCCCTTCCTGCAGTGTAACGTCGAGCATCCCTTCCTGCAGTGTAACGTCGAGCATCCCTTCCTGCAGTGTAACGTCGAGCATCCCTTCCTGCGGTGTAACATCGAGCATCCCTTCCTGCAGTGTAACATCGAGCATCCCTTCCTGCAGTGTAACGTCGAGGATTCCTTCTCGCAGTGTAACGTCGAGCATCCCTTCCTGCGGTGTAATGTCGAGCATCTCTTCCTGCAGTGTAACGTCGAGCATCCCTTCCTGCAGTGTAACGTCGAGCAGTCTTCCTGCAGTGTACTGTCGAGCATCCCTTCCTGCAGTGTACTGTCGAGCATCCCTTCCTGCAGTGTAACGTCGAGCAGTCTTCCTGCAGTATAACGTCGAGCATCTCTTCCTGCAGTGTAACGTCGAGCATCCCTTCCTGCAGTGTAACGTCGAGCAGTCTTCCTGCAGTGTACTGTTGAGCATCCCTTCCTGCAGTGTAACGTCGAGCATCCCTTCCTGCAGTGTAACGTCGAGCATCCCTTCCTGCAGTGTAACGTCGAGCATCTCTTCCTGCAGTGTAACGTCGAGCATCCCTTCCTGCAGTGTAACGTCGAGCAGTCTTCCTGCAGTGTACTGTCGAGCATCCCTTCCTGCAGTGTAACGTCGAGCATCCCTTCCTGCAGTGTAACGTCGAGCATCCCTTCCTGCAGTGTAACGTCGAGCAGTCTTCCTGCAGTGTAACGTCGAGCATATCTTCCTGCAGTGTAACGTCGAGCATCCCTTCCTGCGGTGTAACATCGAGCATCCCTTCCTGCAGTGTAACGTCGAGCAGTCTTCCTGCAGTGTACTGTCGAGCATCCCTTCTTGCAGTGTAACGTCGAGCATCCCTTCCTGCAGTGTAACGTCGAGCATCCCTTCCTGCAGTGTAACGTCGAGCAGTCTTCCTGCAGTGTACTGTCGAGCATCCCTTCCTGCAGTGTAACGTCGAGCATCCCTGCCTGCAGTGTAACGTCGAGCATTCCTTTCCTGCAGTGTAACGTCGAGCAGTCTTCCTGCAGTGTAACGTCGAGGATTCCTTCTCGCAGTGTAACGTCGAGCATCCCTTCCTGCAGAGTAACGTCCAGCATCCCTTCCTGCAGTGTAACGTCGAGCATCCCTTCCTGCAGTGTACTGTCGAGCAGTCTTCCTGCAGTGTACTGTCGAGCATCCCTTCCTGCAGTGTAACGTCGTGCATCCCTTCCTAAAGTGTAACGTCGAGCATCCCTTCCTGCAGTGTAACGTCGAGCATCCCTTCCTGCAGTGTACTGTCGAGCATCCCTTCCTGCAGTGTAACGTCGAGCAGTCTTCCTGCAGTGTAACGTCGAGCATCTCTTCCTTCAGTGTAACGTCGAGCATCCCTTCCTGCAGTGTGACGTCGAGCAGTCTTCCTGCAGTGTACTGTCGAGCATCCCTTCCTGCAGTGTAACGTCGAGCATCCCTGCCTGCAGTGTAACGTCGAGCATCCCTTCCTGCAGTGTAACGTCGAGCAGTCTTCCTGCAGTGTAACGTCGAGGATTCCTTCTCGCAGTGTAACACCGAGCATCCCTTCCTGCAGAGTAACGTCGAGCATCCCTTCCTGCAGTGTAACGTCGAGCAGTCTTCCTGCAGTGTACTGTCGAGCATCCCTTCCTTCAGTGTAACGTCGAGCATCCCTTCCTGCAGTGTAACGTCGAGCATCCCTTCCTGCAGTGTAACGTCGAGCATCCCTTCCTGCAGTGTAACGTCGAGCATACCTTCCTGCAGTGTAACGTCGAGCATCCCCTCCTGCGGTGTAACATCGAGCATCCCTCCCTACAGTGTAACGTCGAGGATTCCTTCTCGCAGTGTAACGTCGAGCATCCCTTCCTGCGGTGTAACGTCGAGCATCTCTTCCTGCAGTGTAACGTCGAGCATCCCTTCCTGCAGTGTAACGTCGAGCATCCCTTCCTGCAGTGTAACGTCGAGCATCCCTTCCTGCAGTGTAACGTCGAGCATCCCTTCCTGCGGTGTAACATCGAGCATCCCTTCCTGCAGTGTAACATCGAGCATCCCTTCCTGCAGTGTAACGTCGAGGATTCCTTCTCGCAGTGTAACGTCGAGCATCCCTTCCTGCGGTGTAATGTCGAGCATCTCTTCCTGCAGTGTAACGTCGAGCATCCCTTCCTGCAGTGTAACGTCGAGCAGTCTTCCTGCAGTGTACTGTCGAGCATCCCTTCCTGCAGTGTACTGTCGAGCATCCCTTCCTGCAGTGTAACGTCGAGCAGTCTTCCTGCAGTATAACGTCGAGCATCTCTTCCTGCAGTGTAACGTCGAGCATCCCTTCCTGCAGTGTAACGTCGAGCAGTCTTCCTGCAGTGTACTGTTGAGCATCCCTTCCTGCAGTGTAACGTCGAGCATCCCTTCCTGCAGTGTAACGTCGAGCATCCCTTCCTGCAGTGTAACGTCGAGCATCTCTTCCTGCAGTGTAACGTCGAGCATCCCTTCCTGCAGTGTAACGTCGAGCAGTCTTCCTGCAGTGTACTGTCGAGCATCCCTTCCTGCAGTGTAACGTCGAGCATCCCTTCCTGCAGTGTAACGTCGAGCATCCCTTCCTGCAGTGTAACGTCGAGCAGTCTTCCTGCAGTGTAACGTCGAGCATATCTTCCTGCAGTGTAACGTCGAGCATCCCTTCCTGCGGTGTAACATCGAGCATCCCTTCCTGCAGTGTAACGTCGAGCAGTCTTCCTGCAGTGTACTGTCGAGCATCCCTTCTTGCAGTGTAACGTCGAGCATCCCTTCCTGCAGTGTAACGTCGAGCATCCCTTCCTGCAGTGTAACGTCGAGCATCCCTTCCTGCAGTGTACTGTCGAGCATCCCTTCCTGCAGTGTAACGTCGAGCATCCCTTCCTGCAGTGTAACGTCGAGCAGTCTTCCTGCAGTGTAACGTCGAGCATCTCTTCCTGCAGTGTAACGTCGAGCATCCCTTCCTGCAGTGTAACGTCGAGCAGTCTTCCTGCAGTGTACTGTCGAGCATCCCTTCCTGCAGTGTAACGTCGAGCATCCCTGCCTGCAGTGTAACGTCGAGCATTCCTTTCCTGCAGTGTAACGTCGAGCAGTCTTCCTGCAGTGTAACGTCGAGGATTCCTTCTCGCAGTGTAACGTCGAGCATCCCTTCCTGCAGAGTAACGTCCAGCATCCCTTCCTGCAGTGTAACGTCGAGCATCCCTTCCTGCAGTGTACTGTCGAGCATCCCTTCCTGCAGTGTAACGTCGAGCAGTCTTCCTGCAGTGTACTGTCGAGCATCCCTTCCTTCAGTGTAACGTCGAGCATCCCTTCCTGCAGTGTAACGTCGAGCAGTCTTCCTGCAGTGTACTGTCGAGCATCCCTTCCTGCAGTGTAACGTCGAGCATCCCTTCCTGCAGTGTAACGTCGAGCATCCCTTCCTGCAGTGTAACGTCGAGCATCTCTTCCTGCAGTGTAACGTCGAGCATCCCTTCCTGCAGTGTAACGTCGAGCAGTCTTCCTGCAGTGTACTGTCGAGCATCCCTTCCTGCAGTGTAACGTCGAGCATCCCTTCCTGCAGTGTAACGTCGAGCATCCCTTCCTGCAGTGTAACGTCGAGCAGTCTTCCTGCAGTGTAACGTCGAGCATATCTTCCTGCAGTGTAACGTCGAGCATCCCTTCCTGCGGTGTAACATCAAGCATCCCTTCCTGCAGTGTAACGTCGAGCAGTCTTCCTGCAGTGTACTGTCGAGCATCCCTTCTTGCAGTGTAACGTCGAGCATCCCTTCCTGCAGTGTAACGTCGAGCATCCCTTCCTGCAGTGTAACGTCGAGCATCCCTTCCTGCAGTGTACTGTCGAGCATCCCTTCCTGCAGTGTAACGTCGAGCAGTCTTCCTGCAGTGTAACGTCGAGCATCTCTTCCTGCAGTGTAACGTCGAGCATCCCTTCCTGCAGTGTAACGTCGAGCAGTCTTCCTGCAGTGTACTGTCGAGCATCCCTTCCTGCAGTGTAACGTCGAGCATCCCTGCCTGCAGTGTAACGTCGAGCATTCCTTTCCTGCAGTGTAACGTCGAGCAGTCTTCCTGCAGTGTAACGTCGAGGATTCCTTCTCGCAGTGTAACGTCGAGCATCCCTTCCTGCAGAGTAACGTCCAGCATCCCTTCCTGCAGTGTAACGTCGAGCATCCCTTCCTGCAGTGTACTGTCGAGCATCCCTTCCTGCAGTGTAACGTCGAGCAGTCTTCCTGCAGTGTACTGTCGAGCATCCCTTCCTTCAGTGTAGCGTCGAGCATCCCTTCCTGCAGTGTAACGTCGAGCATCCCCTCCTGCGGTGTAACGTCGAGCATCCCTTCCTGCAGTGTAACGTCGAGCATCCCTTCCTGCAGTGTAACGTCGAGCATCCCCTCCTGCGGTGTAACATCGAGCATCCCTCCCTGCACTGTAACGTCGAGGATTCCTTCTCGCAGTGTAACGTCGAGCATCCCTTCCTGCGGTGTAACGTCGAGCATCCCTTCCTGCGGTGTAACATCGAGCATCCCTTCCTGCAGTGTAACATCGAGCATCCCTTCCTCCAGTGTAACGTCGAGGATTCCTTCTCGCAGTGTAACGTCGAGCATCCCTTCCTGCAGTGTAACGTCGAGCATCCCTTCCTGCGGTGTAACGTCGAGCATCTCTTCCTGCAGTGTAACGTCGAGCATCCCTTCCCGCAGTGTAACGTCGAGCACCCCTTCCTGCAGTGTAACATCGAGCATCCCTTCCTGCAGTGTAACGTCGAGCATCCCTTCCTGCGGTGTAACATCGAGCATCCCTTCCTGCAGTGTAACATCGAGCATCCCTTCCTGCAGTGTAACCTCAAGCATCCCTTCCTGCGGTGTAACGTCGAGCATCCCTTACTGCGGTGTAACATCGAGTATCCCTTCCTGCAGTGTAACGTCGAGCATCTCTTCCTGCGAGCATCCCTTCCTGTATTATGACGTCGAAAATATCTGCCTCTATTATGACGTCGACCATAATGGTACATCCATTGTGTTGTTATGGGTCACATATTGCAAACGTTATAAAATGTGTTACTTTATTGAGAAGTACCGACTGTTACCGAAAAGTATCATTTCGATGATAGTGGACTAAGTATATGAACGATATGAATGTAAATGTAGTGATTTCTGCACGAAAACCGGACAATGAATAACGATTGACGCGCGCCAATGAGTCAAACGTAAGTTTAGAATCTTATTTACAACAGACAAAATGACACATTGGGTTGGATAATGTTTAATAGGTCATATTACTACTGTGCATGTAAATCGGACTTGTAATTTCGGTTTCTACACGAGCATAATGAGGTTACTGGATTTTAATTGGAAACTAGTAATTATGATATATTTGGCGATTGGTGGTGAATATGCAAGCTGAATAATTTATTTGTACAGTAAACAGCACATATGGTAAGTTGGAACGTATTAAAGCCAAATAAAATGTTATTTAACACAATGGATATACCTTTAAGTCGCATGTACTATCTTAAAAATCGTTACACAACTATTCCCTTGGTTTAAACATATTTTATTCATTATTGGTAAATGCCGCTCCAAAATTGCAAAGGTGAATTCAACAAATGACATCTAATCAAAACATACTCATGACAAACCACAAAGCTATTGTACAATCAAAACAATACATGTATATTACATACCAATGTATCTAAAGCTAACATTTGTTCAATTTTAATTGTTATCAAATCTACAAGAAGCGATGATGAAGAGGAAAACAGATTGTAAAATTGCTAAGTTTTCAGCTTCAGGTATTTCACGATTTCCACACAAAATTGTTTTCAGACTATAACCATTTTTGTAGTATAATGCATCATTTCTTCTAAAAGAGTAGTTTGTACAAGCAAGTAGATAATGTGATGCGTCTTCACGATGTGAACCGCACGAACAGGGCGGATCGTTTGAAATATGTCTTTCAAATTTATGATTATTCAAATCACTGCAGCCTAAAGGGAGCCTAAAATGAGTAATTTGACAAAAACTACTTCCAAAATTTAGATCAAATCCAAGTATCCTAACTGGGGAGTTACTTTTTGAATTAATATTTTTTGAAATTGTATCATTTTGATGTCGTTTGGTAATGCATTCCAAAGGTCTACTGTACTAGGTGAAAAAAGAAGATTTTGAATAAGCAGAGGTTTCAACAAAAAGTTTTCGTAAATTTCATGAGTTTCTCAATTCGTACGAATTGGTGTCTGAAACGCAGTCAGGGGCGAGGTTGCATAAGTAATTCGGTGCTTTGCCGTTTATCATTTTATGAAAAACAATAATTTTTGCACACGTCTTTTTTCGACAAGGGGTGTGAAATTTGTTTCAGCATATAGTTTAAGATGACTCGTGCCTCTTGTTGCCCCGGAGATTGTCCTTAATGCATCTAAATGTATTTTTTTCAGATTTGCATTTTGAGCCTGAGTACAGTTATCCCGAACATGAATATACAGACAAAAAATGAATGACTGATACATAACGTGAAGCGATTTGCGTGATAATCGATAATTCAAACTTCTTATAAGCAATTTATAATGGGGATAACTCTATCTACAACACTGTTAACGAGAGCAGGCTAGTCTGCATCCTTTCGAAATATAACACCTAAATGTTTATGTTCTTAAACTTCAGTTATAGGAGTCCTTTGCATATAAAACTGAGGTCTGGCCCGTGTTTTTACTAAATTGAATAGTTTCCTTTTTTCGGGGCTTAACTTCACCTGCCATTTATTTGCCCACACCGAAATGTTTTGTAAATCATCGATATCGTTTAGATTGTTTGCTGTTAAAACCGGATCTTCAATTATTACATACAATGAAGTGTCATCAGCAAAATGACGTATGTTACAATCTATGTTATCAACATAGTCATAGTCATTAATATATATTAAAAATAACCAAGGTCCTAAAACTGATCCTTGTGGGACACCGTCCAAAACAGTTTTAAATTCAGAGTTATATCCGTTTATGACTACCTTCTGAACTCTGTCAGTTAGTACACTACGAAGCAAATCTATCAATTTTCCATGAATTCCAAAAGATTGTAGTTTGTTCAAAGTCCCCTATGCCATACTTAATCAAAAGCCTTACTTATGTCACAATTATATTCCCTTTTGTATGAGAAAAGTGTGACAACCTACCTTGCCGATCAAAGCCTGACGCTTGACGTGTTAAGTGTGTTTGAATTGTTCAGTGTGCCTAAAACAGCAGTCTTAAATATCTTATCTTTCTAATACAAAATTATTTGTTCCAATACATATAAATATTATTATATCAATCTACAACGTGGCTTATGAAAAATAATTTTCATATCACGACAATCTGATGTAATTTTGTTTTAAAAAAACTTAACTTCGATTATCGAGCGCCACTGTATTGATGACGGATTTTCTGTTATTGCATGTTCGTAATTTATGGTATTCAACACGATTGAAAAGGTTTTCGAAGCTGCGAGCTTGTCAATGACAGAATCACCACAGTAACGACGCACGTGCAAATGGATCACCTCGACTATCTTCGCACTGAAGGAATGTTTTTTTTGGACTCATTGCAACGATATATCAATACGTTTTTAAAAAATTGTAAATATGCCAATTATATGCATTTTATCTGTCAAATCTGTAAATCTGTTGAATGAAATGATACATAGATAAACGCTAAAACTAGTATATTTCCTTTGCCGTGAGTACTCATGAACTTTCTTTTGTTTATGCGTTTACATTGTGCGTCGACCACAATGCTTTGCGCTTGAACGTTAGACTGGGTCGATACATGTACGTAGGCTGAATTAAACCACCCTTTACTTGTTAGTGCAATTTCTCCTCTTATTTTGGTCGAACAAATCTGCGAAAAATTAAGTGTACATTTGTCAATGAGATGGAATTGTCACAATTTTGCGGCCTTATTATCGAAATATGAGTACACCACAAGCTCCCGATCACACCTTCAACTTACACGTGCAGCCGCTGGTTCACCCATATTGTGTTGCAGACAAATACACGTTTCATTGAGGAAGGCCCCTTGACCGAGAGAAATATATATTACCCAGAACGACATTTCATCCTTGACCTATACAGTCCGTCGAGCAGGTGACCTATAAATGAGGCACTGTATAAATACTAATTTATTTCTCATTTATGTCCATATATATATATATAATTTTGTCTGTGCTAAACGGTATCCGAATCGTTTATGTTTCAATCTTGATTTAAGAATAGTCTTTGTTGAAGACAATAGGTTATACAAACTGTGTTCAATATAAGATGTTTCAAATATCTATTCCACAATCAAATTATGGTCAGAGCGGATTTGTTATAACAATCAGACCAAGCATCAAGTTTAAATTTATGTCTGAATTGTCTTCTTATATACACTCAACCTCAATAGAAACGTCACAATACAAAATACAAGATATAATAATCCAAAAGTGATAACTACGACTGAAACCGAGTTACTCAATGAGCGATTACTTTTAAACCTCTCTTGAACGCGACTGCTCAATGTAGCGCTACGTAGCAAGGCGAGCAAACTTCGAGGAATTTGCACCGTGTCGTTCAAGCGAGAATGAGCGCTACATTGAGCGATTATAAGCGCTCACTGTTATGGAGTTATGGCCGTATTACCCTAGACTCGAGCATACAACTGGGTTCCGTTCCATAACAGCGAGCGCTTATAATCGTTCATTGATTGCTCAATGTAGCGCTCGAGTAGCGCTCATTCTCTCCTGAACGACACGGTGCAAAATCTCACAGTTCGCATGTTTTGCTACGTAGCGCTACATTGATCAATCACGTTTAAGAGAGGTTTCAAAGTAATCGCTCATTGAGCGATTACTTTGAAACCTCTCTTGAACACGGCCCTGATATTTTCATCTTTATACTGTATGCTTTGCACGTGATAATATCATTTAAGGACTTCTCTCTAGCAGTTTGCCAATGGGCCTCGTCAAAAGCAATAAATTACCTAGAACGAGCAGGAATATGAACTGACATATTTTCAAAGCGATGTATCCTATAGTTGATAAACACGTGATTCTGACCAGCATGTCGAGCTGCTTGTTCACAAGGCTATCCAACAATAGATAGCAAATTGTACACGTTATTACGGCATCAATCTTCCTCCCTTCCAGAAGTGGTTTTCTATTTCAGCGTGTAATTTAATTTTCTGGTCAAATGTATTGTTTTACACGAGCTTGGTTTTTCATATTTTAGGAACAATTAACCTGAATACTTTAGCAGTATATCGATCTTTATTAAATTAGTATGGCTAAGTGAAATGTTTTATATAGTTTGATGGGAATATGGCAAACGTTACAGGGATTCAGATTGCTGCAGGCAATTGGCCTATTACATTTTCAAATGTCCTACTAACTTCACTTGATTTAGGACATTCAGGCTGATCAATAATTTCAATGTTATGTCTACATATTAGCCTAATAAATCAGGAATATTTATATTCACCTTTCAAAGAGTAATTAATCTGAAAATTTAAAAGTTGGCAAAACCTTCGATACAAATTGCAGCATGAAATATCATTAATAATTTTAGTTATTATTTGAAGAGCTTCAGGCCAATGGCCTAGAGACACCCACTCAGGACATTTGTCTTATTCACATTTCTAGGCTTCAAAATCACAGCGTTATAAATCATTATTAAGGCCACGACAACTGCAGCCTATTTTTAAAATTCTGACAGTTGTAATCATGTTGAGGATTAGTCAGTGAAAGATAAATATATTACAAATAATATATTATTAGATCAAGTACTTACCTTTAGATTGCCATAATTATCTCAAATATTGAAAGAGCATTTGAAATTTTAAAAAAACGCACGTTAACGTCTTTCATGAAATTTATGATATAAATAGAACCATTGGCTCTGTACTTTTTCTGATTTGTAGAGTTGTAATGTTGCCGACTAAAACAAATAGTTCCCCATATAAACACTAAAATGTCCAGTGTCGGTGCTAGAGTCCAAGATGACTTGATATGATATTTACTTGAAATGGTAAAACATCTTATCACACAAACCAATTATCCATAGTGGTAATAACGGTGTTGCGTATAAAGCAAAAATTGCATGGCAGCCATTTTATTGTGAACACATTTTATTATTTTAAATGACGAGAACGATTCCCGTGGCTTTACAGAACCATGTACACTCATTTTTTAACTTGATTTTCTGAACAGAGAAGGGTGTTTTACTATTGGGGAAATTATTTTCAAATTCATTTCATTGACTTATTTCAGCGAAAAAACGTGCTACTGCCCCTTTAAAGTCAATACACAAGTTCAGGGTTGCCTTGGTCAGGAGAGCTATGTGGTTATTGAGATTAACGGACTCGGCTAATGGAGGGAGAGGGGAAGGTATACTTGGGGAGAGTGAAGACAAGTTTAATTCTTTTATTATTGATATTACAGACATTTTTAAGATCATCGCCAGAAATATAGGATGACCATAGGACTCAAAGCGGTAAGCAATTGCAACCCTGTTATTCTTGAGAGTAAGGCAAAGCAAGTTTACAAATCTTATTTTATATCCATCAAAGAAGATCACATTGCCAAACATTGAGCAACCTAGCATTACTGGTTCCTGGGGGGGGGGGGGAGTTTTTTTTACTGATCCCCTGTCACGCCTTTCTTTTGAGGGTGATCAAGACCAATTGAACAAATAGCCTCCTGTAACAAAGATGTTATTCTGAAATATTCATCTGCCTTTGTCAACTAGTTTCGGAGAAAGTATTCATTAATAATGCCTCAAACCCCAATAATTGGGGGGGGGGGGGGGGGGGGGGGGGGGGGGGGGGGGGGTGTGCCAAATGAACAAGGGACCTCCCCCCAAAATTTATTAGAAATGTAGCGGTGACGAATTGCGAAAGTAGTCATATTGGTTTCTTGTACATGTGTATACATGTTCATTTCATAATTTATAATCCCAAACAGGATGTTAATTCAGCGTCGCTTTGGAAGAAGTCGGAAGAGGCAAAAATTGCCATGGTCACCAAAGTTTACTGGGCCCTGGATCTTCCCTAGAAGAACATTAGTGTAAGATGTGAAGAGATTCCAATGAAAAGGGGGGCGTGATAGCGCAGTGGTTATCGCGTTCGGCTTCGGATCAAGAGGTCCGGGGTTCGAATCCCGCCAGGGGCACGGCAACTTTGTCTGCAGTAGAGAACTGTTCTACACGCAGTAAGGTTTGGGTGCAATGCTACACTGAATTTCAGCGTAGTACCACCCATGGTTCGCTAGTTCCAGCCGATGCTCGCAGGTTTCACCGCAGTGCA
Organism: Gibbula magus; assembly: GCA_936450465.1. Taxonomy (NCBI): domain Eukaryota; kingdom Metazoa; phylum Mollusca; class Gastropoda; order Trochida; family Trochidae; genus Gibbula; species Gibbula magus. The sequence goes on from OW388291.1 coordinate 7,719,031, forward strand.
TAGCCACATGGCGTTGCGGGCTTTCTCCCTGCCATAATACTAGCAGTCGCGATATAAGTGAAATACTCTTGAAAGCGGCGTTAAACCCCAACTTACTCACTCACTCCAATGAAAAGTTCTTGTTCTTGAGATATCACATGTGGAATTTCAAAGTTCAGCTGTGACCTTGGGATTAATCAAGGTCACCAAAATCTAATCAGCCTGTTGTCTTCCTTATGAGTAGCTTGTTTTTATAAGATATGAAGAAAATGCAATGAAATGTTCTTGAGATATCCCGTTGGTAAGGATATACTGACAAAGTCTCGCTGTGACCTTAAATTGAAGGTAAAGATCACAAAACTCACTATTATTCTCACTATGGTAAAGCTAATTGAAAAAATAGAACCGTGGGCTCTGTAGCTCATCAGGGATTATATTGTTTGATGATGTAGACTTAAATAGATTATTCTAAAGTATAATGCACAAACCCAAGCCCTGAAAAATCTCAGTCTAGAAATTGTCAGTGTATAACAAAACGATCAGGTTGAAGAAAATGTGACCAGTCTTCTTTAACGAGATGCCTCTCACTCACTGACCACTTGTCCCTAGCATGTGCACTGAGCAAGGTCAACACACAGGAGATTATGCAATGTGCTGACCCTTGGCTCTGGTTACAAGCCACTGCGCTTTCACAGCCTAATTATGTAATAGCCTCTGTCTGGCACAGACACTGGCAGCACTGATCTAACTAAGGCTTAGAGAGAACAGGCAATGTGACGAGTCTCATGGTACATAGTACAATTTAGAATCCCCATTGGCTAAAAAGTCTGTACACAACTTTTAAGGGTTCTAAGCTTTTTCAAATTGGAGAAGATGAAAAAAGGCTTTTAGGTCATGGCCTGGGAGGCCCTTATTTTGGTCCACAGGGTCACAAAATTTACAATTTAAAATCCCCATTTGCTAAATAGTATGTACACAATATAAAAGTCTTAAAAGTCTTTTTTGTTCTGGAGAAAAAGATGAACATAGGTATTTAGGTCATGGCCTTGACGTCCTTAATTGGCGCCACAGGGTCACCAAATCTAAAACTATAGAATAGAATAGAATCCTTATTTGCTAAATAGTCTGTACACAGCTTTTAAGCGTTCAGTTTTTTTAATCATGGAGAAGAAGATGAAAATAGGTTTTCAGGTCATGGCCTGTGAGATCCTTATTAATAGCCATGTGGTCACCAAATCTACAATTCAGAATCCCCATTGGCTAAAGAGTATACATGTACTCAACATTTCAGCCTTCTAGGTCTTTCCGTTATGGAGAAGAAGATGAAAATATGTTTTTAGGTTATAGCCCGTTAGGCCCTTATTTGGCGCCACAGGGTCACCAAATCTACAATTTAGAATCCCTTCAGGCAAGGAGTCTGTACATAAGTCATTGGTTCTGGAGAAGAAGTCAAAATAGTGAAACGGATGGACGGAGGGACGGACGCGATGTCACAAGCATATCGGGCCTTTTAGGCCTGATGAACTAAAAGTATGAAAATAATCCAGTAAATTGTTCTTGGGTAATTCAATCCGTACGTGCGAACGTACGTAGCTTTGCGCTTAAACATGTTTGTGCGTGTGTCATGGGACAGTTGTTAAGTTGCTGATAACCTCACACTGTATATTTTTATAGGATGCAATCCGGATATAGCACGTTGTACGCTCTTTCAGAGGTATATAGCTTTATCACATAATATAAGGTTTATTGAGTCAAAAGATAATGTGAAATCAAACTAAAAAGTACAGCATAAAATTATATGCAAATAGACTACAGTGCACACAATGACCTGCACGCAACATGTGCATCCAGTACGTGATAAATATGTGAATGTTAATGAATACCCATTTTATGCTCCCGAATCGGACATTCCGAGTCTATATTGGGTTTTCCCATTTCATTATATATTTCCATGGGGTATTGTAACTTATCTTTGATTTTTTATTTTCCATATGCTCAAATCCGGAGGAATCAGTGTTGTTTCATAAGGAGTATTGACAAGCCAGTGCGTTTTCAATTTCGTATACAATCACGTTGGCCTAAATTGATACACGTGTGTGAAGAATGCGGAGCTTGAAGAAGATGAGTGAAAGTTCATGTTTCAAACTTATCTACCAGTATTTATTGTTTAAAAGAGATTATAAGCACAATGCACCATATATTGGTGTATATATTCAAGATATCTATGTTTTTGCATACTGTGAAGGAATATATGAATTTATTTACAGAACTTACAGAACTTATTTTTTGTATAGTATAGACTCCGTGTTCTGTCTTCATGTCCACGAACTCATAATTGGATAATTCTGTACTGGCGCTGAAGTATTGATACAATCACAGGGGCTTGTATTGTCGAAAAATAGCAACTAGAAAATATATATATACTTTTTTTTATAGCAAAGGGGGCTGAATCGTCAACTTCAAATTCTTTCTAACTTCTTCAATGACATTTACAAGATGGTTTTATGAAGGAGAACGAGTCCAATCAGAGACAATCAAATATTTATTTTATGGTCTCTGGTCAAATGGATATACAACTTCTTCATTGCAAGAGTGAGACGTTTCGGCTAGATTTGGAGAATATAAGGGTTGGGACGAATCCTGAACCAGTCACGTGCTGCACCGACTGCAACCTGGACCATGTGCACACTAGCACTGACATTGTCCTGAACAAGTCACGTGCTGCACCGACTGCAACCTTGACCATGTCCACACTAGCACTGACATTGTCCTGAAGCAGTCACGCGCCTTTGAGAAGTTTACCTAGTTACCGCAGTTCATTTGTGTAATACACGCCGTTGATTGTAGAACTGTTCTTCCTATGTTAGTTGTGTTTACTTCAAAGAGGGACAGAGACACTGTTCAAAGTCAGTGTTACAAACTTAAAGGGGCAGTAGCACGTTTTTTGCAAAATTTATTTTTTCAAATTTCCCATTTATAATGATAGTTTATATCATTTAAATTAACTTTAGAGGGTAAAACATCTTATTACACAAACCAATTATCTGTAGTGGTAAAAACTATGTTGCGTATAAAGCAAAAATTGCATAGCGGCCATTTTATTGTGAACATTATTATTTGTATTACAAAAATGATTCCCATGGCTTTACCGAAACATGTACACTCATTTTAAAATTTATTTTCAGAAGAGAGAAGGATGTTTTACTACTGGTGAAATTATTTTTCAAATACATTTCATCAACTTATTTGAGCGAAAAAACGTGCTACTGCCCCTTAAAGGCTCATCAGTGGGAATAAATGAACATTTTCCATTTGAAATTCAACAAAGAAGAAAACAACTATGGCATAGATATAAACAAGCTAAAAGCAATGGTCACAGAACCTCATTCATAAGAGATAGACTATTCATAGATGGGAAGAGAATCTATCCAAATTCAACACCAGATGTAGACTTAAATGAGGACTACCCACCCCTCCCTTCTGACAGAGAGCCCCCCTCATCCCTCACTCCTACCCACAACAGACCAGAGAAGAAAGAAAGGTACAATAATGACAGTCACACCTCTGACTAGGGAAGTCAAGGAAGTTCTACAAATATGAATACCCTAACCTTCCTCTTCATTAATGTTTGTGGAATCTCATAAACCCTGATTTTCAAGACTATATTAACAATCATGATTTCCTTCTACTTGCAGAAACTAAACTGGATGGCATAGATACAATAGATGTACCTGATCATGATGTATATACAAAAAACAGAGACTCTAGAGTAAGATCAGGAGGTATTGCAATTTAATTAAAAAATCATTGAAAAAATATTCCAAATATATAGAAACTAACACAGAATGAGTCTTGTGGATAAAAGTCTCCAAAGACATATACTGCCGTCCAAAAGAAACGCCCACCAGATATTTTATGAGATTTCAGAAAAAGTATCAGGAGCATGTTAACCAAAGTGTGGCATTATGAAGTTGCATCATTTTTTAACAAAATATCGAAGTTTCATAAATTTGCATGTTGTAGGGGGAAAATTAGAGATGGTAACTGTTCAGTTTTCGATCATGGTTTAAAAACAGTTTTGCTGCACCATACTCTGTAAATCCGAAGACCATACCACCAAAGTCCTCCTGTCCACAAAATACCAAAGTGATAACGCTGCATATGTGGTCATGGTAATAAACTTATTGTACAAATCAAAAACCGGAAGAAGCAGGTTTTTGGGGGGCGTGGTCACGGGTGGTTGTGCAATTCATGGCCAATGGATTGTCATATCAAATATTGTTTCATTATAACCTTGATACGATCATTAATTATGTGTTAAAGTAATATAATTCATCTTAAAGATTCATGTGGGCGTTTCTTTTGGACGGCAGTGTACTTGACATAAACAAAGACTTACTTGCTGGTGCAGTGTATATACCTCCAGAAAGTTCTCCTTACTTCAATGTTTCCCTATTTGTAGATATTGATAATGATATAAATAAACATGCCAATGACTGTGAAATTTTACTACTTCATGACTTAATGCAAGAACAAGAACATTACCTGATGTTATTCAAATATCACATACTGTATGTGATCATATTGGAATCCCAGAAGATGTGTTTGATGAAAGTGATGTATTATCTGTGTTTGTTTACACTTGGAATAGACATGAACAGACACTGGTAGAACAAATAACCATGGCAAAAGATTGATTGACATTTGCAGCAATAATGACGTTTTTATCATGAATGGTCGTTTTGGTGAAGATAAACACATTGGTAAAACAACTTGTAAAGGTTGTAGCTTAGTTGATTATGGTATATTCTTATTGAATGTCATGAATATAATAAGTGATTTCAGTGTCCTAGATTTTGATCCAATTTTATCTGATGCTCATGACCTGTCAATCAGGAATGAAACAGTCAGCAACACGGACTCCACGTGCTCTCACCGCCTCTGGGACAAACGACGTGCTTCTCAATTTCATGAAGCAATTTACTCTCGTCAAGGTGAAATCGATTACATTGTTATGGGTTTAGAGAATTATGCAGTAGGAAACAATGATGCTGTTATTTTATTTAATTCTACTAAGCTAGGAACTTTAAGAAAATTCTAAAAAAAATTTAAAATCATTATGTCTTTGTTCAAGAAATAGCTTTTATAATCATATGTACCTTTATACCAGCTGTACATACCTATTATATTGTATATTGTATCAATGTATATATGTTTATGTACCTCTTATGCTGCTGTTTGCAGCCTGAGTTTTTGAATAAAGTTCAGTTCAGTTCAGTACAAATCTTGTCGATGATATTAACAATGTTTTTATTGAAAGTGCGAAGAGTGCTTTTGGTTCAAGACAACCAAACATTGCAATGTATACTCACAAACGTCGACGACACAAACCTTGGTTTGGACGTGAATGTAAGATCAGTAGAGGAAAATATCACCAGGCAAAATCTTTATTCCAAAAACATAAAACTTTCGAAAATAAAAGAAGAGTTGTTAATGCAAGTAAGGCTTACAAAAACATTTTGAAGAAATTTCATCATCTCCATAGAGCTAACTTGCATGGCAAACTATCAAAACTACGAAAAGAACATTGAAATCATTTTGGATCTTCCTACGACCTTTCTAATTATTTTAAGAAAATAGACAGTGATATGCCCCATGAAGAACCTGGTGATATTGCTGATCCGTTAGATATAAATATTGATGATTGTAACACATTTTTGAACAGCTCTATTTCACAGGAAGAAATCCTGAAAGCCATTAGTAATTTAAAAAATAACAAGTAGTTGTCACTAAGGTGACATGGTCCCCCGCCGCAAATTAATGCTTCAAAATTGAAAAAATTTTCAAGATCAGCAAAATCGACTGTCAAACAAGTCGAAAAAGTTCAAGCTCCACTGTGACCTTGACAATAATGTCAAGGTCACCAAAATCTAATCTAATCTTCCCTAGGAGGTGCTTTGTGTAACAAATGATGGAATTCCGGTGAATGGTTCTTGAGATATCCCGCTGACAAGCTTTACATGTACATTAACATGTCGAAAAATTCAATGTCAAGGTCACCAAAATCTAATCCCGTCTGACAAGGGTAAAATGACAAAGTCTCGTTGTGACCTTGAAATGTACATATTTGTAGAAAAGTATTGCCTGTAAAGAAGAGTACGCCATTATATATGCTTTATGGTGAGTTAGGCAGAGTCCCTCTCTCTGTTGATGTGAAAACATGTTAACATTTTGGTCAAAACTTCCTTCCGATAAAGCTAGTAAAATATCTTTTATTATTTATTCCATTACATTTAATATCCATAATACTGGTACTTACAATTTTGCTTGGATTTCATTTATCAAAAGTATCCTTAACAACATAGGTTTAAGTTTGGTATGGCTATCTCAATATCCTATTTCATCTTCCTGGCTCAAAACAACTGCTCATTCTATTCTAACTGATAATGCTAAACAAATCTGGAGGTCAGAAGTAGAAAATTCCAAAAAGGGTGTAGTTTATTCTGTTCTGAAACCTCAATTTGAACTTGAAAATTATTTAACCTCCCTTCCTCAATGTCAAGAAATCCCATTACTTCTATTTCGTACATCATGCCACTATTTGCCAATTGAAAAGGGAAGATGGAATAAGATACCTATATCTGAAAGAAATGTAAATTGTGTTTAACTGATGATGTTGCAGATGAATTCCATTATATTTTTTATTTGTTCATACTTTGCTGAACAAAGAAGTGTGTACCTACCACATTTGTAGTCAAAAAATAGAGCCATGGGCTCTGTAGCTCATCCGAATTTCATTGATTTATTATCTTAGGTTGAATATCTAAGTTATCTCATGTAATACATTGTTAACAAGCAAAATAATATGGGTTTTAGATCATGACCCCTGTGACCCACATTTGGAGTCACAGCGTCACCAATCCTACAATCAAGAATCACCTTTGACCAAAGTATCTCTACACAACATTTCACCTTTCTAGAGCTTTACATATAAACTGGAGAAGAAGATAAAAATAGGTTTTTTGGTCATGACCCGTGACCTAGATTGGGATCACAGGGTCACAAAATCTACAATTTAGAATCCCCATTGGTCAAGGAGTCTGCACACAACTTTTCAGCTCTCTAGACTTTTTGGAACTGGAGAAGAAGATGAACATAGGTTTTTAAACATGTGACCTCTGTGACCCCATTTGGGGTCATGGGGTCACAAAATCTACAATTTAGAATCCCCATTGGTCTAGGAGTCTGCAAACAACTTTTCAGCTCTCTAGACCTTTTGGAACTGGAGAAGAAGATGAAAATAGGTTTTTAAGGATGTGACCCCTGTGACCCCATTTGGGGTCGTGGGGTCACGAAATCTACAATTTAGAATCCCCATTGGCCAAGGAGTCTGCACATAAAATATCAGCTCTGTGGAGTTATTGGTTCTGGAGAAGAAGTCGAAAAAGCGAAAAGTTTACGGACGGATGGACGGACGCCATGCCATAAGCCCATCGGGCCTTTCAGGCCTGATGAGCTAAAAATCCAAATATGCTCAAATTGCAGAAACTGTTCATGTGTAAAAGAATATCTGTATTAAAAAGACTTAGTAAATTTTGTAAAATTTTAATGCAAATTGTAAAATCTTCCGGCTAATCACTTATCCGCTATCATTATGTACCGGTATTATACTGTCAGTTTGTACCTCATATGCAGAGTTTCTTGGCCTGAGCGTAATAAAGTTCTGTTCTGTTGCTTACTCTACCCCAAGTAAATTCAGCAAACCACTGTTTAACATAACTAAATGATGGAACAGTCATCTAAGATTTGTTCCATATCTTCATGAATTTCCCCTTGAACTGTATGTACCGTGGGATATAGTCGTCGCCCTGTCCATCAGTAATCATTTCGTTTCCGGAGCAGAACTCGAAAATGATATCTTTCTGAAACTTTCCATGTGTATTACCCACCAACAAGATGTGTTTGTTAAACACGGATGCCCCCGGATGTAGCAAAGTTATGGCCAAGGTTAAAGTTTTCTGAATATTGTCCACTGCGGCAAGGTCAAGGTCACAAGGTCAAATATTATGACCTCATCTGAAAGGTCTCATCACAAGGTATGCACATGCAAAGTATGAAAGCCGTAGCTCTGAGCAATCCAAAGTTATGGCCAAGATTAACGTTTTCTAAATATTGTCCACTTCGGCAAGGTCAAGGTCACAAGGTCAAATATGATGACCTCAACTGAAAGGTCTCATCACCAGGTATGCACATGCCAAGTATGAAAGTCGTAGCTCTGAGCAATCTAAAATTATGACCAAGGTTAAAGTTTACTGAAGATGTCCAATGCGGCAAGGTCAAGGTCAAGGTCACAAGGTCAAATATAATGACCTCATCTGAAGGTCTCATCACAAGGTATACACATGCCAAGTATGAAAGCCCTAGCTCTTAGCAATCCAAAGTTATGGCCACGGTTAAAGTTTTTGTGGACAAACACACAGACGGACGGATGGACAGACAGACAGACAGACAGACGGACAGGTGAAAAACAATATACCCCCAGAATCTCCGATTCGGGGGCATAACTAGAGGTGCCTTTTGATACTTTTAGATTTTTGAATTTTTTTTTTTTTTTCTGTTTCCATAGAAACATGTTGAATTTGGACTTTGAACCAGAGATAGGTTCATTACCACAGCTCAAAAACTCTTCATAATAATCTTCCTTAAACTTTGCATAATTATTACCCACTAACTGAAGTGTTGCCTTTTGATATTTGGATTTGAACTTTGTTCAGTGGTTGGTCTGCTTTCGGAGCAGAACTCCAAATCCCTTCATCATACCTGAAACTCAGTATGTGTATTACCCACTAACTGAAGTAGTAGATATACAAGTATCTGTCAAAGATGTTTTACAAATTATGTGGGACCAGTGGGATATGTCATCTTCTGATGACTCTTGTTTTAAAATGGAGACATTTGATCGCAGCTCCAAATTCAGTTCTGTCCAATTTGGTAGACAGTGTGGGGATACTATTGAAAAACCATGGCAACTGAAGTATATGCATCTTGTGATTTTGGTACCATTTACACTCATTGGAATGTTCGCCATGAATGCACAATTCGTTTCGGACATTTGCTCATAATCAGACCAGAAATTTTTGGGACACCCTTTGTACTTGTCTGTTTCAGATAACCGCATAACTTCACAATACCAACGATTTTCAACGGTCAGGATGAATTCAGTTCTGTATACTGGTCTAAATTCAGTGCCGAAACATGGAGGGATACGCACCTGCATATTCACGACAAATAACTTCTTTCACAGCTCAACCGTCATAACATTTTATTTTGTGAAATTGAACATGTAAATGAAACTATATACAGGTAAACTCTTAAATTCAATATGAACGCAGCATTTAAAACAAATACACCCACATAAAATCTCACAGTAAAATACAATCATCTTCATTCTGTGCTTTACTTTAACACATTTTATCACAAATCAGTCCTCCATTGTTATGGTTAATCTGTCCTGTACAGCTACAGTGAGTTGCAATCACTGGTAAACTTTTTAGATTAAGTACTGAAATTATCATTTCTATGCATCAATGAAATGAAAAATAGAGCCATGGGCTCTGAAGCTCATCAGGGTTTATATTGTTTAATGATGAAGACTGAAATAGATTTTTAGGTCATGGCTTGAGGCCCTTATTTGAGGCATCACAGGGTCTCCAAATCTAAAATTTAGAATCCCCATTGGCTAAAGAGTCTGTACACAATATTACAGCCTTCTAGGTACATTTGTTCTGGAGTAGATGAAAATAGGTTTTTAAGGAAGTGAACCCCGTGACCCCAAATGGGGTAACAGGGTCACGAAATCTACAATTTAGAATCATTTGGGGTCATGAGGTCACGACATCTACAATTTTGAATCCCCATGGGCAAAGGAGTCTGCACACAACTTTTCAGCTCTCTAGACCTTTTGGAACTGGAGAAGAAGATGAAAAAAGGTTTTTAAGGATGTGACCCCTGTGACCCCATTTGGGGTCACAGGGTCACGAAATCTACAATTTAGAATCCCCATTGGCCAAGGAGTCTTCACACAACGTTTCAGCTCTCTAGACCTTTTGGAACTTGAGAAGAAGATGAAAATAGGTTTTTAACGATGTGACCCCAGTGACCCCATTTGGGGTCACAGGGTCACGAAATCTACAATTTAGAATCCCCATTGGCCAAGGAGTCTTCACACAACTTTTCAGCTCTCTAGACCTTTTGGAACTGGAGAAGAAGATGAAAATAGGTTTTTAACGATGTGACCCCTGTGACCCCATTTGGGGTCATGGGGTCCGGAAATCTACAATTTAGAATCCCCATGGGCAAAGGAGTCTGCACACAACTTTTCAGCTCTCTAGACCTTTTGGAACTGGAGAAGAAGATGAAAATAGGTTTTTAAGGATGTGACCCCTGTGACCCCATTTGGGGTCATGAGGTCACGAAATCTACAATTTAGAATCCCCATGGGCAAAGGAGTCTGCACACAACTTTTCAGCTCTCTAGACCTTTTGGAACTGGAGAAGAAGATGAAAAAAGGTTTTTAAGGATGTGACCCCTGTGACCCCATTTGGGGTCACAGGGTCACGAAATCTACAATTTAGAATCCCCATTGGCAAAGGAGTCTTCACACAACGTTTCAGCTCTCTAGACCTTTTGGAACTGGAGAAGAAGATGAAAATAGGTTTTTAACGATGTGACCCCTGTGACCCCATTCGGGGTCATGGGGTCACGAAACCTACAATTTAGAATCCCCATGGGCAAAGGAGTCTTCACACAACTTTTCAGCTCTCTAGACCTTTTGGAACTGGAGAAGAAGATGAAAATAGGTTTTTAAGGATGTGACCCCCGTCACCCCATTTGGGGTCACGGGGTCCGAAATCTACAATTTAGAATCCCCATGGGCCAAGGAGTCTGCACACAACTTTTCAGCTCTCTAGACCTTTTGGAACTGGAGAAGAAGATGAAAATAGGTTTTTAAGGATGTGACCCCTGTGACCCCATTTGGGGTCATGGGGTCACGAAATCTACAATTTAGAATCCCCATGGGCCAAGGAGTCTGCACATAAAATTTCAGCTCTGTGGAGTCATTGGTTCAGGAGAAGAAGTCGAAAAAGCGAAAAGTTTACGGACGGATGGACGGACGGCCGGACGCCGGACGCCATGCCATGCCATAAGCCCATCGGGCCTTTCAGGCCTGATGAGCTAAAAAACTGAACAAACCTGCTGACAATGCTTACAACACTTATGAATGCAAATTGTGCTTATGTTTGATCTGAATGTATAATACTGGAAAACACCATATTTAATGAACTTTCATTTGACAACATTTATGAATGAAAAAGTGCATATATCTACATTTTATTTTAGCTTTGAACTTTATAAATTAGACATATGACTGAAGATATAATCAGTCATCTGTAACTCTGGAAAATGTACCGATGTCCATTTTGAATTCAAAATAAATACAACAGAGCCTATTAAAGATGAATGTACTAAAAACATTTAAAAGATGATAAATCAACAATCTAATAATGAACCACTCTCACAACTTTTACAGGAGACAACATATTCAAATTGAACCAACATTAAAACAAATTGATTTATATAAAAGGGACATGTAACAGGAAATAAAATTTTAAACTGAGATTAAAGATACATTTTCAAATATCAGCATTTATCTCAACTACACAAGCAACATTGCTTGTCTGAAATCAGGATGTGTCCTTGGAAATATTATTTTTCAAAAGATTGTGTACAATAGCCTGACTTGTCAAGTAAATTCATCAATATGCTTTAATATCATCAAGTGGCTAACTCACAATGCTATGATGTCAACACTTAATGACATCATAATATAATGACATCACATATTTGATAATGTAACAAATGCTATGATCCCCTCAACAGAAAGTCTAATGACAGTGCTGTTTCAGACGGAATTGTTGATGTTTGATATTTAGAATATAACCAAAGTGACATTGAAAAATTCAATTATATCAACATTTTATATTTTATATCACATGACATTCTCAACCGGTACATATTTACAAACAAAGGTAATACCGTTTTGCTGTCACTGATTGAAGCAATTAAGATGAGTATTCTAATTACATACTCCTCAATTCACTTTTTGTCTTATTTATCAATAAAACAATGTCAGTGAAGCAATTGGTGTATGCACAAGAGAAGTAATGTGCGGAGATATCATGAGAATGCACTCCCAGCTTTACTTGCAGTTGAACTGTAGACCAGGGCCAGTTTTCTGTTTTTTCCGTGCTTGCATCCCCGAGAAGAACTCTTTTATGTCCTCCTCTTTCACCACCTGCAAGAGTTACCTCCCATTAATTCAAGACACTGTCTCAGCCTTACATTCGCTCTGTCCATTAATAAGCAATTCACCACTTAAAGGGAAAGTTCTATCACCGATCAATCGGCAGCATCTGCCATATTGGATTCTTGGCATCACGTGAAATGAAAACACGCTATATTTAAGATAATTTTACACTTTCTAAAAAATAAAACATATACAATGATAGAAAATCTACATCGTAACAGAAAACACGTAATAAAACTAAGTTTGACCGTAGCAAAATTTCCCCCACTCGCAGCGCCGATGAATGGCTTCAGTTCTCATCGTTTTTATTATTCAACAAGTGTGCGTTTGCCTTTACCAATTTGTGAAATATAAAGTCATCAAAATATTACTTTCATAATTATCTTTCAATTTGACTGTGTTTTTATCATGTATTGATAACATACATGTGTAAATAGGAATATCCTCTCGAATTTCGTTTTCACAAAAAATACCCTAATAGAACCCTCCTTTTAAGTATCAAAATGTTTTGTTATATTTCTTTAATTTGTTGTGACTTTAACTTAGCTGCAGCAGTACAGCGCCTGTTCAGAACACCAAGCAAGGACATTAACAAATTTTAACATCTGGGCAATGAGCGAAAACTACCGACTGGGCTCCTGAAAAATTAAATCTTCTTTTTTTAAATATATTTTGGAAAGATACACTACTTTCCCTTTTAGAAATGTTTCCACCTGGGTATTATACAACACAACTTACCTTTCCATTTTCAGCAAATTTCTTCAGATACTGGCTGAGTTCCGACTTCATGTCATTGAAACCTTAAAGCAAAAATAAGAAATATATCATTATATTTGAAACTGTATGTATCACATTCACAAGGAAATGTTTGTTTTTTAAAAAAGAATTCTTAAAAAGTATTATTTCTGGGAAGATTACTTTGGGTCAAATTTGTACAAGATTTGATAAGATTTCCCATTGTAATTCCTAACATCCAATAAAACACGATGCAATTGGGGAAATCTCACTGTTCAATGTTTAATATCAAGATTCTAAAAACCCCATTGTGTACAGTACAGTGGAGAAGTATATACCAATACTTTTCCGAGTGTATCGAATGATACGATGCACTTTTCCCCCTGGGGCCCTTAGATTTGGAAATTTATAAAATTTACTCCAATGTTTCTCAGTTGTTAAAATGTGTAGGTATATTAGAAAAGTGTAGTTATATCAGAAAAAGTGTAGGTGTATCGGCTTACACACCTACACTTTTAACAAAAGAAACCATAGAAATGAGACCAGAAGTGGGGTATAATGCTCATTGACGATCCTTGTTGAGACAGTTAGTTGTACCAAGAACATTCCTGCCACAATTGAAATGTTGAGATTGACATTCATTACATCTTCCACTACCAATATGTCTGGATTACCAAACAAAGAAGTGATATTTGTTTATAAAGTTCATAAAAATTAGACAAATGAATACTTCATTTAGGAATAATCAACTTCTTTATAATAACACGTCAAGACGGATTGTAATGGTGTTAATCTCTTGTTTGACAACACCATTAGAATCTATGTCGAAACATTGCCTATACAGAATAAAGAAGTTAATATCTGTTAAAATATCTATCAAATTTCGTCACCCAAACTTCAAATGAATCAAAGAAGAATTTAGAAGGACCTTGCATGATCTCTATCTGTTGTATCCTGTTCATTCCGGCGAGAGCCTTCACTTCCTTGGCGTGCTGGGACTCTGGCTGGGACTTGCTACGTCCTCGCTCTTCGTATGCTTCTACGCTATCGGAGATGTCTGTTAGGAACATGATGTCCTTCTCCTTATACATTTCCTGGTTATTAAAAGAACATGAGTACAATGCATATCAGAAAGACTTCTACAGATCTTAAAGGGGCAGTAGCACGTTTTTTCGCTCAAATAAGTTGATGAAATGTATTTGAAAAATAATGTCACCAATAGTAAAACACCCTTCTCTCATCGGAAAATCAAGTTAAAATTGAGTTTCCATGGTTCAGTAAAGCCGTGGGAATCGTTTTTGTAATTCAAAATAATAAATTGTGTTCACAATAAAATGGCCGCCATGCAATTTTTGCTTTGTACGCAACACCGTTATTACCACTAAGGGTAATTGGTTTGTGTAATAAGATGTTTTACCCTCTAAAGTTCATTTAAATGACACAAACTATCATTATAAATGGGAAATTTGAAAAAATAAAATTTGCAAAAAACGTGCTACTGCCCCTTTAAGACTATGCAGCTGGGAATCCAAATAATCAAGTGACTACAATGTTTTACATTTTCCTATAACTTCGACAAAAAATAATTGACAAAATTCCTGGTTTGCAAAATAGTTTCTTGCAGCTAATTCACTGAATTTTAAACACTTAGTGACCCCATTTGACGTGAATCAACCAAAACAAAAATCTTTTCTTCATCAATTATTCTTTAACTTCAAAATCTAAGAGATGTGAGATTTTACCATACAGTCGCCACACTGACACAGCTTCCTCCTCCACCCGTCCAGCCAGAAGGCTCCGTGATCAGCAGCTTTGTACTTCCTTTCTCTCAACTCCTTCAGGAGACACTTCTTGGAATTGGATTCCTCCTGTTGGGAAGCATACTTGAGAATTTACAGTTACTGCTTTCCGTAATGACTTCATTTGAAACAACTATGGTTATGGAAAAACATTAAGCACCAATTTAACAAATAATGGTTTCTCTTAAGTTGATTGATTATAAAGAGGATATTATGCAGTGGCGGATCCAGTAATTTTGGGGGGGGGGGGGGGGGGGGATTCCAAACTTTTGGCCCCCATACCCGTCCATGCAAAAAATTGTGAAAGGGGGGGTCCAGACCCCCTCGACCCTCCCCCCACCACTGTTATTGAAATAGGAAATGATTTAGGATACAAAATCTATTTTCTATCTTCGTCACTCCCTTCAAATTTGAGTACAACTACTACTCTGGAATGTAACACTGTTGTAACAAGAAAAGAATAAGTGCAGCTCACATACTCTCCCGACTCCGCTGAAACCTTTTCAATGGACATTCTTGAGTTGTAAGCTTTAAAAGCTATAGGTGAGGTGAGGTGAGGTGAGTTGGGGTTTAACGCCGCTTTCAAGAGTATTTCACTTATATCGCGGCTGCTAGTATTATGGCAGGGAGAAAGCCCGTAACGCCATGTGGCTATGCACTGCGGTGAAACCTGCGAGCAGCGGCTGGAACTAGCGAACCATGGGTGGTACTACGCTGAAATTCAGTGTAGCATTGCACTCAAACCTTACTGTGTGTAGAACAGTTCTCTACTGCAGACAAAGTTGCCGTGCCCCTGGCGGGATTCGAACCCCGGACCTCTTGATTTAAAAGCTATAATACCTCCACATAGTTTTGAATTTGAAGTATCAAGATGCTTATCTAAATATAAAGAGAAATCAAACATCAAGGTTGACACAATTACCTTGTTTTTAGCCGGTGAGCCCTTCGAGCTTGGACCGGGTGAGGACGGACCCTTGCCCCGCGGAGAGCTATCAGACTTGGATCCTCCAAAGCTCTTTTCATCCGTCACTTGTATTTCAGCTGCTGTGTCACCCTTCTTCACAACTGTCACTGTTACATACAGTCGATTAGATAATAAACATACACAACATGCTGCTTCAAAGAGGTCAACTTTTTCCCTTTACAGAAAAAGGTCGATAAGTGATACTTATGTATACTTTGTGTTTCCAGTGTGAACTCACATCAATCATCCAACAGTCTGTTAAAACTGACCTTCAATTCTCTCAACATCTCAACATAATGACACTACCAGGGGTTAAAAAATTCACTGTAAGTCACTAAGGGTGCAACGATACGCAGGAATATTGATGTACCTCGATGCAACAGTCATGATACGATACACGGTACATTTACATGAAAATATCGGATAGAAAACGATACATACCATAATTGAATTAGCAATTACCACTAGATTTATAAAGCATCACTGTTAGTTCAAATTTTAAAAGGATATAACAGTTTGGAAAGTTTAACATACATTCGTTTTACTTTACTTGCCAGCGAAAACAAAACCAGTCATGAAAACGAAACAGAGTGACCTCCCTTTCAAGAATACGGAGATAATTTATTCAAGTAATAGAGAGTATTGAATCTTCATTGGCTGTCAGAAATAGGTCAACTACTTCGGTATCTGCCGTAATATTACGAAGGAATGTTATTGGTTGTTATTCCGGTCTCTACCTTCGGTTAACTTCGTATGTGTGACAGCTTCAATGTTTCGCGCTGAATGTAGTGTTTTATTTCAGACAAATTGACATTGATTGAAAATGTGCAAATGCTGCAATAGTTTAACTGTTACTGGTTGTTAAATGGTTTAATTCAATGAATTGTTAAGTGTTCTGTCTTACAATGATTAAAGATGTTCATAGACGTATGTTTTCTTTTTAAAATAGAAGGCTGTAAGTATCAAGAAGAGTATCTAGATATGTATCGTATCGTAAGCTAAGTATCGAGATACGTATCGTATCGTGAGCCTAGTGTGTCGTTGCACCATCATAAGTCACCGATTTTGACCTTGACCCCACTCAAAAAATCAAGTTTCTTACATTGGCTTCATAAACTCAAGATGTTGATACCAACCTGGAGTTGTGAGATTGTATGCCCAGAGAAAGTCATGTTTCTTCATGCAGTCTGTACAAACAACTTCACTGTATTCTCCGTTCTCTGGAACGCTTGTACCCAGGTGCTGAAATATGACCAAAAATCAGAAACAGACTGAAACAAAAGCATGGGCCGTGTTCAAGAGAGGTTTCAAAATAAACGCTCAATTAGCGATTACTTTGAAACCTCTCTTGAACGCGATTGCTCAATGTAGCGCTACATAGCAAAGCAAGCGAACTTTGAGGTTTTTCACTGTGTCGTTCAGGAGAGAATGAGCGCTACTTGAGCGCTACATTTAGCAATCAATGAGCGATTACAGGGGTAGAAATTAACTTCAAACACATTGTAGCCTGCAGGGCTAGTCGTTTGGTTTCTACTTGCCCAATACAAGTATCACTAGCCTGTATCTCCTAGTAATCTAACAATTATGATTATAAATTAAATTATTTTCTCTACTTCAATCATTCACATCTGATACCATTGTTGCTGA
This sequence comes from Gibbula magus, assembly GCA_936450465.1. Lineage (NCBI taxonomy): Eukaryota > Metazoa > Mollusca > Gastropoda > Trochida > Trochidae > Gibbula > Gibbula magus. The sequence goes on from OW388291.1 coordinate 7,736,522, forward strand.
TAAAACCAAGAATCTCTACTAACACTTTGAGTATTTCACAATGATTCAGAAATGTTTAAAGGCCCACAGGGCTAGCAGAAGCTATCATTTACTAGCCCGGTGTCATTTTTACTAGCCTCGGGCCGAAGGACTAGTGTTAATTTCTAGCCCTGGATTATAAGCGCTCGCATATATATGAAGATATGAAGAAAAGAGAATTTGAGAAGAGTTTTTTTTCAATGGCAATAATAACCAGTTGCATTTTGTATTAATGGTATCAGAATTAATTAATATCGGACTAAATAAACTCACCCTCCCGTGATACCAGTCTTCACAAAGGACACACTGAATCATCTCATCGTCTATCTGAAATACAATCGTGTATTACAAATGAGCTGTTTAACCTAACTGGTCCCGAAATAAAATTGTAAGTTGACTTTCCATGGAAACAACCAAAAATAAAATTCCAAAGAGGTAAACCCCAAAGGAAGATGGGGTTTAAAATCACCCTGTCTCAAGGTAAAACGAATACGCTCCACTCCACTTTCATACTTAAAATCTCACTAAAATCATTGTTCTGTGACCTGTGACATAGAAACTTATCTAAAAATAGACCCGGAACCCGGGCACACAGGCGGAAGTCATTTCTATATCCCTAGACAACTTTGTTGTGGCAGGGGATAATGATATCACAGACTAAAGAAGACTACCGTATATTACCAGGTTTAAGTCGACCCCGCGTATTAGTCGACCCCCTTTCTCAACTACCCAAATACTGGTCAAAACCCTATATCTCATGTATAAGTCGACCCCCCTTTTACCACTTGCTGACTGACACCGAGTGACAAGTCGACATGCCCAAGAGTCAACACAGCAGCGATTGGTAAGCATGGTAAGCAGTTATGTGGTTTAAACATATTTTTATTTCCAAAAAGAAATCTGGATTGGCGAACAAGCCATAGGCTTATTTCAACGCCGCTCCAGTACAATGAAAGCAAAAGCTGGACGCAGAAACAAGTCAATGAAATAAGGTAGACTTAAAACAAGAAAAAGCCTTTACAATTATGTTCCAAGTATAAAAAGAATGCAGTTATGTCGATCGACTTATCAATTGTTTTGCCCTATATATATATGTCGATCAGGTAATAGTGAAGATTATAATATAAACTTTAATGAACTTTCGTGATTGAAATGTAATTATTTATTCATATATCACGCTATATTTGTATTTTAAAAAGACAACAATAAAGCATATGTTTTTTATTCAATGATTTTAATATTGACTGGACATCGATGTTTGCGAATTGTTTCCGGTGTAAACATCGTCCGTTCGACTTGCTGGGCTGGCAGATACTTACCTGGCCTCTAGATTTTTGGGTCTGAAACATAGACCCCGTGTATTAGTCGACCCCCCTCCTTGACCCCCTAATTTTTGGTATCAAATTCTCGACTTATACCCGGTAATATACGGTATGTTTGACTCACATCATCGTCTGGGTCAGGATACGGCTTGTGACAGATGCAGTAGAGGCCCTTGAAGTTCTGGTTGTATCTGTTTGACACATTCACTTTGTCCTTGCCCTGGCCAACAAACAGAATGCTCTAAAACCTAACTTCATCATACATATACATCTATCATCAAATTATCATATTATATGATATTTAATGCTTGTTAGGTGTGTTTCTTTAGTTTTCTTTCGAGTTTCTTCAACTGACTTTTAAAATGACCAATTGGTCAATTTTCATTTCGGACAAACTGGATTCACAATCGGACATGTCTGGCAAATAGACCGATTTCTGCATCCCTGATCATATATTTTATTTGTAAAATTCTTTTCAGGAATTGAATGATCTTCATTAAATTATCAAATAATATTTAACTGGTAATGCCATGTCGATAAGAAATAGAGCCATTGGCTCTGTAGCTCAGAGGCTAGACCACAGAGTAAACAAATCTACAATTGAAAATCCCCTTCTGCCGAGGAGTCTGTACAAAGATTCTGCTTTCAGATTCTTGTATATGGTCACATTACAAGTATAAATACTAGAGATGGGTGGTTTTACTGGTATACCGTAAAACCGTGGTTTTTCAGTGAAGTGGTCGTAGTACATACCAAGGTATGTTGGAGAAAACCGGGTTTAGAAAACATTACCTATTTCAGAATGATATTTGTCAGAAAAATTTAATATCTTACTATTCTTTAAATGGTTCTTAAAACTGTTGTTATCCGATGTAGTTTGAATGTAATACATCTCAAATGAAATTGTCTGCAATTTGCTAACTGATTGGTTGCATGTAATATGCTAATATTCCTTAAGAAAAACTTGAAATGATTGTTATGATTTTATTTTCTTTTGAATTGAGTTCTGCATAAAAAGACATCTGGAACAATTTTCCCTATACAGTCAGGCCTCGATAATCCGAACGCTTCCGTTTTTCATCAAAAACGTTCGGATAGTGAAATGTTCGGACTACTGAGTACTGAGGACTACTATAGATATTAGTTTGGTTACATCTTCCTACCGTTCGGAAACTGCGAGATTCGGATTATCGGTTGCCGGATTATCGCGGCTTGACTGTATATTATACATAACCTGATCCTATTCATTTCAAGCATGGTATATCGTGGTAAATACTGTGTGGTAATTGGACCAAAATAATAGGTATACCGCGGTACTAATTTCCGTGGTACCTAACCCCAATAAATACACAAACCTGAAACAGCTACATGGAACGAATATAAAAACATTTTATAAAATTTTTGTAAATGCAAAGCTACATAACTTACCGCATAAAGCTTGCACTTCAGATCATCTTGAAATTTTGAATTTCCACAATCACAGCGAAAAAACCTATAAGAAATAGAATGTGTTAGAAACAAAATGCCTAAAGGATATTTTGAAAAAGATATAATTCATAATTTTCAAGTTGAAAACTTAAAATAATCTGTGTACATATCGTTTAGCTACTAACATTTGTTTTACTTTTAACAGTAATTACTTTTAACATTTATTTACTTTAATTACTATTAACCTAAACAAAAAAAGAAAGAAAAAAAGAGCTTTCATCATTAATCCAGAGAACTGTTCCTTCTTATTTCATCACGCCTTTATTTTACCTCTTTGTGTACAGCTCAATGAGATCGTGCCCCTCATGACACTCGTAGCTACACGCCAGACACACAGCGGCGGAGGACGACCGTCCGGCTAAGGTACAGGTGTTACATGCGTACAGGGCTTGTCTCTTCACGTAACCCTATAACATCAAAACCATATTTGAGAACCATAAACTGCCTTATCAAGATATGCCTTTTTCAGTGAATAGTTATCCAAAAAATACATGAATTTTGACATGTTGGACATGACATTTTCCTCAATTTACATTCAAATTATCAGAGCAAAATAACAAATCAACCTGGCTTTCTAGGTTGACAGTATATTAAAATAATTTTTAGAATGATAGGAGAATGTCACTTTTAATTTTATTTAATAGATAACTCTTACCCACTATTCATTTCGTAAATATTAAATTGGTTACAAAGGTTTGCCGAAAAGGCAACAAACAAATTTAATATCAATGAAAACTAGTGTGAAGCACCACTGTTTACCAAAGGATAGGTGCAATTTTTGTCGTCACTGTCACCCAAAACAGCATTGGCATCTGCTTCAAGTCGTTCTTCCTCCTCCAAAACCTCGACCATAGACAAACCATTGTCCTCAGATTCTAAATCTTTGCTTGAATGAGCGTTCTCAGACATTCTAAAATGTGTTGTTATATTTCACCTATCCGCTTCCCAACCAGACGTACAGGGAGCATTTGTTGGGTGGTCAGACGTGATGGATTTCGGTATTCATAAATTGAAACAAACGACTATTGTTTCATTGCCTAGAAATTTTAATACTAAATTAGAATTTAAATAAGAATAAATTTATGCTATCACAAAGAAAATGACGTTTGAAATACGAAGATATCGTTTTATAAAAATGAATGGTCACTTGGGATCAGCGCGGGAAAAGGGAGGCCACTCTTATTCCGCTGTTGAAGTACTGGGATAAACAAACCGAAAACGCTTACCCGGTTACTATTTTCAGCTATGCAGGTATGTCATTTGATGTGGTCAGCATATTTCTGTTGTTAATGTGTAGTCTCCATATTGTGTTTGAACCACTTGACAAATTGAAACTAATTACAAGATATACAGGTTGGGGAAACCCATTAAACGGGATATTATATCCCGATCGGCCTACAATATCCCATTTGGGATATCTCATTATACCCCGATTGGGATATAATAATATATTTCCTGATTTTAAATGAACATGGTGCATTTCCGCATAAGGACAGTAATTGGAACGAAGTTGTGATACTATAAGGTTCTTATTTTTTTTCTTTATAAAAAAAGATGTCACGTGAAATTTTTTTTTACACATATTAGCTGCAAAATGTCAGTTAAATAAAAGTAAATTTCTATGACATTGTCATCACATTCCAATGATCTAGAGTAGATTGTAACAAATAATCTGATGTTAATAAAAATTTCTATTCCTGGACATGATATAATTTTCAAGTACCTCTAAAAATTTATTTTTATCAAGCTGAAGAGGACCACTAACTGTTCCTCATTATGTTTAAATAAAACACATTTTTGCGGAAATGTATCGTTTTTGAAATATTGAAAAAAATGTACAAATATATCCCGATTGGGATATAATGAAATATCCCGAACGGGATATAATTAGCCAATTGGGATATAATATCCCGTTCAGTGGGTTTCCCCAACCTGATATAGGCTTTATCATAAAATAACCCGGTTATGCAGTTAAATTAATTCAGTGAATTTCAATTTGACAAAACTAAATCCCATTTAAAATTGTAATATATGACATTAACATTATTTGAGTAATTCAGAATTTCAACTAGATAAGATTTATGTTTGCATGTATGAAGAGTGGTTATGACATAATTTCAATAATATTGATTTGGGCGATGACAATTCATTTTGAAATTAATAGAATTAAAAGGAGGGTTCTATCGGGGTATTTTTTGTGGAAACGAAATTCGAGAAGATGTTCTCGTTTACACAAATATGATGTAAATACATGATTATAACACAGTAAAATTAAAATGTATTAATGATGTTAATATTTTGATGACTTTATATTTCACAACTTGATAAAAACAAGCGCATACTTGTTGAAAAATAAAAACAATGAGATCTGAAGCCATTCATCTGCGCTGCGAGTGGGGAAAACTTCGCTACGGACTTAACACATATTGTTTATTCATTTTATTATATGTTATGTGTTACTCTGTGAATTTTCTATCATTGTATATGTTTGATTTTCAAAAAAGTGTAAAATTGGGTTTAATATAGCGTGTTTTGATTTCATGTAATGCCAAGAATCCAATATGGCGGATGCTGCCGATAAATCAGTGATAGAACTTCCCTTTAATAATGAGGAGGTTAAACCATCATCAATACATAAAGCCGTCCACAGGGGCAGCAAAATCTTTTAGTGACACTTTTCGGGTCCAGAATTAATTATTTTCCACAAGGCCAATCTGACCAAATCTATGATTCATTGATTGGAAAGAATGACCAGTAGAATGTCAAAATGTACTTTTTAATTGTTGATGATTCATTGCATGTTAAAAACCTATTAGGCCTAATTCATAGGTAAATTTTCAACATTAGATACTAAATCATGTGTTCATCGTCAATTGATAATTTTTTTATACATGTCCATCTCGAAGAAGTTTTGCTCCAAACTGGCAATATTTTAGGTTTCAGTACTTTGCCATCTACCCTGACAAAATTTGAGCATGTTTTTAAATTTATTACATACACTGAATATGATAATGGGCATGGTTGTAGTTCATAGAAAGTGTTGACACTGTATCTGATCACCGCAGGTTGTTCCCAGTCCTCTGATGTGCTACCCAATCAGATTGAGACCCCAGCAAGAAATCCGCCAGACTTTGTTGGACTTTGTAAAAAAGAATCGATTACAGGCTGCTTTCATTCTCACATGCTGTGGAAGTGTTACCAAGGCGACACTTCGGATGGCAGACAGCGTCAAGGTGACACATGTAGTAATAAAATTTTATCAATCCATGTGAACATGTTTAAAATGGTACTAGCAGTAATTCAGACTTCATCGACATCAAGCACAATTTAATTTTAGGTTTACTTCTATTATCAACCATCCTCGGTTACCCAGGGTTTAATATATGCTCTGTTTCTCTCCACTATATCAGCCATGGGAAACTCTGTCAGCGAAATCTGTACTAAAATTACCCGCCCTTGGCTGGCGTGATGAAGTCAGTAACCAAAGAAAATACTCAATACGATAAGACGGAAATGGTCAAGGGAGATAACCGGTGACGGATGGCTAACAAAATGACCTCGCATGCTTTGCAACGAAGTGATATGAATTGTCATTGGCTCGCAGGTCCAAACTGCGTAGCGGTTTGATTGGCTCTCGCCGGCCAAGGGCGGGTAATTTGATTACAAATTTCTCTGATGAAGTTTCCCATGGGTGGTATAGTGGAGAGTAACGGAGCATATATAAAACTATGGGTAACCGAGGATGATTATCAACAGGGCACATCAAAAGCTGTTGTAGGAATATAACAAATAATCTCTGTCTGTCCTCTCAGATAAAAAAGCTGTCCGGTCACTATGAGATTGTCTCCCTTGTCGGCACCCTCTCTGGAGGAGAGGGGGGACACCTGCACATCTCGCTGAGTGACGGGGAAGGGAACGTGATTGGTGGGCACGTGATTGGAGATCTGTTTGTCTACACCACTGCTGAGATTGTGATTGGGGAATGCACTGCAGCCCGATTCACACGGGAGGATGACCTAGAGACTGGATTTGATGAACTTGTTGTTTCTCGCAAATAAATGTTTAGTTTTAAAACAAGCTTTCCCCCGCAAGGCTTGCATAATGTGCACCAGTTTTCATCAATGGCTAATTTAAGGAGAGATGGAACACAAAAAAATGGTTTATGTTTGAAATTGTTAATATTTTCAAAATAACAAGTTTATTTTATCCAAAATTGTAAGAAAATTTCGGGGTCACAGAATTGTTTAAAGAGTTTATTGGCATTAATGAAAACTCTACTGTTGGCAATTTATGCTATTTTTGACCGTTTTGGTATACTAAATGAAGCACTTGCTTTCAATGAATAAACTCGGAAATCTTTCAGGTACATTTTAATCATATACTTGGATGTATAGCAAGTCTTTTCTCCAATTTATGACACTGTTAGGGGAAACAAAATTAAATTAAGCACTTCTTGAAGAAAAACAGAATTTTACCATCATTTAACACATATTCAAAAGAAGTGTTCACTGACACATATATTTTAGATATTGCTTAAATTTTAATATGACGTGCACAGCTGAACAATCAAACATTCAAAAATAAAAGTAGGTCGTCACCAAATGTTTTTCAATCAATTTAAAATTGATTTTAAAATTAATGTAAAACCTGACGTCAAGTTTGATAAATTCAAGTGTACTTCTGACAACCTATACACGGTTCACGACGTGTTTTGCATTCTGTTCAGTACACGGTACATCAACATGATTTTTCGGTATATACCGAATATGTAACTTAATTAAAGAATTTTTTATTAATTACTCAGATGTAATTATATTTTCAATTGTACAATATTAAAACCAAATGATTACCACACCCTACAAACTAATTTTCAAGAAAAACTTGTGATTTGTTATGGTTAAGTTTATAATTGAAAAACATTTATTGGTTTTGTACCTAACTGAAAATGTACAGAACTGAGGTACCTGTACCGCAATACTTACCGAACAGATGCCGTTCCTCTAAACACTTACAATCGATTGTAACCTATGTTAAAAGAATGGGCTGCAATTGATTGTATCTTTACGAATGCTTTGTGGAACAGGGGGCCGTTCCACTAACCGATCTTAGCCCTAAGATCAATCGTAAGCCCATCTTTTATCATTGGCTAAGATTGATCTTAGGGCCAAGATAGGTTAGTGGAACAGTACTCTGGACCCTGAGGCTTAAGCGTACCGTTTCACACCTACCTATTGAGTAATTGTTATTGAATACACTATCAATCTAAGAGTATGATGGTAACGTGCTGTAAAATGACGTTCAAAAGGCATTATGGTCAACTTATGCACTTTCTGTAAGTGTATAAATAAGCCAACACTCCAAAAACATAATGAATATATTTTGAGACTTATTCACAACAATAAATTGGTGTCCAAATATGTTAGCCTAAGTGAGTTTGATGTCAGGTTAGCATCTCCCCATAAGTCTTGCTGCATTTAAGCACCTTTTCTGTGCCCGTTTGTCATCATTATACAACTGTACCTGATAGTCCGATCGGATACCAATCGAAACCAACATGGCGGCCTCCATGTTGTAGATGGCGCGGCCATTTTGAGTATGATGTGAATTATCGGTGTCGCCAAGAAGCTAGGCTTAAATTCGCCAGTGATGGAGACTGGCTGAGGTTGTGCCTTGCCTTGTTTTAAAACATGCCTTAATTTAATATTTGTCTCTTATTTAGCTGCAAAACTGAGAAGCAAAATAAAAAGAAGGTACTAAAACTACTTTTATAATCAAATAATGCAGCATTTTCTCAGCAAGTGTAGCCTTTGAAACTGATAGTATCGAATGTGAAAGAATTGAAACAAATTTAATGTGAACAGGGCACGATGGTTAATTAAAAATACCATATTGGCTCTTGACTAAACATACAACAAGAAAAACCCAGAAAAATGAAAGATAGTGTATGAATTTTGAGGCCTGAGGTAACTATAATAATCTAAGTATACTGAAGTTTGTTAAAATATTAAAACCTACGTTTGTGCAGGTGACTGACAAATAATTTAGGAGGTATTTCTACATATCATATATGTCTTGAGGTCAGGTCAACTTCATGCTCTTGCCACAGAGGTTACTCCACTCAGTTCTTCTATCCTAACCTCTGTGGCATATTGGGCACTTTCTTCGTTAGAAGTAGAGAATTCTGTTTGGTAGCATCAACCGTTGTACAATCAGCAACGTTGTTTTAAAGGATGGATGAAATGACATATGGTCCAAATCGGATTCATTAAAATGGGATGTCAATTTGACAATTGCTCGATTTTAAATTTCTGAAATCGGTCCATAAATTACTTATATACGGCTTTTTAAAAAAACGCTTGATTTAGCCCCGGCGACCAGAATGAAAGTCTGCGGGGGTGTGACCCGTGAAGGGATGACTTCTGTGACGTATGTGGAGGAATTTGATTTTCAGCGATAGTCACAATTCAACATAATTTCGCAACATTTTGATTGTTAATTTCACAAAGATATCTTCAATAAACCAACTTAAATTTCCCATATATCGATTGTTCAGATATCCAACTAGGTAATTCCGCAGATGACAATTACACAATTATTACATAAACATGTCTTTTTGGCGATGTAATACACCTCATAAATTCATTTAGCGGCAGTGATAATTATCATTAATTAATTAACGAGACATCGGTGGAGAAGCTATCTACCCTGTCTATCGCTTATCACAGTCACGCCTCAGTGAGCATTTTCAAAAGGTTTCGCCGAACAAATTGCGATAGTGTTAAAATGGGTGAATTAAAATCGTCTTAATTATCAATTGCAAGTGTATATTGTCTCGATTTTATGCTCAATTGATTCCGATATACAATATACGTAGAGGTAATCATCTGTCATTCTTGAGAAAAATGCATTTCATCTATCCTTTAAACTGAGCCTTGTGTGGCTGTTGAAATGACTAGAGTTGCTTCATCTGTGTATTGTTTACAAGACAAAAGTCGGTCGCAGAGGTAAAACAAATATTTGATTGGGGAAAATGGATGGAAGAACTGAGTGGAGTAACATCTGTGGGAAGAGAGTGGGCCAACAGTTCAGTGCCATAAGACAGAATTGTCCACTAAATACCACTATAGTCAGGCCTCGATAATCCAAACGCTTCCGTTTTTCATCAAAAACGTTCGGATAGTGAAATGTTCGGACTACTGAGTACTGAGGACTACTAAAGAGATTAGTTTGGTTACATCTTTCTACCGTTCGGAAACTGCGAGATTCGGATTATCGGAGGCCGGATTATCGCGGCTTGACTGTATTCTTAAGGGGGAATCTCAATCACTGAACCATTAAATATTTGTTCTGTATATGGGAATTCTGTTTTATGGGAAGATACCGGGCCAACTGACTTGACTTGCTGCCCACACACTGGAGAGAAGCTGTTTGAATGCTAAACTCCTATGTGGGATTGTCCCTTTTGGTAGTACAGAAAGCCAATAGTCCTTTACGATAGGTTGTTCTATAATTAGGGTGTCAACACTTAATCATGTTTCTTTTCCAGGGTCACTATGTGTGTGCTTGGCCATCAAGAAATATGTCCTGGTTGCCAGAATGATTTAAATGTTGTTTTGTTTTCTTGTTAAATGTTTCTTACTGCTGATGCCATATTTATAAATGTATTTGGAAAGCATTTTCTAGTCCTAACTGTCCTGCATTCTCAGTTTCTTGAGTATAAAATCCCTCGTTAAGAGCCGTTAGTGTTTGGAATGTGCCTCTGGTTTTAGCTTCTTCAAGTCTCGATGTTGCACAACGACAATGACATAAAACCCTACAGGTTTTGAATGTGATTGAAATTTTTTCTCTTGTTTACACATGATTGATGGTTGCTATTACTGAATTTAAGCTTTTCAGGCCTAGATGGTCAGATCAGGCCTACCGGTATATGGTCAGATCAGGCCAGAGATGAACGACCAGTTTTCCATATGTGCGAATGATGCTCACATATTTGCGCTAAACTTCGCCTGTGAGTAAACCAATCTAAATAAATTTAGATTGACATATTTTTTATTGTGTTGTGTTGTTATAACAATATAATAATATAGAACAGTCAATCTAAATTTATTTAGATTGGAAGTAGTCCTGAATGTAATTTTGTGTAAACGCCAAAGTATGTGTTGTGTTGAGGAGTTGAGACCAGTGGTAACTGACATTGGTATCCAGGCCTTGCTCAGCCCTGTGCTTGAACGTCTAACTGCCTTAACCGGTATAACCTGGTACATAGCCTTGAGTTGGGAGCTGGGGTTAAAGAGAGTTTGAACTCCCTCACAGTTGGGAGCTGGGGTTAAGAGAGTTGAACTCCCTCACAGTTGGGAGCTGGGGTTAAAGAGAGTTTGAACTCCCTCACAGTTGGGAGCTGGGGTTAAGAGAGTTGAACTCCCTCACAGTTGGGAGCTGGGGTTAAAGAGAGTTTGAACTCCCTCACAGTTGGGAGCTGGGGTTAAAGAGAGTTTGAACTCCCTCACAGTTGGGAGCTGGGGTTAAGAGAGTTGAACTCCCTCACAGTTGGGAGCTGGGGTTAAGAGAGTTGAACTCCCTCACAGTTGGGAGCTGGGGTTAAAGAGAGTTTGAACTCCCTCACAGTTGGGAGCTGGGGTTAAAGATTGTTTGAACTCCCTCACAGTTGGGAGGTGGGGTTAAAGAGAGTTTGAACTCCCTCACAGTTGGGAGGTGGGGTTAAAGATTGTTTGAACTCCCTCACAGTTGGGAGGTGGGGTTAAAGAGAGTTTGAACTCCCTCACAGTTGGGAGCTGGGGTTGAAGAGAGTTTGAACTCCCTCACAGTTGTAACACTGGCTAACAACATTATTTTATGGCTTATAAATTGTAAAATTGGTGAAACCAAACCATAATAGGGACCACATGCACAATGTCGTTAAATCAATTATTTCATATATAAGTTTTCAGCCTTAGAGGGTGATGAATCATTCAAACAATGTTGATATGGTACAAAGCTTATGACTCTTCTCAATATTGAAGTAATTACTAATTAGGTCACATTATGATCCATATGATCGTTTAATTTTGAATATTTTGATGGTTGAAAATGTGTGTCTGCTCTATTATGGATATTTATTCGGAATAAGTGCTAGTGTTTTAGGTTGAATGATTGATGATGTAATGTCTCTGATAGAGGTGATGAACAATGAAAAGATGAACATGATATATCTTAAATGTGTGAACAGTATGTTTTATATCATTTATCAGTATTGCAAAATAAGCTTATTGCAAAAGAGGCTTATTACGGTGCTTGCAATGTTGTTTTTTGTCAAATAAAAGTGCAATAATTTTTCCCGAGCTATTTTGTCCATTTGAATCAATGGCAAGGAGACGTGTGCTGATTCTTCTTTATGAACTGAGCTTGCAATATTTATTCAGTTCTTTCATGTATGTGGATTTGCACACTAAATAAATACATGATAATGTAACATGTAATGATCTTTTGTTATGCTTCCCTCTAACCAGATTGATAGCACCTTTTGGCTATGTGTAAACTAGCCAAGTATCATGATAAAACACCTATCATGTGGCGAGTGGCGACCACATGAAACTCGAAAACTGCGGGAAGTTTCTTAAAATCACCACTTTCCCCAGCTCAATACGTGTGAATCTTGGAACTTGCCGACAGGCCGACTTGTGAGTATGACAGACCCAGGTTTAACTAAGAGAACATCCCTATCGTTTCTACTATATCTGACATCTGTCAGAGCTATGTACATTAGCTAACCCAGGTTACACTCAGTACCTGGCATTATATATCATTTACTGAACACTAGTCGTTTTTAGGTTGCTGCATTCTACGATGTCCAATCAGATTAATGTATTGCTTGCTCTCCCTGCTCCTGAACATTGACACCTAAGTTACTAAACCTAACCAGGGCTGTGTTCAAGAGAGGTTTCGAAGTAATCGCTCAATTAGCGATTACTTTTAAACCTCTCTTGAACGTGATTGCTCAATGTAGCGCTACGTAGCAAAGCGAGCGAACTTTGAGGTTTTGTTCAGGAGAGAATGAGCGCTACTTGAGTGCTACATTGAGCAATCAGTGAGCGATTATAAGTGCTCGCTGTTATGGAACGGGGCCCTGACTTGAACCTTTTGGATGTGCTTTTAGGATTCTCAAGCTCTTTGGGTCTTTTTAGCTGTATACATATAGAAAGTCAATAAAAAAAATTCACTTCTAGAACTAGTCCAGCATGCTAGTGTCTTCCTACGTCGATGTTGGGTGCGCAGTCATCGCACATAAACCGACGTTTAGATTATCTGAACTATTCTAGAACAGACTTTGAAAAACGTAAGTGTGAGATTTGTACAGCTTAGGAAGTAGAACAATATTCTTGTGAAACATTAATTTATTACTAATGATTTGAGTAGCTCAGAAAGATTGTAAGTGATTAAGAATTTATTTAACAACGAAGTTCCATAATCATTGTGCAATATATTTCAAACTTTGCCCACTAGGCGTGGGATATAGCCGACTCTGTTTGTTTTTAAAAAAAATATGATATCTAACTGTCCTAATTCGTTTTCAATAAGGATAGAATTGTCGGTCACACTACGTCTCCCACCCTCGGTTACCCATGGTTTTATATATGCTCCGTTTCTCTCCACTATATCACCCATTATAGTGGAGAGTAACGGAGCATATATAAAACCATGGGTTACCGAGGATGTACGTCTCCGGACCATAACGTACAGCTTATTCTTGAGAATGGGTGAACACATGAAACAAGAGGTCAACTGCTGATTTTGTATTGTGATATTTTCATAAGTTGATATTTTATGACATGTTGTGGATAAAGGTTGGCCTTGGAAACTATTCAGGGTAACCTCATGTTTAAAATACCACCAAGAAATACATCCTTATGAAGCAAACTGTGAACTGGTGACAGTTGCTAATGATTTTGATGAGATCAAAAGCAAAATGGTATGAAAAAGGTGAAAAACCGACCAAATTCTTTTTATCTCTAGAAAAGCAAAATTTCGTAAACAAAGCAATAACCAGACTAGATACCGATAAAGGACAAATAAATAAAACAAAGGATATAATCAATTATACGAAGAATTACTTCCAAAACCTATATACAAAAAAGAATGTAAAAGAAGTTGACCTCGAAATCCTATTCAAAGATAACGAAATCCCTAGATTATCTGTTAACGATGCACTTTCCCTTGAAGGGGAATTACAATACGACGAAGTTCTAACAGCACTGAAAAACATGAAAAATGAGAAAAGCCCAGGCCCTTCCGGTTTCACAACTGAATTTTATAAATTCTTTTGGAAAGATGTAAATTCATATCTAATAAATTCATTGAATGCAGCATATAGAGTCGGCGAACTCTCGGTAAGTCAAAAACAAGGCCTTATAACATGCATCCCAAAAAAGGAAACATCAAAAGAACATCTGAAAAACTTTAGACCTATTTCATTACTAAACATCTCGTATAAACTAGCTTCAGCCGTGATATCTGCACGCATTAAGAAGATACTACCCACTATAATAAGCAAAGACCAAAAGGGTTTTATGAAAGGCAGATACATAGGAGAATGTACAAGGCTAGTTAATGACATTATGGATTTTACAGACTTTACAAACAGACCAGGACTTTTGATATTGATTGATTTTGAAAAAGCATTTGATTCGGTAGATTGGTCTTTCATCGATAAATGTTTTGATTTCTTCCATTTCGGTCCTTCTATAAAAGGTTGGTTAAAAACATTCTACAATAACATAAATTCTAGTGTTCTTGTGAATGGGTTTCCTTCAGAATTCTTCCAAATTACACGAGGATGTAGACAAGGCGATCCTCTTTCGCCCTATATATTCCTCATTGCAGGAGAAATCCTGGCCAACATGTTGAGACATAATAAAAAGATAAAAGGAATAACAATGAAAGGTATCGAATATCTACTAACACAGTTTGCTGATGATACCACTTTAATTCTAGATGGCACAGAAACATCGTTTAGAGAAACATTAAAGATACTCGAATTATACGCATCATTCTCTGGACTCAAAATGAATATTGACAAAACCAAAATTATCTGGATAGGCTCAAAACAATATTCAAGTTTGCAATATTGCAGAGAATACAACCTAGACTGGACTCAAAAACCCTTTGTACTATTAGGTATTCTATTTCAACATAACAAAGCAGAAATGGTAGAAAGAAACTACAAAGATAAACTAAAGGCAATTGAAAAAGAAATGAAGCTTTGGTCTCTGAGAGACCTTACACCTTTGGGAAGAATAACCATTCTAAAAAGTTTAATACTACCAAAGCTTAACCATCTTTTCACTTCCTTTGCGAACCCAAGACAAGAAACAATAACAAATCTGCAACGCAAATGTTACTCCTTTATTTGGAAAGGCAAACCTGACAAAATTAAACGATGCTTAATGATAAAAACGTACCAGGAAGGTGGTTTGAAAATGCCTGCTTTACTTGAAACAATAAAGTCTCAGAAAATATCATGGATCAGAAGATTATATGTACAGGATTCAAACTTAAAACATCTTATATATACATCAAATGAAACGATGGGTTAACTGCTGTTGAAATGGGGCCAATTTATCTTAGGACGCAATATATTCCTAAACTCATTAGCCCATTCTGGAAAGATGAATTTGAAGCTTGGTCAGAGTTGCAAGAGAAAATTCAATATAATCAAGACCAACTTAGTAGACAATTTATTTGGGCAAATGATAACATAACCATTGAAACTAAAC
Organism: Gibbula magus; assembly: GCA_936450465.1. NCBI lineage: Eukaryota > Metazoa > Mollusca > Gastropoda > Trochida > Trochidae > Gibbula > Gibbula magus. The sequence goes on from OW388291.1 coordinate 7,752,120, forward strand.
CAGTAATATATGATCACTACCTACAATTTAATATTAAGTTTATAAACGACTTTATAAAATATGACAATACATTTCTATCGTATAATGAATTCGTACAATTGTACGGAGTCAAAACAAACTTTCTAGAATACGCAGGATTAATATATTCAATGAAATCTTATTCCAAACGTTATTGGCAAACAATTAGCAAACAGGAAAATTTACCCTTTATCCCTCCTAACTTGGAAATACTATATAGAACTAAAAAAGGATGTAGCATATTTTATACCCAACTCACCAAAGAGACCGCATTTCAAAAGCAAAATTACCAAATTAAATGGGAAAAGGAATTAAAAATAGACATTTCACCAGATATGTGGAAGACATACAATTCTATACCTTTCCAAGCATCTTATAGCATCAAGCATAGATGGTTCCAATACCGTGTTCTCCATAGAATCCTTACGACAAATAAAGACTTATACAAATACAAACTAATAGAAACACCACTATGTACATATTGCAACGTTGAAATAGAATCAATTATCCATCTACTATATGAATGCAGATGTGTCAAGAGGTTGTGGCAAGATTTAACGGAATGGATTGAGAAAGAAACTGACATCTGTCTAAACCTAAACGCAGATACGGTCATTCTGGGATTCACAGAAAGGAGAAATAATGTTCTAAATTTCATCATTACGTTAACAAAAGAATACATCTACCATCGAAAATTGGCAAATATAATACCGTCTATAAGTGGTCTGAAACCAAAATTAAGATTAGATTACCAATTACATAAATCCAATGCTTATACACAGTGTAAATATGACTCATTTGTCTCATTCTGGTCATCCTGCCACAATCTATTCATGTAGAAGAATTTTCATGTCAAATGTTTTGTACCATTTATTGTGATAATACTATGAAATGAAAATGAAAAATGCTGTACCCTGTGAAAAGAAATAAAGTGATAAAAAAAAATAAATAACGTACAGCTTATTCTTGAGAATGGGTGAACACATGAAACAAGAGGTCAACTGCTGATTTTGTATTGTGATATTTTCATAAGTTGATATTTTATGACATGTTGTGGATAAAGGTTGGCCTTGGAAACTATTCAGGGTAACCTCATGTTTAAAATACCACCAAGAAATACATCCTTATGAAGCAAACTGTGAACTGGTGACAGTTGCTATTGATTTTGATGACGCAGTTCTATATATCTCCTGACGGCTGCCAAGGTCTTCTAAATGTCAAAGGAGGAGCACATTAGTATTTCATGATGATTCAGTTTTTCTCAAGAATACACTATGACGTTGTTTGTCATATTAACTATTTGGACATATTTTAAAACAATTTCATAGGAATTTTAACGAACATGATGTGCTTGCCATATTAACCAATTTGACATGTTTTTAGTTCATCAGGCCTGAAAGGCCCGATAAGCTCATGGCATGGCGTCCGTCCATCCATCCGTCCGTCTGTAAACTTTTCGCTTTTTCGTTTTCTTCTCCAGAACCACTTGGTCAAGGGAGCTGACATTTTGTGTACTACTCTTTGGCCATTGGGGATTCTAAATTGTAGATTCTCGGCCTAAAAAACCCAACTATTTTCATCTTCTTCTCCAGTACCTAAAGGCCTAGAAAGCTGAAACCTTGTGTACAGGGACCTTGGCTAATAGACCTTAAATTGTAGATTTTGTGACCATATGACTTCATATAGGTGTCACGGTTGCCACAACTTAAAACAACTATTTTCAATTTTTAGCTCATCAGGCCTGAAAGGCCCGATGGGCTTATGGCATGGCATGGTGTCCGGCGTCCGTCCATCCGTCCGTCCGTCCATCCGTAAACTTTTCGCTTTTTCGACTTCTTCTCCAGAACCAATGACTCCACAGAGCTGAAATTTTATGTGCAGACTCCTTGGCCAATGGGGATTCTAAATTGTAGATTTCGTGACCCCATGACCCCAAATGGGGTCACAGGGGTCACATCCTTAAAAACCTATTTTCATCTTCTTCTCCAGTTCCAAAAGGTCTAGAGAGCTGAAAAATTGTGTGCAGACTCCTTGGCCCATGGGGATTCTAAATTGTAGATTTCGTGACCCCATGACCCCAAATGGGGTCACAGGGGTCACAACCTTAAAAACCTATTATCATCTTCTTCTCAAGTTCCAAAAGGTCTAGAGAGCTGAAAAGTTGTGTGCAGACTCCTTGGCCAATGGGGATTCTAAATTGTTGATTTCGTGACCCCGTGACCCCAAATGGGGTCACAGAGGTCACAACCCCAAAAACCTATTTTTTTCTTCTTCTCCAGTTCCAAAAGGTCTAGAGTGCTGAAAAGTTGTGTAGAGACTCTTTGGTCAAAGGTGATATTTTAATTGTAGGATTGGTGACCCTGTGACTCCAAATACAGGTCACAGGGGTCATGATCTAAAAACCTATTTTTTGCTTGTTTACAATGTATTACTTGAGATAACTTAGATATTCAACGTTAGATAATAAATCGAATCCTGATGAGCTACAGAGCCCATGGCTCTATTTTTTCTCTAGTATCAAAAGATCTAGAAAGCAGAAATGTTGTGTACAGGCTTCTTGGCCAATGGGGATTCTAAATTGTAGATTTAGTGACCCTGTGACCCCAAATATGGATCACGGGGTCACAAGCTTTAATAACCTATTTGTAGCAAGCTCTTGAGATTTTATGTACTCTTCATTTCAGTCTGTATAGAGACTAAGGGGGGTAATCCAAAAGATGTGAGTTCTATCATGTGCTTGAGAAATGGTTGTTGAGAAAGAGAAGTTGAGAAAACTAAGAATTGAGGGTCTAACAACATTAATTATGTAATATCTATTTTATAAAACCATATTTGTGTAACTTTTATCATATTTCATATAAGTAATTATTAATATTTTATATTATTTAAAAACGATGAGCTACAGAGCCAATGGCTCCATTTTAAAACGAAATCTCATATGAATTTTATCGAACATCATGTGTTTGTCATCAAAGCGTTAAATGAAGACATATAATTATTATCCTTTTAATATGACATTATACAGACATTTATATGACCTCATGTGGACTGGGCGAGTCTTGTCCTATATTTCAGTGTTGAGACCCAGGAGTGAGACTCACTGACCTCATGTGGACTGGGCGAGTCTTGTCCTATATTTCAGAGTTGAGACCCAGGAGTGAGACTCACTGACCTCATGTGGACTGGGCGAGTCTTGTCCTATAGTTCAGTGTTGAGACCCAGGAGTGAGACTCACTGACCTCATGTGGACTGGGCGAGTCTTGTCCTATAGTTCAGTGTTGAGACCCAGGAGTGAGACTCACTGACCTCATGTGGACTGGGCGAGTCTTGTCCTTTAGTTCAGTGTTGAGACCCAGGAGTGAGACTCACTGACCTCATGTGGACTGGGCGAGTCTTGTCCTATATTTCAGTGTTGAGACCAAGGAGTGAGACTCACTGACCTCATGTGGACTGGGCGAGTCTTGTCCTATATCCCAGTGTTGAGACCCAGGAGTGAGACTCACTGACCTCATGTGGACTGGGCGAGTCTTGTCCTATAGTTCAGTGTTGAGACCCAGGAGTGAGACTCACTGACCTCATGTGGACTGGGCGAGTCTTGTCCTATATCTCAGTGTTGAGACCCAGGAGTGAGACTCACTGACCTCATGTGGACTGGGCGAGTCTTGTCCTTTAGTTCAGTGTTGAGACCCAGGAGTGTGACTCACTGACCTCATGTGGACTGGGCGAGTCTTGTCCTATATCTCAGTGTTGAGACCCAGGAGTGAGACTCACTGACCTCATGTGGACTGGGCGAGTCTTGTCCTTTAGTTCAGTGTTGAGACCCAGGAGTGAGAATCACTGACCTCATGTGGACTGGGCGAGTCTTGTCCTATAATCTCAGTGTTGAGACCCAGGAGTTAGACTCACTGACCTCATGTGGACTGGGCGAGTCTTGTCCTATATCTCAGTGTTGAGACCCAGGAGTGAGACTCACTGACCTCATGTGGACTGGGCGAGTCTTGTCCTTTAGTTCAGTGTTGAGACCCAGGAGTGAGACTCACTGACCTCATGTGGACTGGGCGAGTCTTGTCCTATATTTCAGTGTTGAGACCCAGGAGTGAGACTCACTGACCTCATGTGGACTGGGCGAGTATTGTCCTATAGTTCAGTGTTGAGACCCAGGAGTGAGACTCACTGACCTCATGTGGACTGGGCGAGTCTTGTCCTATATCTCAGTGTTGAGACCCAGGAGTGAGACTCACTGACCACTGTGGACCAGGAGCTCCTGTCGCATCATTTCCTAAACTTCAGCAATTATGATATATTTATACACCCAATCTCCAAAAAATAATTCCAAAAATGTATAATTATCTAACCAATATTTACATTGTTGAAAACTTCATGTCCAGAAGAGACAATAATTTAGATAAAAGTTCTGACAAATGGTTTCCATTATTTCGAATATTTACTCTGTAATTTCATTTATATGATTTTTATTTTACAGTAACTGTTGTCTTGTACACCACGAATACTTAAATTTGTTTGAACCAACTGGAGTTTGACCATGACACTAAATTAATGCTGCTTGTACTTAATAAATATTTAAAAAATTATAAAATAGAAAAAAAAAAGTAAAAACAGAAGTGTTCAGCAAGAATTACCATGTCACGAATTGTTGCATCAATAACTGAAGTTAACCCATTATATTTTATTGGTCTTGTCATGTTTACAAAATTAGAACCATGTCAATTTGATCAGAAGAACTAAAATAATTCAACTGCAATGTTAGCCTATTGGACACCACACCCTGTTGTTTTCGTGAACATGTATGCCCCTTGTTGACATTTGCAGACATATCTAGTTTACACTGCGAGTTGTTACCATAATATATCTTAAACAAATATTGATTTTGAGAAAAACTTCTTTTATGAAAACGTAGTTATATTGCTATGTTACGATTTGTACCAGGTAGTCACCGCATGGAGAAGTTGGTCGTTCGGTTCATGTTCTTATAGAGAAAATCGTGTTGGTAATTATATAACTCCCCTGTTGTCGAAGATGAACTCCACTGTCCGTTTAAGCATTTTCCCTGCGTATACAAACACATTTACATTCGAATTCCAATAAATTTATGGAAAGTAAGAAGAATGTTCACATCTACACAAATATGTAACCCAAAATACTATAAGTATATTATTGCAAAATTTCACTCATTTCAATTCGTAAGATGTGTTATTGGTCGTCTTGACACGCTCATGTAGATGTGTTTTTTCTTCTGTATATGCATGTACCACAGTCGGTGGTTTTCGAAAAATAAATTGACTTAATTTAAAATCGAATTATAAGAACTAGATGCGTAAGAAGGGGAAGCGGTCTTTTCGTAGGTGAAACCAGTTCGTAGGAGTGACCTTTTCGTAGGTGAAACCGGTTCGTAGAAGGTCTTTTCGTAGGAGGATTATTTTTTAAAAATATATTATGTTTTAGGATATTGTTAAGAGTTTGTTTGTAATTGTTTTACTTTATTTTGTATAAATAGTGTCTTTTCACATTGTGTCTGTTTAGTCAGTACAGCGATACGAAACTGAGGATAGGAAGATCGCATGTTGCCTTGCTCGAACATCTTTCTTACATACAACGCATATATAGAGCCATGGTTGAAGAAGAGTGACTTACTGTTGTATTTTGCCGGTTTATATACCGCGGCGTATGTTAGGGATTCACTCGCTATTTAATACAATATAAATTGTTAAATTAAATAAAGATTATACTTACCAGATTAATTTATTTATTAAAACAACAGACAATCATAAAAATAACAAATAAAGACTGCAAATCTTGTACATAATACAATTTAATAATCCTCCTACGAACCGACCGTTATATCCTCCTACGAACCGACCGTTTTGTACTCCTACGAACTGGTTCCTCCTACGAAAAGACCTACACCCATAAGAAGCTTTATTCCTGTATAGCCCTAGAGGTTCACAAACGGACTTACAGGTCGGTGTGCATGTAGATTTGGTGACCCCAACCCTTTCAATATGTGAAACCCTACACCTCCCTTTGAACATTGCCGGATCCGCCCTTGTAGAGGGTTAAAGGTCCCTTTTGTCGAATAGAGTCCCCATTCCAGTCTATACACAACAGCAGGACAGGACATCAATTCTTTATTCAGGTGTATGTGGGACAATACATTTGACATTAAACCAGTCTGATTAAAATCGACGGTTTTCCGTGGAATAAAAAATGCAAAATAGTGCATCTACCGGGATACGAACTCGTTCGTGGGTTTCCACGCCAAACCGTCTGAAAGCACCCCGTACACTAGCGTGTTCGGGCGCAATTCAGCTAGCCAATCAAAAGATGCCCAACAAATGCTTTCGGTGCGAGAAACTAGGGGCAGATAACTCCAAACAGCTATCCTTTTGTCTGTTCCGAATGCTTTCAAAACCGCAACCGTTTAAATACTATGATGTGATTGGTCAGCTATTTGACTGGGTTTTGCTGCGCTAAACTGGTTCTGAACACACGCCTATACGGGGTGTTCTCAGACCTTGTGGCGAGGAATCTACAGAACCTGTTCGTATCCCGGCAGATGCAAAATTTTGCAAATTTTATTCCTCGGAACAAGGTCGATTTTAATCAGACTGGACATTAAACGGCCATCAAGCGACTAGAGCGCTGCTTATTAGCATAATATACATACATTACCAGGTTTCGAAGTACATTGATGTTGTCTATTGACATGTACAGGGACATGAGGACACCCAATATCTCACGTTAACAGCGTATATAATATGCACCCCTATACCTCTAGACTCTCTGTATAGAGGGGTGTGTAGACTTTATACATTGTATAACGTGATATTTTTGGGCCGTTTTCAAGATGAGCGATTACTTTTAAACCTCTCTTGAACGCGATTGCTCAATGTAGCGCTACGTAGCAAGGCGAGCAAACTTCGAGGAATTTGCACTGTGTCGTTCAAGAGAGAAGGAGCGCTACATTGAGCGATCAATGAGCGCTACGAAGCGCTTCATTTTGTTGAACCGCCGGCGGGTATCTTCAATTCCTTTTGACCAGCAGAACACAGATAAGCCTGTCAGCATTACGGAAGTACTGAGAATCTATAAATAAATGATGTTATTGATTATATTCCAAGGCCGTGTGCCATGAGCATCAGAATAGACTGGATAGATTCTCAGCGAACCAACCTTTCGCACAGAAGCATATATAGATTTCATTACTGACAAAACGTACAAGTTTTCACGTTACATTCTCTGCACGAATACATCAATGGCGTGTCGTTCTGGTACAAAATGTGTATATGGATATTATCAAATTAGCCTATAAGATATTGTCTTCTGGGTTTGAAGTCTGTCAACAATGTACTGACATAGATTATCATTCTTTCCACAACCTCTGTTAATTCATATTTTCATCAATTAACGTAAATTCACAACTGTTTCATGCCATGTTATAACCATTATACCATACTTAATGCATATGTACTGTAGGCAACCATTGTGTCAGTCAACGTGGCATCCTTCTTGTTAACCCTTTTATGACAACGGCCATACATAATAAGATCATTGTTATGGCGTGCTAATTACCTGGTAGTCATTGCTTTTGTGTGTGTTGTATACTGTTGTATTTCAGAACTCAGATAAATACCATAGAACATTAACCGCACATTAACTAATTGACATCGACTACAGTCTAACACTTAGACTCTGAACAGAATATTGAGAAGGAGCCTCTGTCTCTAAACATCACATTTCTCATAGTTTCATTTTCAATTTTGATAAAATGGTGATATGTTCAGAATAAATCAGACTACAACGACTCTAGGTAGGATCAGCCCTAACGATCCTCGCTCCATCCAGCGTATGGTATCCCGTAACAAGAACAACAGTTAGTGGAGAATACACCATCATTGAGCTCAACCTTTATCTCATTTGTCATTCCCTCCCCGGAAGTATTTCTCTCACATGTACAGTGCTATGTGACCTATACCCCGTGTGCATGCACTACATGTGAATTTGCTCATAAGTAAATATACTAATGTTAAAAAATGCAGTATCACTAAGCCCTCGCATGACATTGACAACAAGGAGTATTTCATTAGTTTATATTGATGCGACATCTCCTGACTCATTAGTTATTGCCTTGCTTTCAAGATGGACAAACTACTATCTCATCGCAGAAAATAAGACAATATTCACCGTATAGCCTCTTTATTGGATTAACCGTAGGGTTAACATATTCCAAGAATATTTGGCAGAAAATATCAACGATCTCTCGATCGATCGAGAAGTTTTTTGGCAAACTCACAAACTTTATAAAACCAAAAGAAAATTCCGTTCGCATTACCAATTTACTCCTTCAGAAAATTTGCTCATGGGAAAAATTTATTTTTGCACGACCTCTTGTCTAGGTGCAACTTTGCTCCTGGAGTAAATTTACTTAGGTGAGTAATTGCGTTCGCATGCACTAAATATTTATACGTTAATAAATTCAGATTTTGAAATGTAAGCGATATGCTCTCTGCTGATTGGATTAAACAAGGTCATGTGACCAGTATACATTCTCAAAAACACAAGATTGACAGCTGAAGAGGATAACCTTCATACTCTGACGTTTACACAAAATAACCCGCGGGACACTGTATCATTGCGCAATCGACAAGCTCCGGCATTTATACCAGTTTAACTTGCAACTTTCAAACCGTTTATAAGCCAGTGAACAAACACTATTTCTTAAGTATATTTACTTACGTGAGTAAATATACTAAAGTGAGTAAATAGATGCATGCGAACAGGGTATAATTTAGTAAGACTGCATTTCTTCTGTGAGTATGTCATAATTATATTGTTAGAATGTATAGTTATATATCAGGCTTAACCTGTTAAGTTAATATGTTGTTTTGTTTGAAAAATATGTTTGTGTGTGTTCCATGTCTTATTTGTTGTATTCCTGTATTTCAGGTTTAAATATTGAGAATAAACCTTGTTATGCCTGTTGGCTCTCCTATTTGAGTAATGTTTCCTACGCACTACACAAATATAAAAAATGAGAGAAAAAACAGAAAGTAATCTGGTTTTGGTATAACTTATGCATGTCGACACTGACAGTCACATGATCGTCAAACAAGAAAGTCAGTACGTATGTTAATGTATCTACCTACAGATAAACAAGAAGGCCTACAATATAAATATAATGTCAACGTAATGTTGTAACGACAACATGTGGTTGTTACATATATAGCTATTTCAATGTTGGAGTGCAAAAACTACTACTACCTCTAATACTTAGCTATTAAAGGGTGAACATACAATGAAGGAAAGAACAGTATGCACCGAGGGGTAAAATAAACGATAAAAAAAATGTCAACAGTCAAACACAAAATTATGCTTGGTAAAGTTGATTTTGAATGTCTGTGATGAGGATATGTCTCGTAAAGAGTTATGCAAAATTTTATTCATGAGAGTATGATATTTGATATGTTATATCTGTTCAAACACACATGGAGTGCTGATATCGCTATTTCAGAGGAGATTTTTTATAACAAAAAGTATGTTATTTAAGGTTAAACTGAAATTTGGAAAATATGTTATGAAAAGATATTGTCGGCATAATATACCTTCTTGGATTTGATGACGCATCGTTGCTGTAAGATGTCATAAAAAAAAAAAAAAAAAAACATATTTCACTCCGCTATCTCGCCTGGTTAAGGAGATTCCAAAAAGATGATTTTTTAAAAGCCATGTTTTTCAAAAACATAGACAGATATTATTTAACAATTTATAAATTAAGTTGTGTTGGTTTAAAGAGACATTGTGCAGCTATCGTATATATCCCTTGGTATCGTTTCTTTAGTTGAGTGTATACAGTTACATAAGTAGTTGATGAACAGTTTCTTAAGTATACATATTTGTTACTAGTATTCCCCTTTAAAATGATATATCGACACTAATCCTAAGATCATCCTAAGTAGTCTATAGTAGTAAATAGTTTATTATATGAATTATAGTATTGTATATATTTGTTATGTTTCTGGTTTGTTTTGTTCTTCATTCGAGTACGGCCACGTGTCAACGAACCAGCCGTCGGAAGTCCCAACAACGTGTGCTGTTTGCAGTGGTTAAAGACCCATTGAGGTTAATGCTATAGTTCATTCTGTATAGTGACAATACAAAGCGGCAATCTCGATTTATGATCGAAAACGATGGCGATGACGATGATCAAATGTAATTTTCGAATCATACCAATAACAGACAAACATACATATGTTGGTTGGTACTCTTTAAAAGGTCACTATCTACTGTGCATCTATATATGGGACGTGTATTTTCGGTTTCTGCACAAGATATTTGGTAACAAGATTTGAATATGCTAGTCAAGTGAAATTATTCGTACAAATATGATCCTCTGGCATGTATGAAATTAAAGCCAAATAAAATAATATGAAAAATAGTCAATGGCTCTTTAAGCGATTTATTAATATACTGATTGATTGGATTTGCCATTTATTGCATTGTAAATTCTATTCAGTAGATATTCGACATCTGCTAACTCTATGGGTTCCAATTTAGTTATACTTAAGTATAAGCCAATACGCAACTTGGAAACCAAATACCTTCCAATATCCAAATTAACATACTTTCACAACGCCAGGTAAATAAGTATTGGAGGCCGCTAGCGGTTGTTATGTGGTCACATGTTCTAGTGGAGGACGAACGTGACGACAGGTTGTAGCTGGTCTGTGGGACTCGTGTCTTCGGATGTCATCGATCGGGGACAGAGAAGAGAGGTCGAGACGATGATTTCCACACGTCAGGTTCTATACAGGTGTGTACACATGTACACGCTAAGGAATTATTTGTGGTCTCCCTCATTGAGTTATAATGAATGCTGAAACGAGGAAAATCGACATACTCCGTATGAACAGAGGAATATAGGTGTAAACATTCTTTATGATCTTATGATTAAGAGGAGTTGGGGAGGAATAACAAACGATAAGATCATTCCATTAACGAGGTTCTTCTTATATCCGCCTCAAGTCTATGCTTATGTTGCATTAAAAAGAACATAGATAATTAATCACAATGTTGAAGATGAATATCTGTTTGTCGTTGCTAAATAGAGATACGTTACATGCATTTTGAAAAAGGAGAGAAAAGGGAACAATCTAGAACAATGAATGTCAAAAGAAAAATGAACGTTGTTATACAGTGTGTGTCGGAGAACAAGAATGGTACAGAATAAAGAATACTATGAAATAAGGAATGATAAAAAACAATGAATACTAAACAAATTATACAGAACAATGAATAGTATAAAACAATGAATGCCATGAAACTGTGAGTGCTTTAGAACATGGAAAGCTATAGAACAGTGCATGTTATCGAACAGTGAATACTGTAGAACAACGAATGCTAAAGAACAGTGAATACTGTAGAACAGTGAAAGCCATCGAACAATGTATGCTATAGAACAATGCATGCTATAGAACAATGCATGCTATAGAACAGTGAATACTAAAGAACAGTGAATGATAAAGAAAAGTGAATTTTATAAAACGATGCATGCTATGGAACAATGAATGATATAGAACAGTGAATACTGTAGAACATTGAATACTAAAGAACATTGAATACTAAAGAACAGTTAATTCTATAAAACGATGCATGATATAGTACAGTAAATGCTATGGAACAATGAATACTGTTGAACAGTGAATGCTGTAGAATAATGAATGTCATAGAACAACAAATTCTAGAGAACAACAAATGCTATCGAACAGTGAATACTATAGAACAATGCATGCTATCGAACAGTGAATACTATAGAACAATGCATGCTATCGAACAGTCGAACAGTGAATACTATAGAACAGTGAATACTGTGGAACAACAAATGCTATATAATAGCGAAAGCTAAAGAACAACAAATGCTATAGAACAACAAATGCTATCGAACAGTGAATACTATAGAACAATGCATGCTATCGAACAGTGAATACTATAGAACAATGAATGCTATATAACAATGAATGCTATAGAACAATGCATGCTTTAGAACAGCGAATGCTATAGAACAGTGAATACTGTGGAACAACAAATGCTATATAATAGCGAATGCTAAAGAACAACAAATGCTATAGAACAACAAATGCTATCGAACAGTGAATACTATAGAACAATGCATGCTATCGAACAGTGAATACTATAGGACAATGCATGCTATATAACAGTGAATGCTATAGAACAATGCATGCTATCGAACAGTGAATACTATAGAAAAGTGAATACTGTGGAACAACGAATGCTATATAATAGCGAATTCTAAAGAACAACAAATGCTATCGAACAGCGAAAGCTATCGAACAGTGAATGATATAGAACAATGCATGCTATCGAACAGTGAATACTATAGAAAAGTGAATACTGTGGAACAAGGAATGCTATATAATAGCGAATGCTAAAGAACAACAAATGCTATAGAACAGCGAAAGCTATCGAACAGTGAATGATATAGAACAATGCATGCTATCGAACAGTGAATACTATAGAACAATGCATGCTATCGAACAGTGAATACTATAGAACAATGCATGCTATAGAACAGTGAATGCTATAGAACAATGCATGCTTTAGAACAGCGAATGCTATGAAACAGTGAATGTATAGAACAACGAATACTATAGAACAATGAATCCTATATATAAATCAATGAATTAATGCTATGGAATAAGGAATGATATAGAACTATGAATGGTATAGAACAAGGAATAATAGAAAAATAAAAAGAACTATAAAACAAAACCTGAAGAACTGTGTCTGTTATTTTTTACTTTCTACATTTATCACGCTCCATTATAAAAATTTGGGAACTCTATACCAATTCACACCACCAGGGCTGATAGGACACACATGACAAAACCATTCATAATTATATTTCTTACTGTATGCTCGTCTCTCGTGACCTATACAAAATTTAAAATTATGAAGATTATGATTATGAACGTTTTACCACACTCCATGAGATAAGATAAAACACAATTATTTGTCAAAAAAAAGACAACTATCATCTAAACACCTTCTGATCGCTAACATTTAAGCAAGCAGGCATCATTCCTAGACGTTCCCAAATACTAACTCTCATTTATTTGATGGATGTTTGTCAGAAAGCCTAGCCTGTTTTCGTGGTAACATTTGAAAGGATCCTTTTCATATTTAAAAAAGCCTCGATAATGTGTGCTGCGGGAACCAAACCTGGGCCAATATTTTCGAAGCTCCCTTAGCGCTAAGATAGTCGTAAGTGCCATACATAAATCAGTGAACAAGCCTTAACGGCGACGTTTTTGTTGAATAACGTTCAACAACTTACACCTTCAGTTATTATAAAGCAATGTATTTACTGTCCGACAACTACCATGTATAATCCGTCCCTCGTAATGATTTATTATATGTTTACCTATAAGACTTCAGAGCAATGGACCACTTAAAGTTATACTTTTCTTTACTGTATCACTGGGTTACTTATTAACGTTATTCAATGGTATTTCTCTTTTAATATCAATGTTAGTGTTTAATTTTGGCCGGACACCTTTATAAGTGTGTGACACTTACCATGACAGTATATCAATTAGTAATTTTGCATCATTATCACATTTCTCAGCGTGCTCTACATCGTCTTTCTAAGTATGTATTGTATGTATACTCATATAAATGGTTGACACCCCTAAAAGGAAAATGTATTTTGGCAAATTAAATGCATGGATAATTAATATTGTTCGATATTAGTATTATTTATATATTAAATGGCACAAACACATGATGTAAACTATATAATACATGCCATGTATGTATTGTGTTCGAATGAGACTCCATGAAAGATTTTGTATATATTTGGGTTCAGTAGAATTTTGTTTTCAAAAGCAGCTTTTCATTATTTATTAGAACCAAAATGAGAACACTCAAACACTGCATGTAACAATGCCAATGCCAAGATCTCAAGACACAAGGAATGAACTCTTTTGAATAAATTTCACTTTTCCTATATTCCTCTTTCTTTTGGTATTTTAAAGTACAAGTGGAGAAATAGTAAATGCTCAAGTACACTATTCCCTAAAAGACATACAGGAGTAACATCAAAAATATAATCGAACCTGACGCGTTACGTTGTTTATAAACCATTCATTCCTGTAACTATTAGGGGGTGTCAACCATTATTACCATGAGTATATGTACACTTAGATTCTAAAAAAAAGTAATGTATTGAACATTGAAAAGGAGACTCGTTCTCCTCCCACAGGTGTTCCTCTTATCCTAGCCGGAAACCTGAAGGGAGAAACCCCTTTTGGGAGAGAATTAAGGAGATTATGAGAAATGAGACTTTCATGAAATCCCATTTGTCATAGGATCCTTTTCAATATTTAATAAAATAGTGTTATTTTACATATAATTCTTGTTCAGAGTCTGAGACTGATTTTCATGAAATCCCATTTGTCATAGGATCCTTTTCAACATTTAATAAAATGGTACTATTTTACATATAATTCTTGTTCAGAGTCTGAGACTGATTTTCATGAAATCCCATTTGTCATAGGATCCTTTTCAATATTTAATAAAATAGTGTTATTTTACATATAATTCTTGTTCAGAGTCTGAGACTGATTTTCATGAAATCCCATTTGTCATAGGATCCTTTTCAACATTTAATAAAATGGTACTATTTTACATATAATTCTTGTTCAGAGTCTGAGACTGATTTTCATGAAATCCCATTTGTCATAGGATCCTTTTCAATATTTAATAAAATAGTGTTATTTTACATATAATTCTTGTTCAGAGTCTGAGACTGATTTTCATGAAATCCCATTTGTCATAGGATCCTTTTCAACATTTAATAAAATGGTACTATTTTACATATAATTCTTGTTCAGAGTCTGAGACTGATTTTCATGAAATCCCATTTGTCATAGGATCCTTTTCAACATTTAATAAAATGGTACTATTTTACATTTAATTCTTTTCCAGAGTCTGAGACTGATTTTCATAAAATCCCATTTGTCATAGGATCCTTTTCAACATTTAATAAAATGGTACTATTTTACATTTAATTCTTTTCCAGAGTCTGAGACTGATTATCATAAAATCCCATTTGTCATAGGATCCTTTTCCATATTCAATAAAATGGTGCTATTTTACATATAATTCTTTTTTTTTTCAGAGTATGAGTCTGATTTTCATAATACCGCATTTGTCATAGGGTCCCAGACTCTGATTTTCATAAAATCCCATTTGTCAGAGGATCCTTTTCAATATTTAATAAAATGGTGATATTTGTGAGTCTGAGTGTAAGACTAGTGGGTAGCCAATGGTTCAAACTTATTTTTAAACTTTTAAATCTCTAGCAGACAAAACGTCAAATTTATGTTGGTAGGTCACATAAATATACTGGACAAAATAAGTTAGGGATATTGGATTTTTAATGATGTACTTTATCAGTTGTCATCAATTAAATAAATTTATATTTATTATTTCAAAAATTAAATATATCCTAAACTAATTTCGTCTGTATAACGTATATTTGCAGAGCTAGATAAAATTTTATGAAAACTATTCCACGTCCCTTTAAAATTTTGTTGTAAGCAAACCTCGACGTGTGTTAGTGGGAAGGCGGGTATCGTGCGGCTATATCTAGAGACTGCCGACACATTAGCCACACGAACTGAACATTATGTCATATGCATCTGTTAAACTGTAAGCTATTTATAACACGCGGTGTATACACTGTTTATAGGAACACTAATGATAACCTATATCATTCCGACGACCCACTGACATATCCACATGTTTTCTATATCAATATTTGTTATGGTAGGCTACTGAACAGTTCTAGTTCATGAACTACATTGCATACATTTACATTCAAAAGCTTGTACAAATGTACAAATGCATTTTATATACATGGACACATTCTTAATTTGTTGAGAGTTTTCTGTATTAAATTGAATATTATTCGTTATCCATTATTCATATAAAAGCGAAGGACTGATATTAGGTCAAACACGGACTTAGTTAATAGTTATTGTAATAGCGGGTTGTCTGCCAAACATCAATAGTGTATCGTGAACTTCTGCACGCCCGTTATATGACACTGGAAGTAGTAAAAACAAAACGTGGGGAAGCACGTGCGCGTTCCGCTTGTGTGCACATCAGTGATTCCGAACTTCAACACTCGTGTTGGAATGTTGTGGCGCATTTACAAATACTGTACATGTGACGCCGATAACGTCAACATGCGGGCCCTAATCGAGCATAGTGTTTACATTGGTACAGTTAGGTCTCAGTCACATGTATTAGGCCTATGCCTACGTTTTTCTGGATGGTATGGTTCTAATAACTGATTTTGGAATTTGTAAGGGAATTTGTAACTTTTAGTAACTTAAAACCGTTAAGAATACAGCATACCTTATTTCCTCTAATATACACCCCAGCGTTTATTTTTTCAGACCACCTTCAACCACGGCTTCTATTAGAGGCCGGCGTCTATTCACTTTTTGACATATTCCGACTATTGATATCACCCGACTAACAAACATACATAACTGCAATCATGACAAACTTTCTTGGATATGAATTTGTTTTGGTGAATATTTTTTTCATTATTGAACAGGAACATACATACACATACATGAGCATATTTACATTGCATTTTTCATAAACTTTGCACATCTTATCACCCATTTCATTATTGAAAAGGAACAACGTTTCTTTAAGAGTCATACATGGACATATTTACATTGACACTGACATTCCATTTCACAGTTTAGGTGTAAATGTGTTAAAGACTGCGGTGCACCGTAGTTCACTGTGTACGATAATTTCTCACAAACGGCTAACTCTTGAATGAAATAACCTCCCACGGATGATCATATATATTCATACATACTTCTTGTGAAGTAATGTGAGTTGATGCTGTTAACGACACCTACCGTACATTCACTACATAGCAAAATGGTATTAATAAACTTTCATTGAATAATAATAATTTAAACTGCATCAGAGAGGGAGTGACTACAGTACAAGGGTTGGAAAAAGAGGGAAATGGTGACATTTATTTTCGTTTGGTTTGATATAATGTTTCTTCTGTTATGAGTAGATACAGATATTAAATATTTGCTTATGAGTCATACAGTAGGCCTATACACATGTATCTCCGTTCAACTATGTTGTTCAGGACTATTGATCGACGTATAAATGTATCAAATCCGTGGAAGATTATCTTTTTAAAAATAACTTTAAAATTTTGTATCATACAATATGAATATTTTACATCGACATATTTGTTTGCGATTAAACAGTAATATAAAGGAACGGGACAATGTGGTTTTAATGGTTCCACAATGAGAACTAAATACATGAACGAAACGCGTTAACAATCTAAAAATTTGAGGATATATTATAATATCAAAGCCTTTTATTAATGAACGGTTTCTGACGGTAAAGTTCGTGAATTTCGTGAAGGAAATAACAGCGTTGGTGTACACGTGACGAAAAGAGACTAGGAAATCTGCAGCCAATCAGCGCGCTCGTCTAGCCTCGTCATATCCAACACTGGATCGATATGAAAAACTCACGTGGCTTGCTGCGTGTTTCTGTCGTCTGTTGTCGAATTGGTGGCTGGCTTGCAGACGACAGTTGGAGCATTATGTACACGGCTTTGAGTCAACAACAGTGTTTGGAATGGTACTGTTGGGATAAACAGGCGCAGAGGTATTGTAATTTTCAAAATACTTCTTTTT
Source organism: Gibbula magus (assembly GCA_936450465.1). Taxonomy (NCBI): domain Eukaryota; kingdom Metazoa; phylum Mollusca; class Gastropoda; order Trochida; family Trochidae; genus Gibbula; species Gibbula magus. The sequence continues at coordinate 7,769,930 of OW388291.1, forward strand.
AAGACGTTTGTTTTTCAATTCTCGATGAAATGTGAGTTAAAGGAAAGAAGGCGTGTGATTTGTTTACAAATTCGTTGTGATTTGAGTGTGCATTTAAATTTTTATGTTTGTTACCGCTGCATTCTGACGTCTTTGGTGACAGACATGACGAGGGGTTCTTCTTAAGCTCTGCTATTTCGTCTTTCATAGAGAAATACGTTTGACAATAAATTATAATCAATATAACGTGTTATATTTATATATATATATATATATATATATATATATATATATATATATATATATATATATATATATATATATATATGTGTGTGTGTGTGTGTATATAGATGTATATGTATATGTAATATACATATGTAAAAACGATGGCCATATTTTGCCTACAGTACACGAACATAACACGTAAATGACGATCAAACTATTTAAAGACTCATTGATAGCAGGCAAGACACCCTTTTTTGGAGCTGTCAAGCTTCAGAAAGGTCAAGTCCTGAGCAGGTATAAATGTATTTGCCTATAAGTGGTGACCCTTTGACCCCCAATAGGCCACAGCTCTACTATAGCCAAGGGGCCAACTCTTCAAAAAGGGAAAACTTATTTGGTAATGCAATACAATTATTAATATTGTGGATAACAACTTCTTTATATTTTCATTCCACGATGTTCCTTGGCCCTTCTTGGCAATTCTTCAGGTGCATAATGGTTATAATGAAGATATTTGTTCATATATACAGATTTACAAGAAACCAGGGCCTCCTTTCACAAAGAAACCTTTACTAAGGTTAACCTTACTCCCATTCTGTTACATTGCACTAAGGTAACCTTATTGACTTACGATCACCTTAGTGCTTTGTGAAAGGGAGCTCAGAGATGTCACTGTGCACAAACATGTCAAACAATGGATTATGTAATATAGTTTATTGGCTACAGATTCGTATGCAAGTGGGGACCCTGAAAAAAGCACAAGGGCAACACTGTAAAATGGACTTACCAGATGTTACATATTGATTTTTTAGCTCATCAGGCCGAAAAGGTTAGATGATATTTTGGCATGGCATGGTGACAGCTCCTTCCCTCTATTCATCCATCCAACATAAAAACCTTTTGCATTTTAAACTTCTTCTTGAGAACCAGTTTGCAAGTACCTTGTTCAGTGTAAAGTTACCAGAAGGAATTGGCAAAGGGTTATCACCAGTTTATATAATGATAGGATGCACACATGCATGTTGTTCTGATAAGTAGATCATGCATCAATATTTTATGGAGTCGAACAAATATCATTCATTGCCATGTTTTGTGTACTGTACTCACATACACATACATACAGACAGATTTAATTTGAGTGTCACATGTCAGTTACATGTAAACAGTGAAATTGTAAACATCCACGAATTAAGGAAACTGATATCAAGCCATAATTTGGCTTATGAGGCACTAGACAACAAAACACATTAAAATTTTGTTTTTGAAGACATTTCCGATGCATTTGTAAAAACAGGGTCGTTAATCAATGGTACTAAATATGTCTAGAAATATAAGCACTTCTTTAAACTAATATTTTCAATATTTGAATACGTTCATTGTCACATAAGTTGACTTAATAGGAAATACATTTTCAAAACTTTGAAATCAAAATAAAAATCTGTTTCAGTATAAACATCAATATGGAAGCACAGAATGTGCAGAGTGGTGCAGTACAGATCTATTCCACAGTCGAGTGTCATATTTATGTGGTCATGAGCAAGCACCCTGTACAGACCCTTTTGAATACATTGCATCTGATATATGTCATAGAAAATGCATCTCTGTTGTATTATTTGATACCAGTGATTTGTATTCTATCTCCACTGTACAGATAGATCCATATGTTCAAGAAGACAATGGGTCCTGCATCTCTGTTGTATTATGTGCTACATTGTATTCTATCTCCACTGTACAGATAGAGCCATATGTTCAAGAAGACAATGGGTCCTGCACACAACCATGAAGCTGAAGACGCTATGGACAACAACACTTCACCAGACTGTGTGAGTCAAAGGGGGAATAACTCTGAGTGCAACTCCCCTGAAGTTGAGAGAAAATGTCCCCAGAGTTCAAGTTACCAGAGAAGCCATGAGCCAACACAAAGAGGTAGGTTGATCTGCAACGCCTTTTCTTATGAGCAGGGTTTATACAGGTCATTGAATTCTGGAAAAGTCATGAAATTTTAAAATATGTTTCCAGGCTTTGAAAAACTATAGAAAATCGGCATGAATATAAAAAGTCATGGAAAAGTCATTGGGTCTTTGAAGGGCATTTAGAAGTGGTAAACATAAAAACAGGAAGATTTTCTGGATAACAACTTCTTTAATGTGAAAATACACGACGTTTCATCAGGTGGAATGTCATTGCTTTTATATTTTTTTAAAGTTTCTACTTATTTACATAGTTTCCCCTCTTGTTTTATCTAAAAAAAAATATAAATCCTGCAACAAAGTTGTTGGAGTCTGTGTTGCTTGAATCTCGCTTGGCTTCTCATGGAAATCTTTGGAAGCTTGCTTGAAAAACCATGGAAAAGTCATGGAATTTATGTTCCTTTCATGTGTATGAACCCTGTATGAGGTACTTTCCTGTAATAACTAAACACATGGGCCTCAGACAGCATCTCAGGCAATCAATACAATGTATTTTGGTCATAGGACAAGACATTATATCAAGAAGATGATTTAAGGGACACCAAGATGAAATGGTTTGTTAGAGGCGCTGTAGCACGGTTTTTGCATATCATGCTTTTTCAAATTTGGCATTTATTATCAAAGTTTATACAATATTTTGATATGTAAATGGGTAAAACATTTCATTACACAACCCGATAAACCGTATCCATAGATACAGTTGAAGAAATTCGAAGAAAATGGTGCGACATATAGAGCGACAGTGGTGTGGAACTCTTCAGTGATAGAGCGATTTGTAGGTCTCATGAGAATTTGAGAGTTCAGACAGCAAGATGGTTGACCATTCCATCATTGTACCACATACTCTACTCTGAGTGTTTAGGTATCGTGACATCAGTCAGATCACTTGAACTACCTTTGAGCAGTCATTTTAATGTGAACACAACATAACGTAAAACACAGAAATAACGATATAATAAATAGAATATCTGTGACTATTACCATGTTTATCTCATCTCATGAGGTAGTAAAAGTCTACCGGTATATATTAAACTTGTCACTGCGTCACTCGTGAAGTGTCTATTTTCCTTCCTCACTCAATTAACAGGTAAATGAATCCTGATGGCTTTTCGTGTCAAATATGGTATAGGTCCACAAAACATATATCTACAAGCAACAATATCATATTTGTGATAGAATATCATTCTAAGTTCTTATTAAGGCAAGGGCAATAATAATGATATTTTAAAAGGTTTTCCCACACCTTAATTATTTGCATTAATTATAATATGTACCTGTAATCAGTGTTGTCTTAAATGTTTTTGAGCGTGACTTTCCTATAACTTAAATGACTTTTATAAAATTTATCAGAATGTTCTAAATTTTTTAGTATCCCTTTAAATAATACACATTTGTACCCATGGGTCTACAGTTTCCAAGAGCAAGAAACAACATTGAGAAGCGATTATATATCTTATTTATCGTTACATTAGTTGATGGCTATTCATTAAGTTAATGCTGTGACAGCTTCTTTATTACTAGCATTACTTCCTTATTTATGTTCGTAATAAATTAGTTTTCATAGTTATTCATAAAAGTGTCTCATTATCGTTAGCAAGTGTATTTCATGCATTTGAGTCACTTGTGATGCCTTGGCTGGGCCTCAGCCTCTCTCACGTTGGGTTCACCGTGATTATCTGCCTGTCACATGGGTTTAGCATGGCCTTCCAATGATGCTTGCCACTAGACTTTGTTTACCAGTTGTCTTGCAAATATTGTTTCTTGAGAGGACAAACATGTAAGGCAGAGTCTGAGCCATGATAAAACATTGATGCATACTGTGCGTGGTGTGATTCTGACCCTGAACTTCATGGAGGCCAGACTTGGATCTTGATATCTCCACAGAAAGCTGGAAAGAACTGCAATAGACACAGCAGGAGCAGAAACTGAATAAGATCACTCAGTTAAAGGACAACAATCGGCTCAGAAGTGCATTTGGTCATCTTCCATTTGGATTTTAATCAAGCATCCATTTTGTGTTTCGGTTCATGAACAATAAGTTTATTTTACACGCGTTGCAGTGTGAGGAGCAACCATCCAAAGGATTTGGACAGTTTCATGTTTTTAGGTGCTACTGACATTTTATTTGAATAACAAGTGTAAAGATCAAGTTTGGGAAAAGACCAGATTTTCACCTTATTTTGATGATAGTGGCATTGAAAAAAGGATTTGACCCAGAAAGAGCATTTTACACCATCATCTTGGAAGTGCCTCTGTAATACAATACAGGATCTTACAAGGAAATTACAGAACAGGACTTTGTAGTGTCTTCATCTTTTAATACAGGACTTTACAACGCCTTCGGCAGTCTTCACAATGAAGGTGGAAATAGCTGAGGCAGACAGCACTACCAAACAAACGGTCAATTCTGGAGTCTTTGTGAAATCTTTTATTCGCATGGTGAAAACAGTTCTCCTGCCAGAATTGGTAGAGGATTATGTATTCAACGAAGAGGACACACCAGAAGATGTTGATGAAGGTGGTTTTTTAAAGCTTTGATTAGTAGATAGATACCACATTGCGTAAAGGGCGGGATGGGTGAATGTTTCAATGAAATACACTGACGGTTTGAATTCTGGCTCTGCCACTGTGTTATATCGAATTGTAGAATATAATTCTTTAAGAGAAAAACTGATATCAATGGGTCATCAACTTCTTTATTGAAATATGCAATGCAATTCAATGGTATAGATATTAACACTGTTATCAAACAAGTATGTATTCAAAATGTAGGTCATTTAAACTCTCTGGATCTGCTAATGAGTTAATATATGGAACTGTAGAGTGAAGGTTTTTTAAGAAATAATATAATACTATTACATATTTTTCTTGTAGTTTTGCCGCCATCACTTTTGGTAGGACTTTAAGAATCTTCTTACCAATCGATATCAATCAATAACCTTTTTTGGAAATGCTGTCATGGGGAAGACAATCAATTGCAAAAGTGTATAAATTTTCTTCTATGAAAAACAGTTAGAAGGTTATGTTGCAAAAGAAATGTTTCTATTTTAAATATCCAATGACCACCTTGAAAATACCATTTTCTTCGATTAACACTGTTCTCAATGTGGGTTGGAAATTTGCTATATTTCGTCTTCCGAGTACCAATATTAAAAGCATTCTTCTCATAATCACTGTTCATCAAATTGGATCGATATAGTCAAACTTCTATGTTACAGTATTTATAATAGAAGGACCCTGAGTTTGCTCAAAGACGTTGTTCTCTATTTGTCAGTGGTAAGGGGTCGAGAGTTCTGTCTTGCATAATGTTAAAGGTATCAAATTTATTTTCACCAATTTAAGCCAAAGTTAATAAGAAACATATATATTGCAAGAAATGAAACAAATGATAATTATTTAAGACGTTCTACAGTGCTAGCAAATAAAATGGTTGATCACGCATTGTAGTGCATAATAAATGGCTACAGTGCCTTACTTTGTCTTTTCAAGGGGAAATCCGAATGTATGTCAAGTTTTCATCAAAAACATCAAAAGTAATATCCTTCAAATGAATAGTCTTATTCATGCATATTATGACAACACAACTTTATAGTTTATCATTCATTCTTTTATGTATAGACATATTGAAGTTGGTGGTGATGAAGAATGTCAACATTTAAATTGATGATCTTGATATTGATTGAATATGTATATCATGATGTGGATGATGATGATGACACTGATTAACAATGAGGGTTTGAAATTAGCACTAATCTGGTTGAACATTTGCTGAGCTTGTTCAATGTTTTGACTTGTAGTCAAGGTAGTAGGATGATTGTTTAACCTCGATGTGATGTTGATTGTGAGGTTCTTTACATGGGCAATGCCTTGTTCATGAAAATGATGATTATGATGAAAAAAAATGGTAACAAGGATGAAATCTAAAAACATGTTTGATGATGAAAAGGAAAAAAAACACTCATAAATTGAATCTGTTTCACATTCTTTCTTCAGGGATAAAGAAATTTTTGACACCATGATTTTAAGTGTATTGATCTTTTAACTATTCAGAAAAAAATTAATATTTTTAAATCCTGTAAGGGTTGCTCCTGAAAATAGTTACAAGAATTGGTACCATGTAAATAGTGTGATCCCAAGTATAACAATGTTACTTTTAAGGACATGGGGGGCAGGATAGCGCAGTGGTTAACGCGTTCGGCTTTGGATCAAGAGGTCCGGGGTTCGAATCCCACCAGGGGCACACCAACTTTGTCTGCAGTAGAGAACTGTTCTACACGCAGTAAGGTTTGGGTGCAATGCTACACTGAATTTCAGCGTAGTACCACCCACGGTTCGCTAGTTCCAGCCGGTGCTCGCAGGTTTCACTGCAGTGCATAGCCACATGGCGTTGCGGGCTTTCTCCCTGCCATAATACTAGCAGCCGGGATATAATTGAAATACTCTTGAAAGTGGCGTTAAACCCCAACTCACTCACTCACTTTAAGGACATGCATTTCTAAATGACAATATTCAGTGATAATGGAATGACATTTGCTCTGAAGGACTTCTATTTGCTAATGCACTCAATAATTAATGATCATAAATTCTAAGTGAGGTTATTGTGACATTGCATTGGTTCACCGCACTGAAATTCTTCTTGCACTGAAGGATGGATCTATATATTGATGCATTTTGATGCATTTGTAATACCGGTAGATCTTTTTGTTTATATGGTTTAACTGATGGCCAACTGAGAAAATAAATTCTATTTTGGCCAAAATTAGTTGTCTATTCTATTGAAAGTTTATAATCAATGTTAATGTTCTTAATGTTATTAGTGCAACATGTTATATATCTTGACATATGTCATGTTAACCTTTGTTAGACGATATAGTTCATACATTATTCAGTACATCATTTCATATAATGATTTATTATTACCTGACATTGTTTTGATTTAAACATAATTTATTCAATGAAGAAAGGAATAAGGAAGAAGTTATCCAATAAAAGTAACCATAAATACATTGTGACATAACTTACATACAATTAAGAGCACAATTAAAATGCTGTGTATGCATGAGAAATTCAGATATCTCTTTAATGACTGATTAAATGTTTTACCTTAGAAATGATATGCTTGACCTGTCATATCCTTTAAAATGTAAGTTTTTAACGGTTTTCAGTGTTTCAAACTTATGTATTCAATTTTTGGTTCATCAGATAATAATGTGTAACAATGACTAATCCAAAAACTGTCAATAAGGAAAATTAAAATGGACAAACTTTTTGCATTCTGAGAGCAAGGCCTTTTGTTACATATTCTTGAGCCATTTTCAAGTATGCAGTTGTTTCATACTTGAAAATAATAAGAATCTGTATCAAAATTTTGTGTTCTTTGAAGAAGGGGCGAGATAGCGCAGTGGTTAGCACGTTCAGTTTCGGATCAAGAGGTATGGGGTTCGAATCCCACCAGGGGCACGGCAACTTTGTCTGCAGTAGAGAACTGTTCTTCACGCAGTAAGGTTTGGGTGCAATGCTACACTGAATTTCAGAGTAGTAACACCCATGGTTCGCTAGTTCCAGCCGTTGCTCGCAGGTTTCACCGCAATGCATAGCCACATGGCGTTGCGGGCTTTCTCCCTGCCGTAATACTAGCAGCCGCGATATAAGTGAAATACTCTTGAAAGCGGCGTTAAACCCCAACTCACCTCACCTCACCTCACCTCTTTGAAGAAGTATTTTGTCCATAAATTGTCCATAAATACTTCCAACTTCTAAAATGCCTTTCAAAGGAATGATATTATGATATATCGATTCATTTTCTTACATTTATCTTTGGATTGTAGATGCATGGATGGGATATTCTGGACCATGGTCTACCCAGAGCAGTCTCTATCTAAATCAGCAGCATTCTCAGCAGCACAGCTTCAACGTCCATCGACAACAGCAGCAGCTGCTACACAAGGTACCCTCCCGGACACGAACATGGGAGGAGAGCCCTGCCATATCATCCACGGTCGAGGGATCCACCGTCTTCAAGAAAGAGAAACTTACTCAAGGTGAGGCCAACAGATGCATTTACCCTTTGCAAACTCCCTTTACACACTATTCGAGAAAAGCCAATAGGCAATCCTGGATTTTTCCCTGTACAAACAAGTTGTGATAAAATGGTCATTCAGAATGGTTTGTGTTACTAAATTCAGTAGCTTTGATTACAATCTCATTCAAATGGGATTGATGTAACACTCTCATTTCACTAGTTTCTGATCTGAACACTGCACCATAGAGGTCAGGTCAGATGACCTTCACTCTCACTGTTACTCCAGCCAATCAGCGATGAGGCTGGAAATGCTTCAGACCGACTATAGTTGACATTCCAAATATCCAATTCAATGTTTTATATAATAAAGCCTGTGTTTGACTGAAATTAGTAAAGTTGAAACTTCTAAGTGATGGTCACCTGACATGACCACTGCAGGTCAGTGCTTAAATCGATGAACGAGGTATGATACAAAGAATGTTGAATTTTTGTTGTTGTTGGTCCTCCATTTATTGTTACTTCCATAATACCATTAATTAAATGTTTTCAACCTATTGTGAAAGCATGAGGATTGCAAGGTTATGCTTTCTCAAAATGTTCAGTGTTCAATTCACCGTAAAATGATCAAGGGTGGGGGTTTGCCTGTCTTTTAGAAAAAATGGGGTTTCAGAAACTTATGGGGAGTATTATGGCTTTAAAGATAGGAATACAATTTTCTATGCTGTGTTTATGAGGGACAATAAGATAATAGTCACATGAATCCCTTAGAGGTGAAACAGTTTACAACTGCTATAGTTGAACAGTGATGTTTTACTTTTGGTTCAGTGCAACCTGTTCACCAAACAGTATTTTCAGTTTATACAGCATAACATAACTTTCTTTATATTTTTCATAAAGTTTAACATATATTTTCAGTTTTTCAATCATAAGACTTTATTTTCAAGAAAAAATATGTTTATTTTTATGTTAGAATGTTGCAGTCTCAGTTCTGTATGAAACCGAAAACATACTTAACTGAGTTCTCTGTACCACAATCCAGACCGGATGGAAGCTCGAGTTCACTGTTTCATCCCTAGAAGCCCTGAAATCTATTATTTAAGGATTGTTTTACATGTTTTGTGCCTCTATCGAAGTATAACAGCAACAAATTGTATAACATCGCGTAGCGTAGCGGAGCGATGTTATACACAATTTGTTGCTGTTATACTTCGATAGAGGCACAAAACATGTAAAACAATCCTTATAATTACAAAATCAACAGGTTTTTCTTTAAATATTTACACAGATCTAATATATTTGTAATTTATCACGAGAAACAGCAGCTTGTTACACGCAATGATACATGGCTGAATCAAAATTGAGGAATCCTTCATCTAAAACGGCAGAAGATTTAATTTCGTTTTCCCCAACATTCACATACAAACAATCAGAGTTCGTTTACTCTACATTCCGGATTTTTAGATTAACCCTCATTAGCATATCACGTGACGTTCAAACATGGCTACTGTTAGTGAAGCGCTGTCAGTGAACAAGCTTGAGGACTTGTATCTATCAAAATTAAGTGTTCCCGGTGAAGTTAATTGTCTCATTCGGAAAAGAAATGTTTATTCCAGTTATTGGTGTAGGTGTGAAGACGAAATGACATATGTATTTCATAGTTTGCATCAAAACGTTACGCTCAGTTGTAAGAACCGGCTGACCCGACCGTTTGTTCTGATGGATTGTGACGTCATAAGGTACGAATGCACGAGGTATGGTAGCACATTTGATCTGCATTCATCGAGAAATGGCAGCAGGTTTTTGTGAGCTCTCGTCCAATCAGAAACGCGGAAATTAGTGTAACAAAACCATTTTGTAATTATTTAAAATTGGACAAGGCAGACAAATTTTGAGTTTTCAAATATAACCTAGTTTTTTTCACATAAGAACAGGGAGATTTAGTTAAGAAGATTTTGATGATATTTGAGTCAGTGGTATTAGTTTTAAATACTTTTGCAATGATGTCTATTTGACTCCACTATTGGCTAAAACTATTAACCCAAGGTTGCTAACCCATTCCCTCTGTTTGTTTCTATGTGTCATCAGTGATTGTTTCTTTACAGAAACCACAGAAGAATTTGCCAAACCGAGCAGTTCAAGTCAAAGTGAAACTACTGTAAGGCACCAGGTCAGTTGAAAAGATTGTATTTATACTCCGGCTATGACCACATTGTGACTATTTACAGTTATCTATCTGAAATCACTTCTGAAGCCTTACTCAAAAACTTCAAATGGCTTTGAAACTTCAAATTTGGTATAGATGTTACCTATGTGGTGATGTGCCATTTTTGGGTTTTAACACTAAGGAATAAATGATTTTAAAAATTTTGGCCAAACGCAGCACAATTTTGGGTTGAGTTATTTGGGTGCAGTTCATAAAGACAATTACATCTGATTACAGCATTACAATTTATGTAATCAATCTGTAAAACAATAGCATTCAATTGGTCGTAACTCTACCATTGTTTGGCCAATGGTTTCCTTTCATAAAGCACTGCGGTTTTATTGATTTCGAACTTAATGCCTGTGTAATATTCAACTTATTTATCATCGTTAATTAGCCCACTCATCCGTTATAAATATATTCCTTATAATATGCAACTTACTTCTATTATGTTAAAGTTCCTTGATGCAGTGTTATAAACCTTGTTCCAGGTAACCCCCCGACGCTTGATGTCCTCACCATCCTCAACTGGGCTGGTGGACCTGCGGAACCTCAACGACCCCGTGGACATGGTGTCTGGAAGCGATTGTCTCCCCATGTCGGAGAGGTGCCTGAAGTACTCTCTGAGCCTAACGCCTCCAACAAGTCCTCGGCAGAGAAGTCAAATGCTGAAGAGGAAGCCATCATTCGGGAAGGCTGTAGAGTCGACATCAAGCTCTAGTCAAATTTGTCAAAACGACGAGGCCCGTGCTGAGAAGCGGAGAAGGTTCACGAGGACCACTGAGGCCTTGCAGAAGTTAGGTCTCTGGGACATTGCCATCAGAACAGGGAAGATGATTGTGCACAACCGACAATTGCAGAAGGATATTGATCAACTGAGACAGGACTCAAAGCATCTCATGCTGTCAGTGTTAAAGAACCCTGAGAATGACAATCTGAAAAGAGCCCTGATCACAATGCAGGCAAGGATAAAGTCTCAGAAACATCAGATGTTCCAAAGTCACAACATGTCAGCTGTGAAATCATGAGACTGAATTCATACAAACACCATGGTTTGTGTGAAGTGTTACATTAGTGCAACATTCTGTTCCAATCCTCTGTGTTATGAAGCTCTATTGGAAACCAAAACTCTAAAAATCTCTGAACAACCTCTGAGGTTGACCAAGTCATTATGCACTTTGAGTCAACTGTATTGTAACATCGTCAGAAGAATTCACATTCATACAATGGCTTGTCTAAATGGTGATAAACTGTAGATGAAATATTTCTACTAGTCGAATAAAGAAATTCTCTGCAAAATGAAGCACAGTTTCTCCTGACAGAGCTCTACCCAATTCTGTATGAATTGTATATACATCAATCTAACACCTGAAGAACAATGTCCATCTAGCACCTGAAGAACAATGCCTTATTTCACAAAGGTCTAAGGGTCAATCTTACCATTTTTTCCTTTTTTTTAGCTACCTTAATGTTAGGTAAAATCAGTTAGTATCAGATGTGTTGTCAGGAGAATATTTAATGTGTGATATTGACGATTAAGTAAGCCAAGATAACAGTTTTTACAGGATTCAGAAAACTAAAACAAGCTCCATTCGTCCTCGATCTAAGACTTTCAGAATATCAACACGCTTCGGATAAACTGAGAGTGGTATAAATGTCTTTGTGTCGAAATGTAGATATCCAAAGTTCTTTTTATAGCCAAATATGTATATTTGTAAATAATTGTGTTGTATACCTATTGTGCTATGTGGATGGTATGTTCACTGTATATCATTAAGCATCCATGGCGTCTCGGTCAGAGGTCCTAGTGTTGGCGTGACTATTGATCCATAAGTAACTATTGCAAAAAGTCTCTAGTTCGATCTATCGTACCATCCCTACCAGCCTGTGTTATTTAAACGTAAATGTCAGGTTTTATTGGCGTTGAGCTTTGAGATTTTGTTATATTGTTTTGCACTCTTTGTGTCACTTTGAAGACACTGATGCTAGAAACGTTTAAATGTTAAATTGTGAAAGTCTTGTATGTACAATGTATTTCATGTTTGATGCATATATATTTTCTATTTTAAAATATGAATTATGTACACATTTCCTTTTAATGAGATAAAATAAGAAAAGCGATATTTCCTAGATAAAAAATCGCTTTATTGTGACACGCTAATTGCTGCAATATTGCCATGGCAGTGTTAAACAATACTTTACTCAACTTACTCTTTACTGTGAATATCTGCTTACCCCTAAAATGATTGGATCCCTACAAAGACTTGAGATTAACATGTTTGCAAGAAAAAATATTTGAAGTTATCATGAAGATGAATAAAATGAGATATATTAGTTAGAAACATGTATTTTCCTGGTTGACTGAGAACATATTCTCGGGTAGAACAAATCTTTTCAAATTTTAATTATGTATACCTATTTACTCGGTTGATACTTTGCGCATTTGAGTATTTGAAGCTATTAAATCGTTATCAAATTGACATGTTATGAACTTGTGGCACATAATGGCCTCTATATGTGGTGGCACATTGTCTTTTGCTTAGCCAATGTCATGGAGACTTGAATTCAAAATTTCATATGCTTTTTTGTTATCTGTGGAAATATAAACTAAAGATGTGTTATTTTGGGGATATTCTTGTTTCAGTTAAGTTTAATATAATATTTCATGTTCTGGCCAAAAGAATTCTGAAAGTTGTACATGTTAATGAATCCCAAAATGACATTGGCCACAAAATGACATTAACCTGGTGCTTATGCCTTTGAGTGATATTTGTAAACTGCCAGTTTTGTACAAAACCTGATGTACAATTTAGAAGTATTTGTTTTGGTACCCTGTATATCCTGTAAATATTGTATACTTGCTTTGTTCATTTGGCAATTGTTGTTTATTTAAATTGAATTGTTTGTTTTGTTTAATGGAATTTAAGTTCATTCGCTTCAAATACATAAAAGTCACATTATCCTACAGCAAACTAAGATCAAAAGTGTTTGCCAATTACCTTAGAAATAAGAAATCACATCAATAACATAACTTATGATAAGGAAATGTGTAAATATAATAACTGTTTTGAAGTAAAATGTTGCAGTATCTGAAAATCATTGTTTGGTTAAAGAGCCGTTGAGTATGTTGTGGGAATCACATATGTCAAAACATTTTAAATGGCGTTATTTTATTGAATTGCACTCACTGTTGCCTACAAATACTGAAAATGTGAAGTGGAATAGATGTGTAGTTTCTAACTATGAAAGTCGAGTGGAATTATTTGAAGTTAAATGAGCACATGTGTTATTTCGGCACCTGTGAAAGCCAAATAAAATTTTATGAAAAATACTCAATGGCTCTTTAAATATTTTATAAAATGAATCGTAGAACTTGGATTGGGGCAGAACAATACATTTTCATTTACTTGTATTAATGCCACAATGAATGTTCAATTTATTCAGTTACGTTGTTCATTATCCAATTAATATTTTGAAAGTTTATACATCATTTGAAACACAAATATTATGGATGATAACTTTATTGTGTTGTACAACAACTTTTAATAATTAGGAATAATTAATTAAATAAATTAATAAATAGCTAATTAGGAATTTTATTGGGCTTATAACATTATATGAAACAATGAAGAAGTTTGGCTTAAAAACTGACATCATTTCTTGAATTTGCAAACATTCTTTATACATTAACTATAATTGATCAGGAAAATTCACACAACTGTTATCTTTGATTGATAGACTTTGGACGATTAAAACTGGATAGACAACTCCTTCAACATAGCTTTTAATGTCCTTTAACATTAAGAAGATTATTTAATGGATATATACAACTAGTTTCTTCTGTAAGGTGACATTTCAAAATGGATTTTAATGTCTTTGTCAACTCTTTATCTTCCATTACTACTGATGATTTAGTAGAACTCTTGGTAGAACTTAAAGGGGCTGTAGCACATTTTCTAATGGAAATAAAGAGATCTCATAAAATGGAAAAGAAATGTTACCAATTGCTAAATAAGGCTCTAAAATAAAATTTCTTGTTCTGTTTAGCAACTAAATTTATCCATTTCCCATCCAAGAACTAATAAAAGGTGTTCACACTAAACTTGCTGCTAACATGACATTGTCTTTTATGACTATGGATAATCAGGTCATGTAATGGGCTAATTAACTCTCCTTAAGTAAACATATACTGCATAAAATATAAAATCATGCTACAGTGCCTTTCATTGAACATTTCTGAAAATTGGGTATCTATTTTGATTTATGTACATCTTGAGTCAACCTATGTTTTCACTGTGATGTATGTGGTTATCTATGAGGTAGATCTGATTGCCTGTGAGTATAATTGTTGTCATTTAGAAAGGTGACATTGATATATGTAACATGTAAATATTGAACCATTTCAATAAAAGTTGCTCTTTGTTATTTATTGTTAAAATATGTAGCATCACACAATTTATTCACACAAAGTCACTCACACATCAACTTATCATACCACACATGCAAACAAACCTTCATATATACACTTATATATGATATGTGTTTCATCTATACATTGACTTTTCAGGCTTATATGACATCAGAAAGACTTATGTCAAGGGCCATAATTATACCCCCGCTACGAAGTAGTCGGGGGTATATAGCGGTCAGCACATCCGTCCGTCCGTGCGTCGGGTTTTTGTTCCGCTCATAATTCTGAAACCAGTTGCTCAAATTTTACGAAACTTGATATGTACAATCACCATGATGTGTACATCTGCCTTTTGTATGTTTCATACCCTCATTTGCATAATTTATGCAAATTTTCACCGTTTTTAGCTCATCAGGCCTAAAAGGCCCGATGGGCTTATGGCATGGCATGGCATGGTGTCCGGCGTCCGTCCGTCCATCCGTCCGTAAACTTTTCGCTTTTTCGACTTCTTCTCCAGAACCAATGACTCCACAGAGCTGAAATTTTATGTGCAGACTCCTTGGCCAATGGGGATTCTAAATTGTAGATTTTGTGACCCCATGACCCCAAATGGGGTCACAGGGGTCACATCCTTAAAAACCTATTTTCATCTTCTTCTCTAGTTCCAAAAGGTCTAGAGAGCTGAAAAGTTGTGTGCAGACTCCTTGGCCAATGGGGATTCTAAATTGTAGATTTCGTGACCCCATGACCCTAAATGGGGTCACAGGGGTCACATCCTTAAAAACCTATTTTCATCTTCTTCTCCAGTTTCAAAAGGTCTAGAGAGCTGAAAAGTTGTGTGCAGACTCCTTGGCCAATGGGGATTTTAAATTGTAGATTTAGTGACCCCGTGACCCCAAATGGGGTCACAGGGGTCACATCCTTAAAAACCTATTTTCATCTTCTTCTCCAGTTCCAAAAGGTCTAGAGAGCTGAAAAGTTGTGTGCAGACTCCTTGGCTAATGGCATGGTGTCCAACATCCATCCATCCATCCGTAAACCTTTACCATTTTCGACTTCTTCTCCAGCACCAATGACTCTAGAGAACTGAAATTTTAATTGAAAACTGCTTGGGCAATCAGGATTCTAAATTGTAGATTTGGTGACCTCGTCATCCCAAATAGGGTCAGAGGGGTCACGACATTAACAACCTATTTTCATCTTCTTCTCCAGTACCAAAAGTTCTAGAAAGCTGAACTTTGGTGTGAAGACTCCTTGGCCAATGGGGGATACTAAATTGTAGATTTGGTGATTCCGTGATCCCAAATAGGGCCACAGGGGTCACAACCGACTTATTTTCATCTTCTACTCCAATAAATAAAGCTCTAGAAAGCTGAAAAGTCGTGTAGAGAATCCATGGTCAAAATGGATTCTAAATTGTAAATTTGGTGACTCTGTGACGCCAAATATGGACCACAGGGTCACAACCTAAGGAGAACCTATGTGCAAGCTTTGAACAGTACTCTTGAAATTCTATGTTCTCTTCACTTCAGTCACTATCATAGAGACTCAGGGAGGTAATCCCAAATATGTCCTAGCATGTGCTTTGATAAATGATTGTTGAGAAAGAGAAGTTGAGACTTGAAAATTAAAAATTGAGGGTCTAACACAAACTTTATGTAATATTTTGTGGTAAAACGATCTTTTTGTAAGTTTTATCATATTTCATAATAGTAATTTTTCATTTCTCATTATTAATTAAAAACTGATAATCTACAGAGCCAATGGCTCTATTTTTATTAATATTTATGATGACAATTTTATTAATGTACACGTGTACCCTAAATAAAAACGTTTCCCATAAACCACCATGTTAAATGTTTTCACAACTGTTATTCAAGTTTCTGTCATTCTGTCAGAGAGCTGAAATTTTATGTATAGACTCCTTGGCTGAAATGTGGGTCACATGGGTCATGACCTAAACGCTATTTTCATCTTCTTCTCCAGTCCCAAAAGCTCTAGCAAGCTGAAATGTTATGTACAGACTCTTTGGCCAATGCGGTTTCTAAATTGTAGATTTGGGGAACCTGTGACCCCAAATATGGGCCACAGCCTAAAAATCATGTTTTAATAAGGTTTAACCTCCATGAGAAATGCAGAAATTGAGAAAAGAAAGTAACTTTGCAGTTAATCTTATTCAATAGCAATGTGACATATATGTTGAATTAAGATTAATATCTACGATATTGACATGTTTGATGTAACCAATGTGAAATGAGAACTGATGAACAGCCTATGAACTGAATACTGTGACAGGCGGTAAGGCATAAATTGAAGAGGTGTAAAGAGATTAAAATAAAAAAAAGTATGGTTATGATTTCTCTTTCCACCGCTAGGGGATTTTGTTTCTGCTCCCGATTTCAAGCGTAAAACAACAGAGGGTAGGATCGGAAATCTGAAGGGAGTAACCTCTGTGGGATGAGAATGGTTTACTCACTATTTGTCCACATTTTCGACTTCTCAAGAAAAACCGTCCACCTTGGTCATGGGGGACATGGTATATACATTTTGTGTCAAAGGGGCAACTAACTAAAACATATTTTCGTCTTAAAAAACCAAAAAGCCTAAGGAAACTGAAATCTTGTTCAAAGAAAAACCACATGGGGGTTATAAATTGTATATTTGGTGACTATTTGTCCTCTATTAAGGGTCACAGGGTCGACGCCCTAAAACAATTATGTTAACAAATAAGTGCAGATTTGATGATTATGTGACTCATAATAAGGACAAAAGTGGCCACGACCTAACGATATGTGGGCAGAAATAATTTAAGAAATGAATCCAATATCGAAACTCGACAAGGACACGAGGTGTACGCGGTATTACAAACACGATCTCATCTGCAAACCCTTTCACAATACGTATCGGTATCATTTTCATTCCAGATACCCAGACCAGAGATGTTTTAGTTTTATTAAATGTGTAAATTTTGTACTTGATTAAATGTCTAGACGATCCGTTGACGTCATAGTGATATATTGTAACGGAGTAGTCAGAATGTGAAAATTGGAGAAGGTTATTTAAAAGCTGGATAACTTGTTGCCAATCCCTTTCTTCATTGAATAAAACAAAGTACACTGACGTCAATCGAATGTAGCGGGTTGGTAATATGGCCAGTTCGATTTGTTTACTATCTCTGTCTATTATGCCTCTTCATATTACTCGTCCATTCGTGGAATATAAAACTTTCAGGAAATATGGAATGAAATAGATCCAATAAGATGAGTGAAAATAGTACATAAACTGAACTAATACGAAATCGGTTTGATTGATTTTACGGATTGAGGCAAGAAAAGCAGACTACAAAACTGGTGGTATTATTATAAATTTAACTACAATAGTATAGACATGCTATCCCCAGTGGGAACCATATTATTTCCCCTTCACAAAACCACGTCAACATCATATGAACCAATATAGCAATAATAACGGTATTTATCTGTAACTTAATTAACATTTAGTGCGATGTAGCATGGCGTTCTTGCTAAAATGAAGTTCTCCCGCGAAAATGTAAATTGGTGTTGCCAATGGCTACATAATACTCCTAGATCAATAAAAAGAGTTCTAAAAGGAATGTATATGGTTCTGTTAAGCCATGAGAGTCCATTTTCACCGAGCGGTCATTTAAAGGTGTTCACATTAAATGGCCATTCGAAGGTACATGTAGTTCAAGTGATCTATCTGGTGTAGAGATACCTTAAGAATCGGATAAGATTTTTAAATTTTGCAAAAATGATGGAATGGTCAACCATATTGCTGTCTGAACTCTCAATATCGCATGCAATCTACAAATCTACCTCTCACACTGAAGAGTTTCACAAAATTGTCGCTGTACACGTACCACCATTTTCTTCCAACAAGGGATAACCATTTTCTGTGGATACAGCTTATCGGGTCATGTGCTGAGATGCTTAACCCCCAAACGTAACTATATATTGTATAAACTCTAATAGGAAATGGCAAATTTGAGGAAAAAATATGCCAAGAACGTGCTACAGCGCCTTTAAACATGTACGTGATGTGATTCTTTCAAATCAAATACATGTCCATGTTAGTAAAGATTATCTCCCTGTACCAACACGTGTGCCTACAATTACTGTTGCTTTTGGTTCTATAGAAGATCACAATTCTTTACAAGTCGATGTTTTTCAAAATATACTGAAAGGATAACATAGATTGGTGGATATAGATAGATCATATTTATTTCTAAAAAAAATATGAAAATCGTTATACATATTACAAGAATGTCAAAAGTTTGGTACACATGGAATTTATTGAAAGGGGTATATCGACATAGACAGACAGACATAAAGATAGACAGATAGATAGACAGACAGATAGATAGACAGACAGACAGACAGATAGATAGTCAGACAGACAGATAGACAGACAGACAGACAGACAGATAGATAGATAGACAGACAGATAGACAGACAGACAGATAGACAGACAGATAGATAGATAGACAGACAGATAGATAGATAGACAGACAGATATATAGACAGACAGATAGATAGACAGACAGATAGATAGACATACAGATAGATAGACAGACAGACATATAGACAGACAGATAGATAGATAGACAGACAGACAGATAGATACATGTAGATAGACAGACAGATAGATAGATTGATAGATAGACAGACAGATAGACAGACAGATAGACATGGGCAACTCCTCGTATTACACTCAGACTCTGAAATAAGTATTTATTCTGAAAATATGACCATTTTATCAAATATTGAAAAGGAGACTGTAAGAAATGACATGTACGTGATGTGATTCTATCAAATCAAATACATGTCCATGTTAGTAAAGATTATCTCCCTGTACCAACATGTGTGCCTACAATTACTGTTGCTTTTGGTTCTATAGAAGATCACAATTCTTTACAAGTCGATGGGTTTTTTTTAAAAGATACTGAAAGGATAACATAGATTGGTGGATATAGATAGATCATATTTATTTCTAAAAAAAATATGAAAATCGTTATACATATTACAAGAATGTCAAAAGTTTGGTACACATGGAATTTATTGAAAGGGGTATATCGACATAGACAGACAGACAGACATATAGATAGACAGATAGATAGACAGACAGACAGATAGATAGTCAGACAGACAGATAGATAGACAGACAGACAGACAGACAGACAGATAGATAAACAGACAGATAGACAGACAGATAGACAGACAGATAGATAGATGGATAGATAGACAGACATATAGATAGATAGACAGACAGGTATATAGACAGATAGATAGATAGACAGACAGATAGATAGACATACAGATAGACATACAGACATATAGACAGACAGATAGATAGATAGACAGACAGACATATAGATAGATAGATAGATAGACAGACAGATAGATAGATTGATAGATAGACAGACAGATAGACAGACAGATAGACATGGGCAACTCCTCGTATTACACTCAGACTCTGAAATAAGTATTTATTCTGAAAATATGACCATTTTATAAAATATTGAAAAGGAGACTGTAAGAAATGAAATTTTGTGAAAAGAGGCTTCTTTTAAAAAATTTAATTTTTTTTTATTCCGAGTCAAAGTGTTAGACAAGGCATCCCTTTGTTGTCTCTGTAAATGCTATACAGTCAAAGTGATTCAGGCCCACAAGACATGTCATTATGAACACGCATGCTTTGCTAATTCTATCTAATTATATATATGTATTTACAATCAGTTTATACAATCATACAATTATTTTACAAACAATTGAAATCGGGTATATGTTTTGAAGAGTATCTGGCAAAAGTTGACGTGAAAAAGTTTCGTATATATCTCTCACACAATTTCGTTGCTCTTTCCATGATTTTTTTTATTGAAACTTGCAGATACCTAGGTATACCAAGAAAACAGAGAATATGTAAATTAAGCATGTGACCATAATGCTATAGAGAATGAATTACATTTCCTTCTCATCTGCCCTGTGTACAACACTTTACGAACAAAGTACCTATAAAACCATACTTTTATAAATACCCAAGCGAAAGAAAATTAATATCACTGTTAACAGATACGAACACATTATCACTATAGAATCTGGCAATGTACATATATTTCGCAATGGATACAAGAAAATAGATTGTAATAAATAAGAACTTGTTATGACTTACTACTCATATGAACTGTAAATGTACTACGGGCCTTTTCAGTACTGATATAAAGAATGATTGATTGATTGATTGATTGATTGATTGATTGACATAACTATAACGCCGTCGGTTTTAAACTAAATTTGGGGGTGTTTAATAACAATGAATCCCGGAAATTTGAAAAACGCAATTATTCATCTTAGAATAATTGTTCTCTGCAAACAGAAAATGAATCTTAAAGCAACACGTAAATAGGTTTATTTCTTTCGAACATCTGTCGAGTAAGACAACGTGAAAAAACAATTAAGTCAGTTAATTTGTGTTTTTTTTAAACAACGTTGTCTTATATTTTATAATGTATACTCCATATCAAATGACGAGTAGTATATCCCTGCTTTCAGATTTGAACTGAAAAAACACGAAACACTACCCGGCAAATAAGTTTAAGTAATGGAGAATGCATGAGGAGCTGTGGATTCGTTAAAAATAATCAACGAGCCCCTAAGGGGCGATTCGTTAAAAATAATCAACGAGCCCCTAAGGGGCGAGTTGATTATTGTTAACGAATCCACTGCTCCGAATACATTCTCCATCTTAATCCATGTATGACGTCACGAAACATGCATATGTGATCATTTTACATTTGAAACCATAAATTTCAATTATGGACACCAAAATCAATTATTTTGCAAATTTCGGTGCTCATTCACCGGAT
This sequence comes from Gibbula magus, assembly GCA_936450465.1. Taxonomy (NCBI): domain Eukaryota; kingdom Metazoa; phylum Mollusca; class Gastropoda; order Trochida; family Trochidae; genus Gibbula; species Gibbula magus. The sequence goes on from OW388291.1 coordinate 7,791,623, forward strand.
ATGGTACAAGTAGCTGCGACCCTCATGAAATGGATTCTTCCACGCACGTGCAGCACAAAACTTCCACGCGAAGCGATGTGATTGACAGCTAAAAAATTGCCTTTTCATGCCTTCCGTGCATTGAATAGAACGCGGGATTCTTACTGACAAACAAGCCTAAGGTTTTTAACAGCGGCTTGTGGCCTAGTGGTTAGAAGCGCTGATCTACCAAGTGAAGGGTTGCATGTTCGATTCCAGGTTCATGCATTTCAAAAATTAATTTGTCTATAGTTGTCTAGATATTTTGAGATTCTATCCTATACGTCAAGACAAAATACATCAGTCTCTGAAAATGTCTAAACCTAATACCCCTCCTGACTGGGACAGTCAAAGACCAGTAGATTCCTAAATAATAATCAACTGATAACACAATAGAGTGACGTCATGACCATGGATTAATTCTTTGGAACATCAGATTATGGTGAGTCATAGAAAGTGAGAAAACAACGACGTCAGTTAATATATTATCCTTTATTATCTGCATCTAATATATTTTTAAAAAACTGCCAAGAATGCGAAAAACAGTGACTTGATACGTCAATGAGGAATGTCACACAGGGATAATTCAAGCTTATTGGATCGATATGAACTGCATCCAGGAAAGGTTAGATGTGAAGACGTGCAGAGTATGACAATCTTTATGACAGCGAGCGCCCGTCTGACGTCTGTCGGTTCGAAGTCCATTCCCATGATACCAAACATGTCAAACGATATGGTTACAGAGATTAATTTTGTATATGAAGAAAATTCACAAACCAATATGTTGTCCATGACAATATAGAACTATTATTAAACTACCGGGCAAAAGCAAGGACTCACCTCAGTTGATTTTATCATATGTATGATTTTCAATTGCAAATATCTCAAGTTTTCGATGTCATAATCCAAAACTGATAAGTACAGGTGTTTAGTTAGCAGTCAAAGAATACTTCTACATGTTTTTTAATTATTTTTTTAAAAATGAATTTTTAAGTTTAATTTTGTTTTTAAATTATTGTTGATGATACACAACTGTTCATCGACATATAAGACATATCCTATGTGAAAATAAATAAATGTGCCTGATTCTGCACACATTTAAAACATTTTAAACAGGGCAGGGGTCATGTTGGTGAAAATTTCATTCTTAACCCTGTCTTCATTACAAAAAGATATGTGAACTAAAATTTAACCTCAGTCACCAACAAAGTCATTCAAACTACTGCAGATACGTATTATTGTATCGTGTCATAGTCAAATACATCTGATTTCTTTTAAATATTGAATTAATCGAAATAAACTTAGGTGAGTCCTTTCTTTTGCCCGGTAGTTTATTAACATAAAGTATTATCATCATTAATTAAATTTATGACATTGTTCATGTCTCGCTTGCAATATCCTCATATATGGAGATGAGGTTGTCGATGCCGATATAGTACTCGTCCTCGTGGTTTCCTTCTATCCATTTACTCCGGTGGTCTGTCTTCACGTCGGACGGAAGTTGCCGAGTTTTACCGAAGTCGATGACCCACACGTTTGCCTTTTCCGAGTCGTGGACGAAAAGTAAAGAACTCCCAACAACCTACAACATCGTGTCACACATCAGAGTATCAGGTTTGACACATCCACATAAGGTGGAATCAAGGGGGTAATACAAGCAAGCGTTCTCACCATGATCTCCTTATACTTAGTGTTAATTTATTTATTGATATTGGAGTTAAACATTGTTTAACATTACACCCAGATAGCTGTGATAACCCCGAAACTACTCTTACAATCCGTCTTTATTGATGTTAGGTGCGGGGGTTATTACCATGATTTTCTAATGATAAATTGATGGAATGCAAATGATGGAGACAAAGGATGGGGGCATATGATGGTGTCAAAGGATTGAGGCAAATGATGGAGACAAAGGATGGGGGCAAATGATGGAGTCAAAGGATGGGGGTATAGGATGGAGACAAAGGATGGGGGCAAATGATGGAGAGAAAGGATGGGTGTATAGGATGGATCAAAGGATGTGAGTATAGGATGGAGACAAAGGATTGGGGCAAATGATGGAGTCAAAGGATGGGGGCATAGGATGGAGTCAAAGGATGGGGGCATAGGATGGAGACAAAGGATGGGGGCAAATGATGGGGGACTAAGGATGGGGGCAAATGATGGAGACAAAGGATGGGGGCAAATGATAGAGTCAAAGGATGGGGGCATAGGATGGAGACAAGGGATGGGGGCAAATGATTGAGACAAAGGATGGGGGCAAATGATGGAGTCAAAGGATGGGGGCATAGGATGGAGACAAAGGATGGGGGCAAATGATGGAGACAAAGGATGGGGGCAAATGATGGAGTCAAAGGATGGGGGCATAGGCTGGAGTCAAAGGATGGGGGCATAGGATGGAGTCAAAGGATGGGGGCATAGGATGGGGAAATGGAAGAGTGCAAATGATGGAGTCAAAGGGCGGCGGCAACGGGTGGAGCAAAGGACGAAGGTAATGACGGCGACAAAGGAAGGGGGCAAAGGACGGGGGGAAATTAAAGGATAGGGCAAAAAATGGACAAAGAAGTTGAGCGATGGTTGCCTTATCGTAACAATGGTGGTATGTGTCAGTGATGGTTGTTTCCTATTGACTTCTTACCTCGTGTGAGTTAAAAAACTCCGACTTTTCCTGTGTTGCTTTGATCTCCTTCAGACGAGTTATGTAGGTTTTCTATTAGAAACAAATACACGTAAATGAGTGGCCTAAGCTAACCCTGATTCAACAGATCACATTAAATTTGAACATTATTCTGATGGAAATTGATACTTTAAACATCTCAAATGTAACAATTCATTGCTAACTTATAGTATGTTCTCCTTATCGCGAATTCGCAATATTGTGTGGCATATGGTTCTTAAAAAGTAAATATTTGTATAGGTTGAATAATGATTTTCTGTTCTCTGCACCTGATTTTATTTTTTTTAACTGTATTTATATTATACTGTAATGCAGTGGAAAAGTAAAATCAAGATAAGTAAACACTTTTTAAATTCCTTCAGTAATTATCACTATTTGAGCCCATTTCAGGAAAATCGGGTAAGTAAAATAAACGTCTTCTCGCGGTCTCTGAAGTAATTTAATTATTTAAGAAAAGAAACAGGTAACTAAAATACTTATCGCAACATGGTCAGACATTGTGGTCATCACATACAACCGTTGTCTCATACATGTAGAGTACAATGTATATGGTAATCATGTGTGAGTTTGTATATAACAACATTGATACAAGTTTAAAACAAAAAAGACAATTGTCATATTCCGAGACTCGTCTAAAATAACGTTGAGCACATGACTATAACATGAATCCTTCCACATTCATATAGCGAGTCAAAATCCAGATCTCACACTAAGTTACTTACCAAAGCATGTTTGTCATCCCCGATGAAAAATGAGAGTTTTTCTTGAACCTTATCTCGAGAGTTGATCCGCTTGTAGTCCTTGCTGGATGTTCCATCGCTTTTCTGTGAATGGATTATAAATACATGTATACAAACAATGGTTCATAAGTCCTTAATCCATGGCCATGACGTCACTCTATTGTGTTATCAGTTGATTATTATTTAGGAATCTACTGGTCATTGACTGTCCCAGTCAGGAGGGGTGTTAGGTTTAGACATTTTCAGTTATGGTACATTTTTCGAGACTGATGTATTTTGTCTTGGTGTATAGGATAGGATCTTAAAATATCTAGCCAACTACAGACACATTTTTGTAAAGCATGAACCTCAATCGAACATGCAACCCTTCGCTTGGTATAGTCAGCGCTTCTAACCACTAGGCCACAAGACGCTGTTAGAAACCTAAGGATTGTTTGTCAGTAAGAATCCCGCGTTCTATTCATGACTTGTAATGTACGGAAGGCATGAAAAGGCAGATTTTTAGCTGTCAATCACATCGCTTCGCGTGGATGTTTTGCGCTACACGTGCGTGGAAGAATCCATTTCATGAGGATCGCAGCTACTTGTACCGTATCCGATGAATTAGCACTGAAATTTGCAAAATAATTGATTTTGGTGTCCCATAATTGAAATGTATTGTTTCAAATGTAAAATGATCACATATGCATGTTTCGTGACGTCATACATGGATTAAGATGGAGAATGCATTCGGAGCAGTGGATTCGTTAAAAATAATCCACAGCTCCCCTTAGGGGCTCGTTGATTATTTTTAACGAATCCACAGCTCCCCTTAGGAGCTCGTTGATTATTTTTAACGAATCCACAGCTCCTCATGCATTCTACATTACATAATGCATTGAATCAAATAACGGTTAGCTGTAAAACGTGGTTTGAGTCTTTTTACACGTCAATATATATTATATATAATCATCTAATTGTAGCACCAAAGAAATATTCATTCTATTAACTGTCTTATTAAGGCAAAACAAAAAAAAGAATTTGTTTCTGGTTTCCGCCCTCATCATTTTCAAACCCACGCCTCAGATCTTTTTTTTTCTAGCTTTTAACAAAAGAAAGGGGCAGATAACTCTAATTTTTAGCCTCAGAAAACATTGGAAATTGAAAATGAAATGTAGGGGTGATATTATTGACCATTTGGAATAGTAACACATATTTAAGAGGGTTTGTGCTTTATTTATATAAATAATTGTCTGAATTTGTTTTTTAACTAGTCAGTGAGAAGTTTGTATAACATGGAATTTATCTCTTATGTCATAACAAAAATCACGTTATCGCATCATTTCTGTAAATACCAGAAACATTTATTTAGGAGATAAATCCATTCTGTTTTATATTTTGGGGTTGTATGTTGTGCATTTTTTACCCCTAAATTTAATTTCAAACCGAGCTTGCGAGGTTTGAAATGTTAATTTAGGGGTAAAAAATGCACAACATACAACCCCAAAATATAAAACAGAATGGATTTATCTCCATTCTAACATGACTAATTAGGAAAATAATGAGGAATTCTTTCGTCTTGCGCCAAAGCGCTGTGCTTGGGTCAAACCAGTACAGACCGGTTTCACTCGCCCGCGACCCTTCGGTGCAGTTCACTTTTCAAAGAACATGCTTCAATCAAAATATCAAAACAAACACTAAAACTTATTTCAATGTAACTTATCTTTGTTCAATTGATGATAATATCAACAGAAAACCCATGTTGGAAGTCATCAGACTCACAGAAGCGATTTTCACGTAAATACATAGTCCGACCTATCTCCCCTACAAGGCCGACAAGGACCAATCCCATTCAAGGGGCGCTACTCTGAAAGTAGTTATTCACTACAAGCGAAGAGTTTGAGACTTGAAGAAAGCCTGACAGGAACGCTTTATTGTGTCATGGTTGAGGACATCTTGGAAGGAAATGGGGTCATTTGGGATTGTGAACTGGAGGCAGTGGAAGAATTTTGCAAAATAGAGGAAAAACGCCGCTTCTGTTCATTGGATGAATCGCTGTTGTATGAAGCGAGCGACTGTTGATTTCTGTGCCCCGTGATTTTCATGATTTCACGCGAGTGAATCGGTCGCAAATATTTAGAGGTGATTATCGGTAAAATAATTACTCCAAAATTGATACGAGGAACCAATCAGAAAGCAGTATTTTCATTCTAAATATAGTGTCATGTTAGAATTTGTATTTGTTGAGCGTAAAATATGGCTTCATGATCTTGTTACATGTCAATATGTGTTAGATTTTCTCACCTAACAATAACCCAGTATCTATTCTATTAAGTATTCATAGTTCAAGTTCATATTTTGTAAAAACAAAAAATATTATTTAATATTTCTCCATACTGAAATAGCCACAACTAGAACATAGCTTTGTTTCTTTACAGAACATTCAATAAATAAACGACGAGAGATGTAGGCTAACATTCAGTACATTTGTACTCAGAGGAACGTCAGTTGTCTGGACAACAGCTTCGTGTATATGAACGTCTCGAAGGATTACCTATGTGTGAATAAACAGTTTTACAGCCTGCAACATATTCATGTCTCTTATGCAGAAGTTTTGGCACATTCCTATGTAGAAGTGTTGGCACATGTTCACAATAAAGAAGTTGTTATCCAGAAAATCCCCCTGTTGTTATATATTCCACTATAAATTCCCTTCAAAGAATTCAGTACTCAGTACAACCCTTTCACCGTTCATTCGATGCCATTGTTACTGAAAACGATTTGTCTATTATTGAATTTGTCGCTATTCAAAGAATACGCCAGTGTAACGGAAACTCTTCAGAAGAATCGATACGACTGCATTGAACTGGGAAACTGCAGACAGCGGCAGATACGTCAGGCATTTCTTAGAACATTGCGTCAGTCTGTCACTACAAGGCCGTTTCATTAGGAGTCCTTGATCACAAGAACACCATGGCACACTTTCCAGTGCGTTATCAGGGCCGTGTTCAAGAGAGGTTTCAAAGTAATCGCTCAATGAGCGATTGCTTTTAAACCTCTCTTGAACGCGATTGCTCAATGTAGCGCTACGTAGCTAGGCGAGCAAACTTCAAAGAATCCCACCTTGTCGTTCAGGAGAGAATGCGATACATTGAGCGCTACCTAGATTGATCAATGAGCGATTCAGTCTGATTAAAATCGACGGTTTTCCGTGAAATAAAAATTGCAAAAAAGTGCATCTACCGGGATAAGAACTCATATCAGTCGTAGGTTCCACGCCAAACCGTCCTTGTCGCGAGGAATCTACAGAACCTGTTCGTATCCCGGTAGATATATTATTTTGCAAATTTTATTCCTCGGAACAAGGTCGATATAAATCAGACTGTGAGCGATTATAAGCGCTCGCTGTAATAGAACGGAGCCCAGGTACCGTGATGCTTCAGCCAAATGCCTGAACACGTGACAAAGACAATGGGTGTTTTTAAAACGTATAAATACATCATATCTGAAGTACATGTTTATAGGCTGTGGGCGGCGCTGTAGAACTATGTTTATCTTGCTTGTTATATTCGTCACATTGGAAATAAAAAACTATGAATATATGGATCTATTATTAGAAGAATAACTCGAAGACGTTGCCCTTTTACTCTATATGTTATGTTAGTTCCGGTGTCACATTAATTCAATGTTCTTGATATGAGTAACGAAAGTTTGGGGCCTTGAATGTTGATTTCAACTTGGCCATGTACAAACAAAAATATTTGCTGGTTTCAAGTGGAACTTCACGAGTTAATTATCAGAAAGATTTTCCGATTCCAATCACAATGCGTTTATCAGTGGATAAGATTGATTAGTTAGTATTTACCAGTGCTGCGTCCTGTACCCCAAAACTGATTCATGGCAGAAGATGTCGATTATGTGAGGTAAAGGAGACATTGGAGACAGTAGATTTTGAAAAATCACCAATTATACATGACACCACATGTTTCGTGATTTCAAATATACTGGGCCTTAGCGATTAATTTTAAACCTCTCTTGAACGCGATTGCTCAATGTAGCGCTACGTAGCAAGGCGAGCAAACTTCGAGGAATTTGCACCGTGTCGTTCAAGAGAGAATGAGCGCTACTTGAGCGCTACATTGAGCGATCAATAGGCAATTTAAGCGCTCGCTGTTATGGAACGGAGCCCTGGTGTCAACACTTGTTGATATAGAGTGAACATAATGTGTAGTGCTTATCAGCCCATGTGAATATATTTGATATCAGGAGACACGTTGATGAGATTGCAATATGATACAATATTTGGGAACATATTGCAATCTGATCACTATAATATTGTCCTCGTCAAACACGAGATTCACACACACGCCCGTCATTTATCATGCCAATACAATAAATAAAGCGAAAATATTTAATTCACACTGGCTCATGTTGAACATTAGCGACAAGAAAGCATTTGAAGTCGACAACCCAGTCCGATATAAATACAATGTATCAATTTTACAGTACAAGGGGCTCGATCGTCGACTTCATATATGCTTTCTAGTCGCTAGTTTTCGACAATACAAGCTCCAGTGATTTACGTTATGCCTATCCGGATTACAAAGGTGATTATTTATTGACAGTAGTCAATAAAATGTTTGTATGTCATAACTTTATGTGGGAAAACAATGTTTTAACGATAACTTGCCAGATGTAAACCATACCTGTGGTTACTCGCATTGCATTGTTACAAGTTTATATTGATGAAGCGACAATATTACCCAGCAAACACAAAACGTTTTAAAAACGTTTCCTAAAAGTTTCCAAGCAAAACGTTTCCAAGTAAAACGTTTCCACAAAACGTTTATGAAACGTTTTAAAAACGTTTATGAAACGTTTCAAAAACATTTCTGAAAACGTTTTTCCACAACGTTTTTAAAACGTAGCAAAAAAAACCTTTTTAAAACGATGCTATGAAACTTTACAGAAACGTTGTAAAAACGTTCCTGTGTTTGCTGGGTACCTTGCTTGTATAAACATTTTACATTAAACCTCTCATGGATTGTTTTCATCAGCGCAAATTTTCATTGACGCCTTCAAACGCCACAACGGTATGCAGTGGGCACCGTTTGTTGAGTGTAAAACTAGTATTACCGGAAACCCACCCTGATTCCCTCGATTCTGAAGGAAAGGTTGACGGAGGAACTCATCTCGTCTCTCCATCTGAGATACCTGGCCTTGGTCACTCCTCCCTTCTCTCTCTCCTCCGCCGTGGGCGCATCTGGGTCCAGATCCGTCATCTTCTTGTAGATGTCCTGCAGTGATACCACGTGTTAACGTGTGATACAATGTAGTGCAATGTCATACACTTGTATACATGGTGAAACAGTGCAATAACATGTAACACAATGTATTTGAATGCGATGCGATGTAATGTTATTTCAATCAAGCTGATATTTTGTGATACAGTATGATACAACGTCATACAGTGTGTGTTAGTCAGTCTTAGAAAATATTATGAAATTCGCCAAACATAAACTAGTGTCCAAAAGAAACGATACCATCTATTTTTTAAAATATCTTTTTACAAAGTGATTTTGTTCGTATGAACACATGGATTTGCGTATCCCACATCCCAAATGCAGTGTATTCAATCGAAAATACCGAGAACATTTTATCACATCCGAAGAAATGGTTCACTTTGTGAGAATGACATTAATTTAGGTAGCATAGTTTGCAACTGCAGAGAAAGTGTATAAAACGACTGACCATACACGTTGGAATCAAAGCAACAAAAAGCACACAAGAAAATATCGGTTTTGACAGCCATTGAGAGTGAGAGAGTTGGAATTGTCACATAGCGAGTCTCACACGCCGACGACGCCAGAAGGTTCGGTTGCGTACGCATAGCAGTCACCAGGGCCGCGTTCAAGATAGGTTTCAAAGTAATCGCTCAATGAGCGATTACTTTTAAACCTATCTTGAACGCGATTGCTCAATGTAGCGCTACGTAGCAAGGCGAGCAAACTTCGAGGAATTTGCACTGTATCGTTCAAGAGAGAGTTAGCGCTACATTGAGCGCTACATTGAGCGATCAATGAGCAATTTAAGCGCTCGCTGTTATTGAACGGAACCCTGGTTAACGCAACGGTTACGTGATAGAGATCGGACAACATGCAGGTCGAGAAGAAGGTGATTACGCTTATTGAAGACCGCCACATCCGGGTATTTCATCTCTAAAACCCATTCATCATTACGACGTTAACGTCAAAGACGTCACTGAAACACGTGATTAGCAGACAAACTTGGTAAAAGAGATTGACGACTCATGATATCTGAACACGTCGTCCATACCACAAAACTTTCCTGAGGCGTCAACAACGAGTAAACAAACAGACGAATTCAACGTTGGCAACAGAGAGACTGAGCAATGGTCAAGCTCTCATATGGGAGCAGATTTTGCATCTTAAAGAACAATGGTAGACAGCGTGTGTACCGAAGAATCAGTGACCTTTATGCTCTGACTTGCGTCCATCAAGTCAGCCCATTGCCTCCTTAAGCTTATCTTCTGACGTCATCCGACGTCTGACGTCATCAACCCATAGACGTGTACTTGCCCGTTCTGACGCTCGGGATGGACATAACGAATACAAATGTGATTTAGTGACCCCTCTTTTGACATTTTCAACATTTGTCTCAGTCATTTGTGTGAATGAAATTTTCATCTTCAGACCCCTCACGTCAATACAGACCTGTACAAATGAATGCAAAGTACTGATTGAAATGAATTTTGTACACATGTTAAATGAACGAAATCTCAAAAGAATAATACCAATTCTAGATTTCTGTGTCGTTAAGTTTTCCTGTAATGGTCGTTCAAAGACGTGGTATCGTTTCTTTTGGACACTAGTTTATCATAATTACTAGTTTTCAATTAAAAACGAGTAACATATCATTATGCATGTGCAGAAACCGAAAGCGCACGTCATATTTACATGCACAGTAGTTATATGACCTATTGAACATTATCAACCCAAATTTGTTATTTTGTCTGGAGTAAATAAGATTCCAAAATTACGTTTGACTCATTGGCGCGTGCAACACACGGTGCATTGTCCGGTTTTCGATCAGAAATCACTACTTTTACCTTCATATCGTCAATATACTAGGTCGAGTATCATTAAAATGGTTGTTTTCGGTAACAGTAGTACTTCTCGATAAAATAAGACCATTTATAACGTTTGTCATATTTGACCCCCAGCAACACAATGGATGTACCTTCAATGTTGTTGCAACTGCAACAACGGAGAGTTGCAAATGTAAACCATTGCTAGAATACTGTATGTGTTCATATTTTAAAATATACACAGTAAACAAACGTGTGTCTAACTCAAATGCAGTACTATGGGAATGTTAAGATACACTGACTGAATTCATCCTCTTGACAGAAAAATAGTACTTTTCTAACATATTTATTTTAAGAAAATAATTCCTGTGGACACTGCGGGATGATCATTTAGTATGAAATTAATTTGCTATTTAAGATTATTGTGCAATCGTAAGTGCACTTATGCTTTTGCACATAAGCTATTAAACTGAGACGTAATGGGTTTAATTTTTATTCAGATTCAGGAAAAGTATCTAAACAAGAGAATTAGTGAGCAAAGCTCACTTATGATACCCCCGCTTTTACATTAACATTGGTCAAAGAGAAATGTTTGAAAATAGCAAAAGGGTATCAATGTTTAAACTTTTGTATGAAAAGACCATAACATATATTATTAAAGCAGAGTAAGTATTACACCTCTAAGCATGTTTTAGAAGTAAAAGTCAAAGTGGTTTCGTAACATTTAAACAACTAGAAGAGCGTTTGCGGGACACCGCAAAAGCAGAGCAGCTCCGAAACTTTGGGTCTCGCCTTTCCCTGTTCCGCCTTCTCCTCAGCATAAATAAAATGGGATTTTTTTGGACCAAAATTTGTTCATTATTCAAGTTATTCTAACAAGTTGAATCATCACTGGGGTCACTTTTCACAAGTTTGTTCTTAAAACCTATTTCTGATCTCAAAATTGGATCAAAGGATTAACATGGCCTGAACCAATATCTCATGACCTTGACCTTGACCTTAGACCTTCAAGGTCACACCATCACTGATTACTTTTCATTGTGTATAACAATCATGCAATGACTCAAAGTGTTCATTGTTAACATAAGGCATATTCACAATAGCATGCTTAAGTTGTGACCTTGCTTTGACCTTGACCTTTGACAGATTTTAGCGAAAACTTTTTCAAATCTTGGTCTATCTCCATAGTTGATATATACCAAATAAGAGCCTGACAGCACAAAAACGTTTGAAGTTATCATGTTTACAAGGATTATTGTAGTAATTAAAGCACTCATGACCTTGACCTTTGACCTTGAATGTGAACATGTCAAAATCATTTACCAGATTTATAAGAAAGAAGCTATGTATATGAGGTGTTAATACCTTCTTGGAAACAAGTAGTATTTGAGTTATGAGCGGAACCAAAAGTGTGACCATAGACGCGCACACAAAGACGCTTAAAAGTGGAAAATCTGAAAAAATAATCATGGAATCTGAGGGAAACATAGAAAAGGCACATCTAGGGACCATAAAGTGTACATGTATAAAGTTTCATAACAATTGAACAAGTAGTATTTGATTAATGAGCGGAACCAAAAGTGTAAGCATAGACGCGCACACAAAGACGCTTAAAAGTGGAAAATCTGAAAAAATAATCATGGAATCTGAGTGAAACATAGAAAAGGCACATCTAGGGACCATAAAGTGTCCATGTATAAAGTTTCATAACAATTGAACAAGTAGTATTTGAGTTATGAGCGGAACCAAAAGTGTGACCATAGACGCGCACACAAAGACGCTTAAAAGTGGAAAATCTGAAAAAAATAATCATGGAATCTGAGGGAAACATAGAAAAGGCACATCTAGGGACCATGAAGTGTACATGTATAAAGTTTCATAACAATTGAACAAGTAGTATTTGAGTTATGAGCGGAACCAAAAGTGTGACCATAGACGCGCACACAAAGACGCTTAAAAGTGGAAAATCTGAAAAAATAATCATGGAATCTGAGGGAAACATAGAAAAGGCACATCTAGGGACCATAAAGTGTCCATGTATAAAGTTTCATAACAATTGAACAAGTAGTATTTGAGTTATGAGCGGAACCAAAAGTGTTCCGGACGGACGGACGGACGGACGCGCTGAGCGCTATATACCCCCGACTACTTCGTAGCGGGGGTATAAAAATGCATAATGACATCGTAATTATACATTAAGTGATCAAGAATCATAATGTGTCCTACACTGTTTGCCTGTGAAACATTGAATGGAGAACATGTATATATATGACATCTTACGTACATGAATGCCCCAGGTAGCTTCACTTACTTTCCTGAATACGGGGTTCTTCCTAGCCTTGTCTAGTTCCTCCTCGTGGTAGGTGCGACACCCCATCTTGACGTCCATCACACACGGGGTGAAGAACTCACACAGCAGATCCTGCAGCTGGATGTAATCTTTGCCAGGTTAAGGAACTTACGTGTTGTACGTGTTGTGTACTAGTTATCTTTTAATAGTGTATTCCTGAGTTTCAGAGTGACTGATTTGGGTTAAGTAGGTTTCATCAAGGAATTAGATGGATGTGATATACGTCTTTGGTTTCATTAAGTATGATATGAAATAACTGCTGTTATAATCCCCTGTGTTGTGATCACGGGGAACTATGATACTATATTCTATACCATCTGATGGATATACCCAATATCATATCAAAGAACTATGTGGATATAATCTATACCACTTGATGGATACCATATAACATCCTGGGAAGTATGATATATCCTGTACATTATATGATTATGATGGATACCATATATCATCTTAAGGAGCTTTGTGCATATATTCGATTAAATCATCTGATGGATATACCTTAAGTTTACCATCTCGATGGACTATGTGGCTATAATCTCATCTGATGGATACTTTTATTATACCATCTCGATGGACTATGTGTATATAATCTATATCATCTGATGGATACCTTAAGTATACCATCTCGATGGACTATGGATATACTCTATTCCATCAGGGAGATACACATGAATTCAATCCGAATGGCAGCAGTATATATATATATATATATATAGATTAAAGAGAAGCTATGTATATTGTGGACACATTCTTTCCCAGTGCGAGGCAACTCTTGGATCCAACTCACGTGTCTGGTAAGGAGATGTTATTCATACTCCTACCTCGTGATGGATGACAAAAAAGAAGACTTAGTACATCCATATCTTTTATACTTCGCTTCCACTACACAAATAGAATACAAAGGTTCAGTTATCAAGGACGACTAACTCATTAACCGCTTATCTATCTATCTCAGTTAGTCACATTTCATGCGGCAAGACTAATTACACATTCAGTTGTTTACTTTAGATACGCAGGCTGGTGATTTCAAGGATTTGCGTAGATCTATGTTTAAATTAAATACTTAAAACAATAGCTGGATTATTGTTTGATGAGGGCATACTAATCATAATAATCATTTCAACGTAACGATCAAAGTATACGGATGATGACTCATTCTCCAGTTAATTGTTGTACTTGTAGTTATCGAGCCGGCCAACAGAATAATGAACGTGTTGTGGAGAATGTAACACTTGTCATTTTTTGGCCAAGAAGTGAAAATAAGAGCTATTAATATATATTCGGTAAGCACATTACAACAGCTATTATGTAATCTGCTTGTTGGGTAAAACTGTTGCAACTGTATTTGATTCACTTTTTTGTTAAATTTGAAGATCATCGATACGAGTTCACTACAAACAGACTATCATACATGTGTGGTATTTAAGTGTAAGTTCAAACTCTTTAACTTAATCTTAGACAGATAGTTTAAAATCACCCAGGTAATGTTGGAACAACAAGCAGAGACAGATAACTCTTCTCTCCGTCCAGTAGAAAAAGTGGGAAACTCACGTTAGAAAAGGAGTTAACCATCCCCCCCCCCCCCCCCCCCCCCCCCAAAAAAAAACCCATCTACCGGAACTTATCACATCGTTAAAGTACGACATTAGGTACCGGTATACCCTGCAGTAATATGTACAGCTGTTGTCGAATCAACAACCGTACACTATCTGGGACATGTTCTTCCATTAACACACGCCTTGTATCCACTCTACAGCTGCATACTGAAAGTTTGTTCACCTACATGTGTGTCTTAGTGCAGATATCCTGTAAATTGACGTTCATTGTAACTTCAATAAAACTAAGTCGCATAGAATGACAACGATCCATTCTATATACCCATCAGTAAAATAATCATTCTCAAACGTATCCTGTGATCGTAACATCAGTGGTGCATGTTTATAGAATTTGGCTTAATGAAATAGACAGGAGTTAAATTTTGAACATTCTAATTTAATTTTTTTCTCATAAAAATTTCATTTTGATTAAATGAGAACAAATTCACCACAAAAACATCGAAAGGGTATAAGAGGATATATATGATGTATGTTTGGCCCAGTTTATCACATACTGAATATTTCACAGAAGAAAATAAAAAATTTAGTTTTTAAAAAAGTGACCCCTGGTGACTTCAAATAGCTGCAAAACTGTGACTGTTTACTATGAGGCATCACATCAACTTTCTTCTTATAATGCTGAAATGCAAAGTGGTCGGTTTACTTTTCGTGTTGATACGATGTTTGAAATCTACATTACATTGTATTTGACTATTTGCACTGAAATACACAAGTAGGTGAACACACTTTCGGTAGGCATCTGTGTAGGAGCAGGTTGACCAGGGCTCCGTTCAAGAACAGCGAGCGCTTATAATCGCTCATTGATTGCTCAATGTAGCGCTCAAGTAGCGCTCATTCTCTCCTGAACGACACGGTGCAAACCCTCAAAGTTCGCTCGCTTTGCTACGTATAGCGCTACATTGAGCAATCGCGTTCAAGAGAGGTTTAAAAGAAATAGCTAATTGAGCGACTACTTTGAAACCTCTCTTGAACACGGCCAGGATGTAATAGCTTTGTCCTGTAATTTACTGAGATGGAACATTTACTAAACTGACGAGCAAAAGAACGTACGATACAAACTTCAATGCAGGATATATAAATCCACGAGTGATAAAAACGACTGAAACAGAGTTACACGGCGTCAACTAAACTAAACTTTCAATCTTTGAAAACATATTTTCTTCATGTTTCTGAAAACCATGGCTTTTAGTAATCGTTGCTTTTAGAATGTCGATATAACAAGGCGAGATGGGACTTTTTTTGGTTATATGCCGTCATAATGCAAAGGTCGTCAACGGTAACCTCCCAAAACTACTACATGCCAAAATTCTACAGAAGAAAAACAACACAGTTCAGGGTCCACTGCACATGGTCATTACCTCAAGTAAGAATGGACTGGTCTGATTGATGTGCCAAAACTTCTACATTAGGCTACGAGTAAATAATATATTTAGATATCAAAGGGGGTTGCAGGTTGTAGAATGTTTGTTTCATATATAAATTTCATAACATGAAATATTATATTATTATAATAATCACAATTTCATATCTTTCACAAGCGCTTGACATCTTGACATCTTGGGATCAATCTAGTAACACTGTGTCGCTTAAGATTACGCTGCAGTGACCTTAAAGACCACAAATAATGGGTTGTAGAAAAGTCTGCTACTTGCCTATGCAACTGTTGTTTTGGGTTTGAAAATAAGAAGCGTGTGATAATTGTTGTGATAATATTGTGAGTTATTGCCCTTGTTCTGTTTTTTTTTCAACTCTGTTCCAGGTATCTTCAAAGGGGATATCTTTTCTCAGAAACTGTTTTAGATCAATTCAGGGTTCAAGAGAGGTTTCAAAGTAATGGAACGGAGCCCTGTTGTGTGGCTTGGGGACATCGATACCTTGATGGAATGATAATCAGAAGCGTAAAATTACTTCTTCTGAAATTGTTGCCCTTGTTCCGATTAATTGGGTCTGGCGGGGGATGTTGATGACTATGTCTTCTTGTTGGTATATGGACTTGTTTCTTATGTTATGTTATGTTACATGTTATAATGTATAAATCTTGTCAACCTTTCCATGTACTATCTGGATATAAATTACATAAGTCACAAGCTCATATAAACATAACTTCAGCACTGAATTCAATATCAATCTATGGGAAATGGGATGTTCAGAAAACAAAGGCTAATTTTCAATATTGAAATTATATATATAATGGTGGGTGATATTTTCAGAAAGAATACTTTTTTCAGAGTCTAAGTGTAATTTAAAACTAAGCCCCTAACTCTCGAGAAGGATACTGTCTCCCCCCTTCTCCAACTCCCCCTTGAACTCAGGTACGAATGGGTAGAGGGGGTCGGCCGCCAGCTTCAGGTAGCAGTCTCGCTCCCGATCTATCTGCTTCTTCAGTACTGTCTTAGCCTCGCCGGCCTGGAAACTACCTGCAGGAAAGAGTTAGGCAATGCAGTCAGGAGGTTATGGAATTACCTCAATAAAACTTAAAGCACCTGCAAGTGAAATCTATGATAGATAATTGGAGGCAAGTTTATGCCTTAAATAATAATAGTGCATAAGACGCTTATCTCCACACTTACGGCATGTTCAAGGCGTTCGAGGCTTATTACCCACTGGAAGAAGAATAAATCGTGTAATATTTCCATATGTGTACATGTGCGTACCATCGTTATAGCGCGAGTCGATGTATTCTGTCGTCTTTGAAGACGTCACTTTAGCGTAACACATATAATACTAATATACACATACTACTACTCTTTCTCAAATGTCATTTTCTATGCATGTAAGGAGAATGAAATATATGTTATTGTTCACGAATGTTGCATTTTCTAGCTAGGGGTTGCATCCAATACATCAACTGTTGTATATTTGTAAAAGTCGATGAGTTATCGAAGTCTGAACGAGTTCAGTCTCGCAATGAGTGAATCAGTGAGGTCAGTTCAACGACATACCGCCAGTGGATTAAGCACCAGTCAGATTTGTCGGTATTAGTTTTAAGACCAAAAGATTTACCACGAAAATAAACAATATAGTTTTATACATGTATTATTATTGCATCTATGGTGAGATGGTAAAATTGTGAAGTTTGATTCGTTCATATCTACTACAGTACATGTTCATGTATATTAATCTATCTCATCTTGTCTATTTCTGAATGTCCATGACCTTACTGATGGACGAATGTACTCGCATGGCGGAAAATCGATCTCCGCTGGTGATAGATGAACAACAAGCTGATGATCAATCACGCCAGCTGGTGGTTGACCTACTACCGACATACCCAATTCACTTCATAGTACATGTTGGTCACATCAGCGACTACTGGCAGGATATAAAGAGGTTTCGTGAGTGAAGCATGGGCTCCGTTCAATAACAGCGAGCGCTTAAATTGCTCATTGATCGCTCAATGTAGCGCTCAAGTAGCGCTCACTCTCTCTTGAACGATACAGTGCAAATTCCTCGAAGTTTGCTCGCCTTGCTACGTAGCGCTACATTGAGCAATCGCGTTCAAGATAGGTTTAAAAGTAATCGCTCATTGGGCGATTACTTTGAAACCTATCTTGAACACGGCACCGGTGTCGATTCCCTGGAGAGTCTATGGGGCGACCTGCATGTGTGTTATTTAAGAAATAGAAGACGAGTTGGCGTGCTTTATCGTTGAATAAAACATAGCAGGGAGCATAAAACACGAAGGGCGCAGCCCTGAGTGTTTTATGCTCTCTGCTATGTTTTATTCTACGATAAAGCACAACAACGAGTCTTCTATTTCTTATATGAGATGCCCTTTAACAGTAACTCGCTTTTATATTAAAAAACCGTGGAGAAATTATGTTGTTTGTAAAAACTATTTTTCAAAAATATTAATGTCTCCCGTCGTAGAACACATTCGCTAGCATTGAACAATCAACGTGACGTTACATATGACGTCATTTGCTAAGCGACGGCTCTAACTGACGTCTAAAATCACGAGCATGTTTTATTGTCTCATAAAGCACGCCGTCGGTCCCATTGACCGCCTGTGTCTTATTGCCGTGGGTATCTTATATTGTAATATTAAAGGCGCTGTAGCACGTTTTTTTTGTATATTATTTTTTGCCAAATTTGTAATTTTTAAATTAAAGTTTATTCGATATATCGTTACGTTAGAGAGTAAAACATCTCATTACTTGACCCGATAAGCCGTATCCATAGAAAACGGTTATCCCCGTTGGAAGAATATGGTGCGATGGATAAATGACAATTTTGTGGAACTCTTTAGTGTAAGAGGTATATTTGTATTATCATTCGAGTTTGAGAGTTCAGACCGCAAGATGGTTGACCATTCCATCATTGTACCACATTTAAAACTCTACTCTTGCGTGTTTAGGTGTCGCAACATCAGCCAGATCACTTGAACTACCTTCGAGCGGCCATTTTAATGTGAACACCTTAAAATGGCCGATCGATGGGAAATGGACTCATATTGAATAACCGGACCATGTATATTCGTTTTTGAACTTTTTTTTTATCAATTCAGAAATATCATCTAACCATAGGCAATACTCATTTACCTATTTTGTGAGAACACTTTATTTCAGTAAGAACTGCGTGATAGTACAGTACCTTTAACACATGCGGGGGACAGAAACGCAGAAACCCGGAAACGTATATATCAAAACTACATTAACAGACAGTAACAGATTTACCTTGTATAACGATGCCTCATAAATCATTATCATATAGATTGTTATAACACAGGCGATATATCCTGTTTTGATGGCAATTAAATTGACAGCATGCCAGATAGGCATCAGAGAATGTTATACAACTACTGATAATATCTTTGTTATATAAAGTACAGTTCTTTGATGTTTAAAAATAGAGCCATAGACTCTGCAGCTCATCAGGTCCTACCATACATATATACGGATAAATATAACACATAAACAGATATTCAATCACTCATGTGTTATTTAAGGTTTTGACAAATTTACAAAGTACAACAAGTTTTCCTTTTAATACAGCTTTCCTAATAACCTTAAAAATAACAAAAAGTGTTGCACCCCTACATGTGTGAGATTTCAAAGGTCCTTTTGGTTAAAAGACCAAAACTAAAGTTTGATCAGGGAAATAGGAAGAATGGAATAGCACACATTAAAACAACCAATATTCACTTTCTGTTCTCAACATAACAATACTTATTTTCTGACATCAAATAACCAAAATTGTAACACTGCATATTAATCAAATGCAGTGAAACATTATCTTGTAAGCTTATGATTCTATCATATCATAGCATACAATTATGTCACATGGTCCCCTATATAAATAAAAGGATAAATGTAACATATCAAATAATATGGCATTGCTTATGTGGTCCATTCCATATGAACAAATTAAAAGGTTCAGGAACTCCCTCCAGCTCTCGTTGCCATTCTTATGTAAGACACCACCTGCTAAATAGCACCTCTGAAACAAAATACACAGGGCACGAGTACTCTGGAGCTTACTAACAAACTGACCTCTCACTCACTTTTTATGACATTTAATATCTATGATGAAATAATATGAACTTTTGATACATAATACTGGGAAAGACTAAAGAGTAAAACAAGTTATTATACAATAAACACACACTACAATAGAAGATAGAAGAAGTCACACTGTTGCTTATGTCTTGAACTAAAGTATTGTCCCCCATGTATTTACATAAGACATTCTATAAGGTGTCATTTCAATATATAAAAAAAGAAAAGCCATGGCCTCTGTAGCTCATCAGGAGATAATAAGTGGGGTATGTTATGGAGTGGGCTTTATAGCAGTGGTCAGATAATGGAATGTTGTAATAATAATCTAGGTAGTGAAACGATTAAAGCAGTTTAAAAATATTTTGTTACCATAACTTTGCCAATCTTCTATATATATGTGTTGAAAGAGTAACACAAAGTTGCACAGAAACATGTTATTTGTTATAAAATGTTAGTATGACAATATATGCATAGATAATAAATGCCAAAGATGTTTTTCGTGTAATATATGTGCAAGTGTTTGTTTTGTAGCTTGGAAATAAATTGCTGGTATCAAACATATAATAATGTGGTGGAGAGATAATATTATTTTTTAATATCGTACACACACTATATAATACTGTCAGCTATTGCAAGAATGGCCTGGGGATGTAGAAGAAAATGAAAAAACCTTTTTAGGTGATGACCCTTGCTAATCATAAGACATTGCCAAGTCATCAATTTTGTTATTATAAAAATTGGTTACACATTAATCCACATTCATTATAAATATCATATAGACCTTTGCATTATATTGTTTTAATTCTTAGTTGCATTCTGGAAATATCAACATTTATTACATAATGAATAGGAGCCTCAGTTTTTGAAAATTCCATTTCTCATTGGCTCCATTTCAAAACTTAATAAATTGGTGAACATATTTTTGTAAATTCTTTTTCACCATTTCTTATATCAATATTTGATAAAATGGTGATATTCTATGAATAAATTCTTTTTTTTTAGAGTCAGTTTAAGACTAAAGCAGTCTCACACACAGTCTATAACACAGCGCTGCACAGTAGTTTGAAGTAACCTGAAACCTCTGTGTTACTATCAGTTTTCATCCTTCTGCCAGGGAGTGGTCACCCCAAGGTCAAAACAATGCAATTACATAACATGCAGACACTGGATTCACATCCAGTAAAATTGATATGTTAGATGTTGTTTTTTTAGAAAACTAAATCAGTTATAAAGTATAAACTATGATATAAATATGGTATACCAAATTGACTCGTACTGGAATTTCTCATTAATTTATTAATTAATTCTCCAAATTAATTACACAATATCATGAGATATTCAGTAACTCCATTATTTATTCTTAAATTTCAAAGAACATTATATTAGATTTAATAAAACATTCTGTATTAAGTCTTTAGAATACTTTTAGACTTATGTACCTTTATCATCAATTCACTTGCAAAATACAAATAATTACTCATATGTGAAATGTGAGACAAAGATGAAATATGACTTAGAATTTTTGTTAGACCACCAATTCTAAGTTTTTAATTCTCAACATCTCTTTTTCATCAGATATATTATATTCTCAAAGCACATGTTAGAACTCTCACATCAGAAAGATGAAATGCCTTTCCCTCAGGTCTTTTCTTTGGGATTACCTCCCTTACCTTCTTACTGACTGAAGTGCACACAAAATCTCAGAAAGATGGTGTAAACTGAAATAGGCTTTTAGGTTATGATCCCTGTGACCCATATTTGGGGTCACAGGCTCACCAAATTTACAATTTAGAAAACCTTACAGCCAAGGAGACTGTACATAAAATTCCAGCTCGCTAGAGCCAATGGGACTGGAGAAGAAGATGAAAATAGCATTTTAGGTCACTGCCTCTGTGACCCATATTTGGGGTCTCACGGTCACCAAATCTACAATTTAGAATACGTTCATTGGGACTGGAAAAGAAGATGAAAATAGCTTTTAAGGTTATGACCCCTGTGATCCACATTTGGGGTCACAGGGTCCCCAAATTTACAATTACGTATCCCCTTCAGCCAAGGAGTCTGTACATAAACTTTCAGCTCTCTGGAGTCATTGGTTCTTGAGAAGAAGTCGAAAAAGTGAAAAGTTTACGGACGGACGGACGGACGGAAAGACGGATAGACGGACGACATCCTATGCCATAAGCCCATCGGGCCTTTCAGGCCTGATGAGCTAATAATAAATTATGTTATTATTTTGTAACAGTTCTGTCAGCCTTCTGGCATCACATATCATCCTCATGGCAAAAAAATATATACATGTCTCAAGTATCAAGAAAACCAAGTTGTATATACCATGTATATTTTACAACTGTGACTAAATGCCTTTATTTTATGAATGCTTCACTGACTTATGAACTCTGTATTACCATGTATACCTACTGAAATGAAATGAATAAAAAAGATTTAAAAAAAAATAAAATTATGTTACAAGGGCCATTGGATGTCTGTATTCATAGTTTAATAGTCACAATACCTGCACTGCTTGTATCAAATTACACAACCAGAGCATTGGAGAGCATGGGTGGGGATAGGGTAACGGGATAGGGGGAGGGAGGAAGCATGGGGGAGGCAGACACTCTGCAGGTAAGATTATGTAATTAAGTGGCTCAGATTACATCTCATGGCTGGTGAATCTCTCCGGTATCTTCCCATAAGACAGAATTCACACACTGAACCTCCTCTCCGCAGTGAATCATCTTCGCAGCGTCACAGGCGTATATGAAAATATTTCCATATCTTCTCCTTCCGCCCTTGACCTCAACCCTCGCATTTTCAGTGCTAAGATTTTAACGGACTGCAGGCTATTCGGATAAGCCAATCAGAAGACAGTTGTATTGCCTCTGTGATTGTGTCGATCGTCGCTTATTTTTAATTGGTTCCGAATGTAAACGGCGATTTCATTGGCTGTATGTTATAAGGGAACTAATCCGTGATCACAATAGGTGTCGCTGATTCGTTTCACCACTTCTGGCTAGGTTGAAGGCAAGGTAAAAAATGGAGAAATCTCGATATATGTTCACCTTGCCGTGGGAAGATGGCAGTGAATATGCTTTCTGGCTTTGCGATTTGAAGGGCTGGACAATTAAGCCACAGTTAGAATACCAGTAATTATTATGATACAGACATAACAATGATTGTGTTAGAAAGCTCTTGAACACACCTTTTAAATATATACCTTAGCAGATTACCAATACATAAAATTACATTGCATTTACACAAGGCTTGAGTATAAGTTTTTCTTATTCAAAATGTTTTCATTTATAACTTTCTTACTTTTTATGCAAATGACTTGAAATTTGGACTAACACTAAACATAGATGATATCCTAAAAAAAATAGAGTGTTCTAGGGTCATTGGTCTCTGAGATGAAAAATATACCTTTACATAAACCCCAGTGTTGCAATGCATGACCTCTAAACAAACTCCTGCAAGCAAGGCTCTGAACTACTGTTATATAAAATTATGTAATAGGCTGACAGTGTCTCTATGCTGGCTTGATACAACCTGGGATAAGAAGGAAAAACCTGAATTTTATAATAGCTCTAAAATCTGTATTTTTCATAGTAAATAAATGAAACTTTCAGGTTGTGGTCTCCATCATACAAAGATGATGTTCCTGAAGTGAATTTTTACATTTAATTTAACACCCTGTCACGCCCATATTTGAGAAGTGATTTTTACCAAATGAACAAACTTTAATCTAGATGTTATAAATATGTTCTTCTGAAAATGTTAGCTTTCTGTTTCAAACAGTTTTGATGAAGATGATGAATACGGGAATTTTACGAGCGATTCTCAGCGGAGAAGTTTTGGAGACCCCCTAGGTGATGGGTACCCCCTAAGTGATGGGTAACCACCAACAAAATTACAGCTTTGGGGGTGTTGCGGTTCTGGAGGAGAAGTCGAAAATAGTTTACGAACGACGGACGACGGACGACAGATGCCGGACGTCGACGCCGGACGCCGGCCCATGCCATAAGCCCATCTGGCCTTTACAGGCCTGATGAGCTAAAATGAAAGCAGGGACATTTTATGCTACATTTGTCAATTTTGCTGAAGCAAACTATGGAATCTTCGATAAAATAAATAACCTACTACGAAACAAGTGAGAATATCAATGTTAAAGTACATGTGTATGTGCCGGAAATAATTAAGTATTATTATAAACCTTATACAGACAGGGGTGAGACAATGGTGTGTATGGTGAGTCCCATAAATGAATTGGCTATGCCGACCGATAGAATACTTGTTCATATTGAGTATCATTACACTTTGATGTCTTCCAGCTTTTCTTTTGCTACTTGCAGATGCTATTGTGTTAAGTGCAGTTATTCGTCTGCAAAAACAAATTTATATTAACTCAAAAAATATTGTGATAATTCGAAGTTGACAATCAATTTGCATAAAACAATGGTACTGGTATTCCAAAATGGTGACAGACTTTCAAAAAGGGAAATAACAAACTCTAACAAATATCTTGGAGTATATTTCTCTTATCTATTGTCATGGTCTGCCAATGTTAATGGTGAAGCGGAACAGGCTAAGAAATAATTACTTGGCATCTTACCTCAAATTACTCTTATTTAAATAAATTGGTATTGGGTAAAGTTATTGGACATGTCTATATGTCGCTATATAATTTATAAACAAAAACTAAATATATAAATTATAGTTATATTCTTATTTATATTCTTAAATTTAGATTTACAGGATTACAAACACTTCAAACATCAACGAACCTAAAAATCTGTCCATGTATATAGTTTATGCATTTGTACAAAGAACAAGATTTTGAATGTACGCAATGTATTTCATGTACTGTAGGTCTGAGGCCTCTTCAATATCACAAACAAGATAAATATGAAGGTAAGTATCAACAAAATGTTGATTAAACGTGCTTAATATTACTGAGCTATTCTTAACTGCCAATGTCCATATGACAGTAAATACGGTATGTGAAAACCTGCTTCATTTTATGTCCAGTTTACAGTTCATAATAAACAGTTTTACCAAACACGTTTTAGTTGTTTATGTGTATGACTTGAGCAACTGGAAAAACAAGTTATAGAACAAGCTGCATATGCATGCATTAGATAATATTCGTGTAAAGCTTTTTCTGTTTCTTCGTTACTAGTTTCAATGATTTACACGTCAACAACTATCTTCTAAAATTTGCCAATGAAGAGATGTGATTGCCTGAAGCCGGGCATTAATACAATAATTCATTGAGTTGTTTGTTAGTTTTTCCTAAAGGTGTTTATATACACTTCATGGAACAGTATACATATAAGTTCAACTGAGTTTATGTTGAACAATCCAGTTTACATATTTGTTCATGGATTAATATTTTTAACCCATAAATAAATAAAATGTCGTTAGGTGAGTTTTCTGTTGAGTCACCACTGTAGCAAAGAAAGGCTTATTATGTAAGGAAATCCAGCTATACATACATACATACATAATATATATACTACTTGCATCTCTTTCCCAAATATCATTTTCTATGCATATAAGGAGAAGGGAAAATATGTTAATGTTCACGAATGTTCACTAGCTACAACAGCTGATGTAAAGGGATTGCATCCAATACAACAAGCGTTGTATATTTGTAAAAGTCGGTGAGTTATCGAAGTCCTAACGAGTTCAGCCTCGGTATATACATTATTAACATTCATACATTTTATAAATTCTTTTGGAAAGATATAGGTGTATTCATATGGAGATCAATCCAATACGCCTTTGAGAACAATGGTCTATCAGGATTTCAACGACAGGGAGTTATTACATGTTTTCCAAAAGAAGGACGTGATCGCCATTATCTTAAAAATTGGCGACCTATAAGTTTATTGAATATAGACTATAAGATTGCCGCGAGTGCTATTGCATATAGAATGAAGCAAGTATTACCAGATATCATAAGTAATACACAAACCGGATTTCTGAAAGGTAGATTTATTGGAGAAAATACACGAGTCTTATACGATCTTTTAGAATATTGCGAATTAAACAAAATACCTGGCTTACTTGTTACAGTGACTTTGAAAAAGCTTTTGACACTGTTGAATGGGATTTTATAGACAAAGCGCTAGAATCGTTTAACTTTGGACCAGCTCTTCGAAAATGGGTGAAACTTTTCCAGTCAGGTATCTGTAGCGCTACCATAAATGCGGGCCATATATCAGACTATTTTAGACTTGGTAGAGGATGTAGACAAGGAGATCCCCTGTCGCCATACTTGTTTCTCATTTGCGCTGAATTATTGTCAAACGCAATTAAAAATAATAAAAATATCCAAGGTATTGACATAAATGGCGTAACCTATACAACTTTCCAATACGCGGACGACGCAAATTTCACGCTTGACGGATCTGCAACTAGCCTTGCTGAACTCATTTCAATTCTAAAGAAATTTGCTGTGTGTTCAGGACTTAAGATAAATTGTGAGAAAACAAGAGCAATATGGATAGGATCCAAAAAAAGTAGCAATGAACAACTCTGCCCCCATATCCCTATGGAGTGGTCAAAAGAACCATTCAAAATCCTTGGCATTATTTTTGACACAAATCTTAATGAGATGATAGCAAAGAATTTTGATAAACAATTTGAAAAAGCTAGAAGACTTATATTTTCATGGACAAAGAGATGTCTTACTCTCAGGGGTAAAGTAACCATACTTAAATCACAAGTATTGCCATTATTCACACATCTTTTCATTTCTCTTCCAAGTCCAGACAAAGAATTTTTCAAAAGATTAAACTCTTTGTTTTATCAGTTTCTATGGTCTGGCAAAAGGGATAAGATAAAGAGAACAATGATTATAAATGAATATGAAAATGGTGGACTAAAAATGATAAATCTTGAAATGTTTGATAGGTACATGAAAATATCGTGGATAAAAAGACTTATATCATCGGAAGGAATATGGCAATCGTTAGTTAAAGAAATCCTTCGCCCATATGGAAATAAGACTATATTTGATTTCCAAAGAAAACAATTACAATGTATAAGCAAATCATTAACCAATAAATTTTGGCAAAATGTTATTTTCAGTTACAGTCTTATAGCAAATGAACAAGTAACAACCATTCACGAGTTCGTAAATATTTCTATTTTGAATTTTATCAAACTAAGCGACTTCAAAGAATTCCTCAAATGGCATGACTGTGGTTTAAAAACAATCCTCGACCTTTACACAGATAGGGGCTCATTGATTGATTTCGGTACGCTCAAAGCGAAGTATAATCTTACTGGAACTTATCTGTTATATTTCAAATTGTTGAAAGCTCTTCCAAAAAAATTCAGAAATAAGTTGAATTGGGACTCTATTAAAGACATTGATAAGGAAAGTAGGTGTGAAATCGTGAAACTATTAATGACATCAAAAGACAGCAAATTCATTTACCAAATCTTATGCGATAAAGTAAGAACTTCACTAGAAAATATAACAAACAAATGGGCAATGAAACTACAAATGCCAATTTCAATAGATTTTTTGTCAAAATGTTTTCATTTCATCAACAGCACTTGCATCGATAATAAGACAAGAAATTTTCAATACAAAATTCTGCATCGCATTTTAACCACAGAAACTTTTCTTCACAAAATAGGGATATCTGACAGTAGTTATTGCTTCTTTTGTACCGAGGAACCTGAGACACTTGAACATCTATTCTATGATTGCAGAAAAACTCAAACTTTGATAAAACAGTTTCGGATGTGGTTTGAAGGAAAAACAAAGACGAACTTAATAATGTCAAAACCTACCATCCTACTAGGAGATCCCAATCAAAGCACTCTGGTAAATCATCTGTACTACCTCCTCAAAATGTATATTTATAAATGTAAACACAGAACAACACACTTGCATTTTCCAGGACTGTTATCAAGCATCAAGGAAACTTATGAAATTGAAAGCTTTATTTATGGCCCCACAAATACCACACTGCAAGGGAAATGGTCCTTATTGTTTCAACAATCCTAATCAATACACCCCCCCCCCCCCCCCCCCCCCCCCCCCCCCCCCCCCTCTCTTCTTACTTTTACTTTTCTATCACAACCTTTTTCTTATTTTTCATAAATTAAATCTTCAAAGTTTACACATATATATAAACAGTTTAAAACATCTTCCAACTCCCAGGTCTCATATAGAAAAAATAAAATGTTCGAAGAAATAACGATGATTTAATCAGATTCACAAGCATGCTTTCGACCGTACACCTGATGAGACCATTCACCTGATGAGACCCGTAGTGGTCGAAAGCATGCTTGTGAATGTGATTAAATCATCGTAATTTCTTCGAACATTTTATTTTATGTATAGTCATACCAGTAAGATGTGTCCATGCAGTATTTGGAAATATGATGATTTAGTTCCAACGGCCATGCAGCCAGATATACAAGAAAAGGTGATCTGTATTTCACTTAAAGCATATGAATATGTAAAGCATATTGACCCTGATGTCCAGCGAGCTGTGTCCAGAGCTTCTTCTTCCTCCCAAGACCGATCCAGCGTCCCAGACTGACCACCAGGTTCCAGGGGTCAACCTGCACAGACAATGTCCAGCTCATACAGACATGCACACGTGTAATAAGTAAAGTTATTATACCCATAAAGTTGAAAATAACAGAGTTACTATTATCGAAACGAGCACATGTACACATATCACGTTTTCCTAGCAACCATTGTTTCACCGCGACTTCCCGTATTTCGTAGTGTGTGACGTCATAAAGCGATTGTTCGTGACTTCACTGTTGCTTGTCGTCGCAAGAGAAATGGACCGTTTCCTGGCTAACTTTAAGGGAATCAAATGGAATAGAATGGCTAAAAATAAATCATTACACTTGGAAGTGTGTCATATGACTCAGTAACGAAACTTGTGCAAATTTATGTTTTACCCTCGCATTCGCTCGGACAGTACAAACATTCACACTCGTTTCGTATAACTCATATGACACTCTTCCTCGGGTAATAATCTCTAATATGTAAGTTATACCTTCTTGATGTTGACCTACAATACGGGAAGTTTATAACCTTCACATAGAAACAATATTATCTGCAAATTAGGACTCATTTTCACCTTGTTCGGACTTATTATCTCCTTAGTAGGATCTGTCATCGGAACTCATTATTTCCTTATTAGGAGAATATCTCCTATGTCAGAGTCCCTGTGACCCTAACACGGTTCCATACTAAATATATAACGACATTAGAGTTTAGCTTTAAAACGCACTAGCAGAGTCATTTATAATTTAATGATTAGACAGGAATATGTATTCTTCGAAAACAAATAACTTCACAATTTGAACGAACTAATTAACACTCAATTGCGGGGCTGTCTCTGGCTGACATCGTGTTTCTTCATCGCTGAATCTGATGTATTAATATCAAACATTAGTTTTTATTTACAAAATAGGACCATGTAACCGAAATCCACATTTAACAGACAGACCACGTTAAATATTCGCTGAAGAAGAGGTTGTATGGATGATCAAGTTCTTTATAAACAATAGCGACGTTTCGGTATAGATCCTTATACCGTTATCAAGCAAGAAGAGGTTGTTTTTTTGGGGGTATTTTTTAAATATGAGAATGAATAAACTATGTTTGAAATAAAAATTATCAGCTGTACATGCGAAGAAGTAAGAGATACGGCGACCCAGGTTCCTTGTGGTAGAGACTCAATGTTGTATCTTCAGCATGATTCAAATACAGAATGTAATACTTTAATAAAACATGTCTTAATCATAACTATAATCCTAATGAATTTAGCGCCGGTTTCCAAAAAAATATATTTGCCCAACAAGAGAAAAGTTTCCATGAGAGATTGACTTTGAATAGAAATGTTTTTAGGACTTTCTTGTAAGAATCTTTACTGTTGATTTCTCTGATTGAGACTTTGAGAATTTCCATACAGCGAATTCGGAATTGCAAATAGTTCCATATTCCATATAGAAAACGTTGAGCTGAATCAAAGTCATAGTCTTGGAACTCTGTCCATGGGGGACGGTGTCATTATGTACGTGACACCATCTGTTCAACACGTGAGTATAGGGTGTCTTATTTCAGATAGAAAAATCAATTGTTTGAATATGTCAACTAGTCTATTGTCAAAGATAATTTCTTTATCCCTTGGTTGCTTTATGAGTTGCCTTACGAGATGCCATTATAGTATAGTCGATTGTATTTATCAGAAATGAGTGAACAAAAACGTGTGCAACCCAATATCGACGTTTCTTCAGACCTTTTGTCAATTGTCTTAAATGTCAGAACAGCAATTATTGCTGATGGAAAAAAAATGGCAAACGTTCGTTTCAACATCTATTTAACTTAAAGTAAGAGAATAATGTTTTATGTAGCTAAAATCGGATGTGTGTGGGTCGTTTATATTACAGAAGGGTAATCATAGCCTTCCAGTAGAACAAACAGTACTCTGTGAAATCATTTCAGGAAAAGTAACCTTTCAGTCTTACGTTGCATGAAATCAAGGGTGTGGCGGTTGTTAGATAAGATTAGAATATAAGTATTCATAGCAGTTGGACCCCACAATCTCATTGTTCGTTGTTTATATCAAAAGGTCGTAAGCTAGGTCAGCAGCTGGGGTGTTCTTTGTGTACATCCGACCAGTCATTAAGAGGTGCTTCTACACTGTAGACTTGAGAATTAGATGGGCATTTACATGTACCCGTGAGCAAAATTACCTTTTAAGCATTGTATTTATTTAGGGACTCATGTGAAGGGAAGTATAGGAAAATATGGTGGTTATACCCGTTGATTTGCTGTCTGAAAGATTATCACCGAACCGTGGCTCATGTTAAGACGGTTGTTACAGCATCTATTGTCTTTGCCTTTGCATTTTGAAACTTCGTCTCATGGCTCTGATGACGGTGAGCTCAAAGTCTGTCTGATTTCCTGTTGAGCCCAATGAACGATTCAGTTTCTCCAATACTTCAGAAGACTGGACAGTCTCAAAGGCGGAAAGGCCTCACGTATAGATAATTGCTCGGCGATCAGGCAGAAAAACATACCACGGAGGGTTCCAACGAGCAAGAAGGATGTAAACCTGACCCCCCAAGGACAAGCGGCGAAAAATCCACCATGTAGATGGTATGAGCAGTGTGCAGCTACATACACCATCAGAATCTTGTCTTCTTCTCAATCAGAAAGAAGGAAACGGTGCTCACCACTTGTCTTGTCTTGTCAATTTGTCTTGTCCACTTGTCTTTCAAATTTTCATCTTGGAGGGTCATAGCTAAATCTGGTACAAGTCTTGCGAGGGTGTCAACAGGGAGAACTACTGATGCTGGGAAAGATGGAAGAACAAGGGGGCTCCCTCATCTTCTGCTGCAATCTGCCCCGTACAAGGTCTGCATCTGTGTTGCTTCTCCTCAAGTTCTCTTGTGTAATTCGCTGACATACCTCTGCTTGGTGCCCTGATCTGGTGCATGGTTGTGCTGTGTCTCGGTTCGGAGGGAGTCTCCGACAGGTGAATATTTTCCCGTGCAGTTTTGACCTTGCACCACCAGCGGGTACAGGTCGTCTTCATTCTGGTGTAGACAGGCCAGCAGACTACAAATATTCAACTCTCCACGATGCAGACATATTGACAGTGAGCAGATATTTGGTTGGGTGTGCGGCGGTGGTTCAGTCTCAATGAGTCGTTGTGTCATTCTGAGTGAATCTGTGTGTCAATCTGAGAGAGTCGGTCTTTCAGCGGTTGTGTGATTACAAATATTGATGGTTAATGCATGTAGATACATATATTGTTTTATTTATATATTCAAATGGAGGTAAGTTAAAGTATTTTCAATTCAGAACACAATCAATTTCAGTAACCTGTTTAACCTAATCAACTGAGCAGAGCATTACAGCTGGTTTGCTGCATTCTGAAAGTTGTGTTCACCTATTTGTGTATTTCAGTGCAAATATCATGTAATTTGGGATGTCTATGAAGCATTCTATCACCGTGAAAACTAAAACTATCATTTTGCATTTTAGCATGATAAGAAGGGAGATGAATGTTCCATAACATAACCTGATATGATACCTCATAGTAAACAGTTACAGTTTTTGCAGATCTTATATTTGAACTGACCAGGGGTCAATCTTTCAAACACAAGTTTTCATTTTCTGCTGTGAATATCCAGTAAGTAGTCAACATGCATCATATATTTCTTTGCCAACATACACCACTGGTTATTGTCATTGTATGTGATGTTATTGTATTGACGTTACAATGACCGTCAATCCAGGATCCAGCTGTATATCTACTGCATGGCTTCTGATTCAGTGTCTGTAATGGGTGTCTGTTTAGCGGAGGATGACCTCAGTAGATATATGTCACGTAATTTTCGGATTGTTTAGCTTCAAGGTAAGGTACATATAGTATTGTTATTCTAACACATTTCTCCTCCTGTAACACAATATTCATGTATCTGTGAAGAAGTTCGATACAGCAGGACAGCTGTGGCAGAACCAGTTCCTCTACATTGCGGTATCAAGGGACAGCAGCTGTACAGCTACAATATTGTAACAGCACTGCAAGGTGTGATCAGCGCACTTCTCTGCGTGTGTTTCCTGAGAAACTGTAACACATTATCAGTAAAGTAACGAATCAAACTGCAGGTTGTACATTGTTCCTTTCCTTTCTTGTGTTGATTTCAACTGCAATTAAATTCGTGTTACATTACACTGAAAGTGTTGAAGTTATAACTTTACAATTAGGCCTCCTGTTATATATTAAGTTATTGAATATAACAAGACAGCGAGTCGAAACTCAAACCAATCAGGATGCAGCTCAACCTGTGGCTGGATAAAATCAATAACAGAGTATCAAGATGTTACCCGCCAGGTGTAACTCACACGACTCGAACTGGCGTGATGAGTGGAGGAACCTCTCAGTATATAAGCCATGGTGGGTTAGGAAAAAAGAAAAAGTTCCTTAATGACATTAATTTTGTACTTTATTATATTTTCAGTGGTGAAATACGGCATTTATCGGTTAAAATAAAATCCGTATTTTCACTGAGTGAAATAACATGTTATTCTACTCAGTGAAATAACACTTTCAATCGTATGACGTCATCGTAAAAATGGATGACGTCATAGGAAGACCGTGATAAGGCGACCATGGGTGCTCCATTAATAAAATGAACGTCATTTACGTACTATGCAAAATTGATTAAATCTAATAAATAGAACATTTGACATTTCTCGTCGAATACCATGTATATTTCATCTCGTGAAGTGGAAATAATATATTTACACTCGTGGCTGTGCTACTCATGAAAATAATCATTTCTACTTTACTCGATGAAATATACATGGTATTCGACAAGAAATGTCAAATATCGTCTATGTATCACATCGCCCCTTCTCAACAGACAAACAAACATATACACACAAATTCATACACAAATATCACAACCATGTCGTTTACAACCTGTTTACCTGGTCTTGGCAGTTTTACTACTTTTATATTGAACTCAATATAAATCTGCAGACGTCTTGAATTAGGTCACGCTTCGATTGCACTGGGTTTCTGATTTTTAAGTTTTAAGAAAATTGTAATCTAGACTTTCGTAATCGTGGATTGTTTATATATGTTGTAATTAACATAAAATTTCAAATAATAAACAGAAAAAAGATAAATAGTTAATATCTAAAATTTCTCTGAAAACTTTGTTTATTGTATTTATTTAATATATGTTAATTACAATATACATAGACCATACATGATTGCAAAACTCAAGATGTGCTTTTTCTAAAAATAGTGTCAGAACAGAGATTCGATTGATTCTAAAAAATATTTCGCACTGGGTTATTTACAATGCATATCCCTAAACAATTTCATTTTACGGCGGTGCAGTCGTTTTTACATGAACACATAAATAGAATACCATAAAAAAACACGGAAACATTTCAAACATGTGATTACTTTGAACATTCGGACACTATTTGCTCGACATTGTTTGTAGTCACTGACCTGGTTTATTCACAGTGCTATAGACTGCGGAGTCGGTCAGGTACACATACAGACGTTCGAATACTTGAAATATTTTAATGTTCTGCAAGAGCGTAGTTGAGGGTGAGACAGGTGATCCCATGATTAAATAACATTGCAAAGATTGGGTTCTGCTTCCTATATAATACATCCAGTCACACTAAACATCTCGTCTTACACTACAAGTTACAGTGTGGGACCCCACATATCGTATTGACGATAACTGATAGAGCTCTGTAAAGTTTGACAATACCTGTCTTGTGGGCGAGCTAGAGGTAGTGAGATCCACCTCAACAGGTCCCTCCCAATCACTCAGGTCCTCCTGCGATCCACTCGCCATCCTCTCCTCTCTCCTTCTCTCTTGGTAAGTCTCTCTCACTGTCTCTCCTTCTCTCTCACTGTCTCTCCTTCTCTCTCACTGTCTATCCAACTCTTCTCTCCTTTTCTCTTCAACTTCTCTCTTCGTAACTATCTCTCTCACTGTCTCTCTCAAGTCCCGTCTCTCCAAACCGTCTCCCCTCGGCACTTTTCCCAGTAGCGTCTCTCCTCAAACGTCTCTCTTTCTCTCACAACTTCTCTCAAACTACTCTCTTCAAAGAGAATCACATCTGGATTGCAGTTTCAGTCACCGTGAATAAGTCCCGTCTGTCTACCTGTCAAATACCGATATGTTGTCATTACTAATTATACCTATGCGTGTTTGCGTGGTAGCCAGTCAGGTGGGACGAATGCTGCATCGAAGCAAAACGGGTTGTATCAACTAAACTGGACTGTGTACCAGTCACTTGGTCCCACACCCATAGTAAGGGATAATATCACACTGCACGCTCTGTGGTTATTAGCGAACAATTTAGTTTGATAAACAAAGATATTGAAAGTGACATAATACAAAGTCATTGAAGTCACTCAAGCGGACAACAGATGTATCGGACGAAAACTAGGCGTAAAATATTGCCTAGACTGTCTACCAGGCGCTTAATACATACACATCAGGGTAACTTGACGCTCCACTGCTTTAGTTTCTGTCGGGTACACCGTTCACAGTAGAAGGTCGACTCTTTGACAGACAGGCAATTGATTTATGCAAGCCTCACTTCTGTACAGCAAATATTAAATACATATTGGCATTAAACACAGATAAAAGTACAGAACCGCTCAATATGAGTTATGAGAGACTAACATAAAATTCGTAAAATTATACGCAGCTTTAATAGAAGTATAAGAGGAGTAATAGTTTAGGAGAATAACAGCTGTTTCTTTCTTTGTAGTATTAAACAAATCATACTTACATTACATATAGATAATCTTTATTACCCCTGAAACAGTAAGATTGTTGCATATAACAAAAACACCACATGTTGTATATATACAGTGAATTAGGACAATTTGGCAACATAAATTAAGTGACAGGTAGGCCTAGTCATGAAGTCAAACACTAATAACAGTTTTTCCGCATGATAACATTGGTTCCTCTTGTTTTTCCCGCTGAAACATATAGTTAAACATCTATAGGATCTTCATCATTCTTCTCGCGTGTTTCTTTGTAAGCCAAGTATAAAATTCACATCATGGTTGAAAAGTGTGCAATTTTGATAGAGATAATGTGTATAATTTTGGAGATATTGTTTCCGAGAAATGCAAAAACATGCAATTCACACATAGATTTTAACTACGATTTTAACTCACAAAAAACACATGTAGGGTTTTTGGTTGACTTGTGTACCAAAAATGGTGAGGCTGGCGTGTAGAAAGTTGGAGGTAACCAAACTACGAACGATGTGTCAATGTGTGTATTAAAATTGGTGAAACTAGCATGGTATGTATAGAACAGGATACATTATCCGGCTAACATTTCAGATTCGGATTCAGATTCAGATTCGTTTATTCAGTATACATGGCCTAAAGGCCTAAAGTACAAGTACAGTTTTACATTGTATGAGAGATCACGTGGCAGTGACGTTTCTCAGAATGAATACATGTTTTAAATAGTTTGCAAGGGAATAAATAACATCAGTATTTTTTTAATTTAACAGATTGGACATTATATGTTTATCTTTGACAGGTAATATTATAAAGGATAGATACCTATTTCGCAGGTGTATATATTTTGTACACTCAAATAACACATGGAATTCATCTTCGATATTTCCTGCATTACAATTTCTACAATGATATTCGCTA
This sequence comes from Gibbula magus, assembly GCA_936450465.1. NCBI lineage: Eukaryota > Metazoa > Mollusca > Gastropoda > Trochida > Trochidae > Gibbula > Gibbula magus. The sequence continues at coordinate 7,827,835 of OW388291.1, forward strand.
GTATCAAAGGAAACATTTCTTGTCTTACGTACAGAATTAATTCTGAAATCATGAAGACTAATTCTAAATTTACAAAGTGCCCTTTTCAATGATTTATCCTCAAAATGTAAAATATAAAATTCAGGGTTTCAAGGCTAACATTTCGATACGAATGGACAGACAGACAGATGGACAGATGGACAGATGCCGCAGGGACATCGTTATCATTAGTATGTATAAGTATTCCCTCGGGAAATAATTTATAAAGGCCAATATATTCTAGTTCATCTCGCTTGTTCACAGTCTGATTAAAATCGACGGTTTTCCGTGGAATAAAAAATGCAAAATAGTGCATCTACCGGGATACGAACTCGTTCGTGGGTTTCCACGCCAAACCGTCTGAAAGCACCCCGTACACTAGCGTGTTCGGGCGCAATTCAGCTAGCCAATCAAAAGATGCCCAACAAATGCTTTCGGTGCGAGAAACTAGGGGCAGATAACTCCAAACAGCTATCCTTTTGTCTGTTCCGATTGCTTTCAAAACCGCAACCGTTTAAATACTATGATGTGATTGGTCAGCTATTTGACTGGGTTTTGGCTGCGCTAAACTGGTTCTGAACACACGCCTATACGGGGTGTTCTCAGACCTTGTGGCGAGGAATCTACAGAACCTGTTCGTATCCCGGCAGATGTAAAATTTTGCAAATTTTATTCCTCGGAACAAGGTCGATTTTAATCAGACTGGCTTGTTCACACATGAAAAACATACTGTTTGAAAACCCCTATGAAGACATACGGTTGTGACAGCCCATTCACGACAAGAGTCCCAATTCCAACAAAGTGTGTCATTGTGACGTGTACATGAACCTTGACCTTTCAACCTCATGCTATTTGTTGAACGACATCTATTGCTTGAGGTGAGAGCGAAAGTAGACTGTTCCCGTCTTCTACTGTCAATAGCAGGTAACGTTGGTTTGTTGCGGATTTTGACTCCGTGTTTTTCGATGATTTTTGAACATTCGTGGGAAGATACTGGTGACAGCTTGTAGAAGTTATTGTTTACAGAATGTATTATCAGATATAGATATTTTAACTTGTAAAAACAACCACATCAAAACGCCATTCTTATTGCCTGTCCTAAAAACGAGACAGGAAGTTTGAACATGTTGTCTAAAAAAGTGTAGCTGGAATTTGACAATTGTATGCACATTGTCTTTTCGTTATTTTTTCCCAATGTTTAAAGGGTATATGGAGAAATAATTTTGTTCGGTTATGTTGTTATACATTTCGCGTGTAACATACTTTTTTACGAGGCGAAAGAAAACTGCATTTACTGAATTGTTTTCCAAATATCTCTTAACCGTGAGCGATATATGAATCATATAATGTACTGATTAGAAGCATTCTTAATATATTAAGGCATTGTCATGTTTATTTTTTCTGCGTCTGTACTGTACTTGCATTCTTTTAAAATAGCAACGTTTTGGTATACTGTCACTGCCAGTAATACTGTAGAGTCATTCAAAATGAATTCGGAAAGTGACTTGCATGGTAATCAAGTATAGGATAAACAATTTTGATTAATTGCACTTTCCTCAATCCTATTCACATTGATACAGTTTATTAGGAATCAGCTTAGCTAAAAGGGGACGACAGTATAATTCGATAATAATACAAATAGTTAATGTGACGATTTATGGGAAACGTAAATCGGATGACATTAGTTAATTGTCTTTAGAAAACGTAATTGAAATACAGTACTTTAAGCTGAGATGATTTCAAATCAGACTGTTAAAATTGGATTTGATCTAACCAGAATTTATTTTATGCAATCATTAATCCTATGCTAAATTAACATGCAAGTATATGGAAATCACGTCACAATCAGAATATATTTGGTTTCAATTCATAGCTAATGTAAAAATAAAGCCGTTTATCGCCCATCAAGTTTACTGTACATATATGCATTTCAAATCAGTTGATCATTATGATTTCATTTATGTATGCTTATCGAATAATTTATAATTTTTTTATATGATTCTAGCTAGTTAAAAAAAACTTTGTTGGTAATGTGTAAGCTATCGAGCCTTTTCTAAAGAAAGGCACAAAATCAATCAAATATGAAAAATAGCGTCTCATGATCTTGGTTGATTTAAGCACAAATTCTGACTTTGGGCCTGCTATACAAAGCCCAATTTCAATAGTGGCTTAAGTCAAGTAAGCAAAATATCACCATTTTGTTCTATTTTCCATTTTAACATTACTCCTTCCAACTGATCTTCTGAACTGTTTACATTGTATTTTGACTATATATGGAGACATTTAACACATTTTTGCAAAGTTAACCCTCCTTGTGATGAGTGAAAATTTTATACTGTCTTTGTTGACTTAAGCACACTTGTTGACTTTGGGCCTGCTACACAAGTCCCAATCTCAACAAAGTGGCTTAAGTTAGCAAAATATCACCATTTTATTTCTTCTTTCCATTTTAACAAAACCCCTTCCATATCATCTTCTGAACTCTTTACAATGTATTTTGGCACGTTTTGACTCTTTATGGAGACATTTAACACGTTTTGTCAATATTAAACCTCCTTGTGATGAGTGAACATTTTATACTGTCTTTGTTGACTTAAGCACACTTGTTGACTTTGGTCCTGCTACACATGTCCCAATCTCAACAAAGTGGCTTAAGTTAGCAAAATATCACCATTTTATTTCTTCTTTCCATTTTAACAACACCCCTTCCATATCATCTTCTGAACACTTTACAATGTATTTTGGCATGTTTTGACTCTTTATGGAGACATTTCACACGTTTTGTCAGTTCTAAACCTCCTTGTGATGAGTGAAAATTGTATACTATCTTTGTTTACTTAAGCACACTTGTTGACTTTGGGCCTGCTACACAAGTCCCAATCTCAACAAAGTGGCTTTAGTTAGCAAAATATCACCATTTTTTTCTTCTTTCCATTTTAACAACACCCCTTCCATATCATCTTCTGAACACTTTACCATGTATTTTGGCATGTTTTGACTCTTTATGGAGACATTTAACACGTTTTGTCAGTACTCAACCTCCTTGTGATGAGTGAAAATTTTATACTGTCTTTGTTGACTTAAGCACACTTGTTGACTTTGGGCCTGCTACACAAGTCCCAATCTCAACAAAGTGGCTTAAGTTAGCAAAATATCACCATTTATTGTCTTCTTTCCATTTTAACATGACCCCTTCCATAACATCTTCTGAACTCTTTACAGTGTATTTTGGCATGTTTTGACTCTTTATGGAGACATTTAACACGTTTTGTCAGTACTAAACCTCCATTTGATGAGTGACAATTTTATACTGTCTTTGTTTACTTAAGCACACTTGTTGACTTTGGGCCTGCTACACAAGTCCCAATCTCAACAAAGTGGCTTAAGTTAGCAAAATATCACCATTTTATTTCTTCTTTCCATTTTAACAACACCCCTTCCATATCATCTTCTGAACACTTTACAATGTATTTTGGCATGTTTTGACTCTTTATGGAGACATTTAACACGTTTTGTCAGTTCTAAACCTCCTTGAGATGATTGAAAATTTTAAACTGTTTTTTTTTACTTAAGCACACTTGTTGACTTTGGTCCTGCTACACAAGTCCCAATCTCAACAAAGTGGCTTAAGTTAGCAAAATATCACCATTTTATTTCTTCTTTCCATTTTAACAAAACCCCTTCCATATCATCTTCTGAACTCTTTACAATGTATTTTGGCACGTTTTGACTCTTTATGGAGACATTTAACACGTTTTGTCAATATTAAACCTCCTTGTGATGAGTGAACATTTTATACTGTCTTTGTTGACTTAAGCACACTTGTTGACTTTGGTCCTGCTACACATGTCCCAATCTCAACAAAGTGGTTTAAGTTAGCAAAATATCACCATTTTATTTCTTCTTTCCATTTTAACAACACCCCTTCCATAACATCTTCTGAACACTTTACAATGTATTTTGGCATGTTTTGACTCTTTATGGAGACATTTCACACGTTTTGTCAGTTCTAAACCTCCTTGTGATGAGTGAAAATTGTATACTATCTTTGTTTACTTAAGCACACTTGTTGACTTTGGGCCTGCTACACAAGTCCCAATCTCAACAAAGTGGCTTTAGTTAGCAAAATATCACCATTTTTTTCTTCTTTCCATTTTAACAACACCCCTTCCATATCATCTTCTGAACACTTTACCATGTAATTTGGCATGTTTTGACTCTTTATGGAGACATTTAACACGTTTTGTCAGTACTCAACCTCCTTGTGATGAGTGAAAATTTTATACTGTCTTTGTTGACTTAAGCACACTTGTTGACTTTGGGCCTGCTACACAAGTCCCAATCTCAACAAAGTGGCTTAAGTTAGCAAAATATCACCATTTATTGTCTTCTTTCCATTTTAACATGACCCCTTCCATAACATCTTCTGAACTCTTTACAGTGTATTTTGGCATGTTTTGACTCTTTATGGAGACATTTAACACGTTTTGTCAGTACTAAACCTCCTTGTGATGAGTGAAAATTTTATACTGTCTTTGTTGACTTAAGCACACTTGTTGACTTTGGGCCTGCTACACAAGTCCCAATCTCAACAAAGTGGCTTAAGTTAGCAAAATATCACCATTTTTTGTCTTCTTTCCATTTTAACAACACCCCTTCCATATCATCTTCTGAACACTTTACAGTGTATTTTGGCATGTTTTGACTCTTTATGGAGACATTTAACACGTTTTGTCAGTACTAAACCTCCATTTGATGAGTGACAATTTTATACTGTCTTTGTTTACTTAAGCACACTTGTTGACTTTGGGCCTGCTACACAAGTCCCAATCTCAACAAAGTGGCTTAAGTTAGCAAAATATCACCATTTTATTTCTTCTTTCCATTTTAACAACACCCCTTCCATATCATCTTCTGAACACTTTACAATGTATTTTGGCATGTTTTGACTCTTTATGGAGACATTTAACACGTTTTGTCAGTTCTAAACCTCCTTGAGATGATTGAAAATTTTAAACTGTCTTTTTTTGACTTTAGCACACTTGTTGACTTTGGGCCTGCTACACAAGTCCCAATCTCAACAAAGTGGCTTAAGTTAGCAAAATATCACCATTTATTGTCTTCTTTCCATTTTAACATGACCCCTTCCATAACATCTTCTGAACTCTTTACAGTGTATTTTGGCATGTTTTGACTCTTTATGGAGACATTTAACACGTTTTGTCAGTACTAAACCTCCTTGTGATGAGTGAAAATTTTATACTGTCTTTGTTGACTTAAGCACACTTGTTGACTTTGGGCCTGCTACACAAGTCCCAATCTCAACAAAGTGGCTTAAGTTAGCAAAATATCACCATTTTTTGTCTTCTTTCCATTTTAACAACACCCCTTCCATATCATCTTCTGAACACTTTACCATGTATTTTGGCATGTTTTGACTCTTTATGGAGACATTTAACACGTTTTGTCAGTACTCAACCTCCTTGTGATGAGTGAAAATTTTATACTGTCTTTGTTGACTTAAGCACACTTGTTGACTTTGGGCCTGCTACACAAGTCCCATTCTCAACAAAGTGGCTTAAGTTAGCAAAATATCACCATTTATTGTCTTCTTTCCATTTTAACATGACCCCTTCCATAACATCTTCTGAACTCTTTACAGTGTATTTTGGCATGTTTTGACTCTTTATGGAGACATTTAACACGTTTTGTCAGTACTAAACCTCCTTGTGATGAGTGAAAATTTTATACTGTCTTTGTTGACTTAAGCACACTTGTTGACTTTGGGCCTGCTACACAAGTCCCAATCTCAACAAAGTGGCTTAAGTTAGCAAAATATCACCATTTATTGTCTTCTTTCCATTTTAACAACACCCCTTCCATATCATCTTCTGAACACTTTACAGTGTATTTTGGCATGTTTTGACTCTTTATGGAGACATTTAACACGTTTTGTCAGTACTAAACCTCCATTTGATGAGTGACAATTTTATACTGTCTTTGTTTACTTAAGCACACTTGTTGACTTTGGGCCTGCTACACAAGTCCCAATCTCAACAAAGTGGCTTAAGTTAGCAAAATATCACCATTTTATTTCTTCTTTCCATTTTAACAACACCCCTTCCATATCATCCTCTGAACACTTTACAATGTATTTTGGCATGTTTTGACTCTTTATGGAGACATTTAACACGTTTTGTCAGTACTAAACCTCCTTGTGATGAGTGAAAATTTTATACTGTCTTTGTTGACTTAAGCACACTTGTTGACTTTGGGCCTGCTACACAAGTCCCAATCTCAACAAAGTGGCTTAAGTTAGCAAAATATCACCATTTTATTTCTTCTTTCCATTTTAACAACACCCCTTCCATATCATCTTCTGAACACTTTACCATGTATTTTGGCATGTTTTGACTCTTTATGGAGACATTTAACACGTTTTGTCAGTACTAAACCTCCTTGTGATGAGTGAAAATTTTATACTGTCTTTGTTGACTTAAGCACACTTGTTGACTTTTGGCCTGCTACACAAGTCCCAATCTCAACAAAGTGGCTTAAGTTAGCAAAATATCACCATTTTTTGTCTTCTTTCCATTTTAACAACACCCCTTCCATATCATCTTCTGAACTCTTTACAATGTATTTTGGCATGTTTTGACTCTTTATGGAGACATTTAACACGTTTTGTCAGTACTAAACCTCCTTTTGATGAGTGACAATTTTATACTGTCTTTGTTTACTTAAGCACACTTGTTGACTTTGGTCCTGCTACACAAGTCCCAATCTCAACAAAGTGGCTTAAGTTAGCAAAATATCACCATTTTATTTCTTCTTTCCATTTTAACAACACCCCTTCCATATCATCTTCTGAACACTTTACCATGTATTTTGGCATGTTTTGACTCTTTATGGAGACATTTAACACGTTTTGTCAGTACTAAACCTCCTTATGATGAGTGAAAATTTTATACTGTCTTTGTTGACTTAAGCACACTTGTTGACTTTTGGCCTGCTACACAAGTCCCAATCTCAACAAAGTGGCTTAAGTTAGCAAAATATCACCATTTTTTGTCTTCTTTCCATTTTAACAACACCCCTTCCATATCATCTTCTGACCTCTTTACAATGTATTTTGGCATGTTTTGACTCTTTATGGAGACATTTAACACGTTTTGTCAGTACTAAACCTCCTTTTGATGAGTGACAATTTTATACTGTCTTTGTTTACTTAAGCACACTTGTTGACTTTGGTCCTGCTGCACAAGTCCCAATCTCAACAAAGTGGCTTAAGTTAGCAAAATATCACCATTTTATTTCTTCTTTCCATTTTAACAACACCCCTTCCATATCATCTTCTGAACTCTTTACAATGCATTTTGGCATGTTTTGACTCTTTATGGAGACATTTAACACGTTTTGTCAGTTCTAAACCTCCTTGTGATGAGTGAAAATTTTATACTGTCTTTGTTGACTTAAGCACACTTGTTGACTTTGGGCCTGCTACACAAGTCCCAATCTCAACAAAGTGGCTTAAAGGAGGTCTGTGCGGGATAATTAAAACGATCCACGAGTAATTACCACCACAGCGTCCCGAGCCGGAAATCTCAATTAGCGTTCTCTCTACTCAGCGTAGTTTTGTCTGCGCAATCCTACGCGCTCCTAATCTTCTCGCGTCTGACCCCTCTCTCGCTTTACTCAACGGTGAAACGGAGTGTCTATAATTCGAGCTCGTAATAATAGCGTTATTTACCTTTTTGCGTTGTGTTCATAATAATAATAATTAGCCCATAATGAACCAAGTTCCAATGTGGATATAGTGATATACTGATATGAGTTTATATTTATTACAATGCAGACCATTTCCCTTTTCTATTATTGATATCAAACTCATATGGTAGGGTGCCCTAAGTTCGTTAGTATCCTAAGTTCGTGACGTCATTTACACATGGGCGCGCTCCATTATGACTTGTGCAAAATATCTGAAACGCCCGGACGATTGTTTCAAAACTCAAACAAAATTTATTGATACAACTTGCAGTAGCATTTAACCAATTAAACATTTCCAATGCCAATTTTCTCAAAATATGTCCTCAAAATCACTGTTTATTCTACCTCCGAAATGTCTTAATTTTCAAAAGTCGATAATTTTTTTCAGAATTATGTATGAATTTCATTTCATGTCGTCTGCTTTCCAAAAGTAGGTCATGTGGCAGTGTGCCAACAATCAAAGACTGGTCGTCACACAACTTATTTTATTAAGCCAGAGAAGTCTTCTGTTGGATTGTCAAAATATTCATAGAGATGTCAAAAAATAATAATTTCAAAATAAGTTACTTGAGAGAAATATTTATCACTATTTAATTTCATATTCATTTGTTTAGGTATTGGTTATTTCTTCCCATGGTGTTGTCAGTCAATCAATGTATAAAGTTGTTTGTGATTAAATATTCTCAAAATAAATATTAAGTAAGTTTATCATAATTTTTCTGGAAAATAAATACATTAAGAGTTTTTTTACCTCTACAATAACAAAATATATTAAATTGTTTAAAGAATGCCTTCAATTCTGAAAGAAAAATATGTCAGGTCAACAGATGACCATACTTGACTAACCACATATAATTAGTCTTGAAGAAAACAGCATTAAATCAAAGGTCACGAACTTGTGTCCCAAGGCCACTACACTCGTTTTTTGACAGCAAATGTTTCTCCTTGGTCAAAGCTTCTACTATAATATAAAATATCCACCTGATCCTGTCAGGTAATTCATAAAATGTTATAAATTTGCTGTAAACTTTCAAACTGGGCTGACATGCATTTATTGAAGAGAAATTAATGAAAGATGCTTAGGGCCACGAACTTTGGGCACTCGAGGATATGTGTATCGCAAAATAAAAGAATTATATCAAATTGGTTCGCTTATCTGATATTTAACTACATTAAACCTATTTCACCCATAAAAGGTTTCAGACATAAAAGGTTAGAGTAGCGCAAACTGACCGAAGCTTGGACACTGATCCGATTCAAATATTATGAAAGACTGTATAATAAATAATAATCTTTAAAATGTCAATTTCAGCAAATCAAAATATTGGATAGAAAGAATTTTACTCGATTTTACATAGATATTTCAGAATTGCTTAAGATTAACCGAAAATAAAAACGGTTAAAGTTGCGTATATCAGTTCGGACAAGATTGACCTTCCTTCGGACCCTACAACCCAAATGTTCTGGCATGCGTCAGTGGTTTAAACTATTCACCAAACTGATTCTTTATATCCTTAAACACATGGATAATAGTCCAGGAACAATACATTATCCCTAGTTAAACTGCTTGAAGTAATTTGTCATTTATTGAGAGCATGCTTTCCTATTTAATTTCAGCAACTGCCGCAAACTTTGTTAGAATAAATGATGTCGCAATCATTTTCGCAGGTATGCTGCTGCATAAACGATGTGAGCGCTAAACTGATAATTAATTAACTTAATGTTGTTGTCATATGTGATAATGTAATATTTCTACATATTTCCATATTTTTTCCGCGGCCATTTAAAACTTCACAAGTGGTTACAAAGAAAATGTAATAGTGTCCAAATTATTTCATGAAACCGTTAATTGAACCTCACGCAATTGCTAGTTTTGATAAAACAAAAATATATCAAACTATCAATAATTCATAAAAATAAAATACAAATAAAACATATTAAAAAGGAACATTTGGAAACAAACAGTTTGCATTTATTGCAGATATTATAGCGTCAGCTGGAATTGAAAAGTCTCCGAAGTTCGGGCGACTTCTACAGCTGGTGACTTCTTTCAGTTTGCCCTGTGCGTAACTTATAAAAAATCAAATATTTAAAATGTGGTAGAAATTAAAATATCACCAAAAGACTTCATTACAGGGACATAGCAATGCTAATTGAATGCTAATTGAAAGATATCTGACTCCGTGTAATGATGTGATCACAATCTGCGACGTTACATAACTGTGGTATTTGGTAGTGTCAGTGGAGACGACAACCGCTAATATACAGGAAATGCTGCTGACATAACAGACAATGTGTATTGAACACTGTTATTTGTACATAGATTCAAGTAGAACCCTGGGGATGACACTTCAAAGCATTATATGTAAGCTTTCTATTGCCAAATCGCATTGCAATTGTCTCCAGTCTGGCTAGACAATTTGTCGATTGCAAAGTTTCTCTGCACGTTGTATACACTACTGACTAGATAAATGACACACGACTTGCATGTCAATATATTGTACATTTAATTTGTTATAAGAAGGTTTATGTGAAAAGTATTAACAATTCAATGACTGTTTAGCAATACATTTATAAAACATTATTCAACATTAAATATATATATAAATATTGTTTATATGTTCCTTCTGTCCATCTTGGAATTTTTGTATAAATTTTCTTTGAATTGTAAAGCTCATGTACCACCGTTGGTGGCGATTTTGAGAAATAAAGAATTTTAATTTGTCTTCTTACACACCGTACAAGGGAAAGGCATGGTGGTGAGTGACATCTAATCTGTAGGAGGAGTTTGAGTTTATCCACTTATCAATGAAGTCTTGTGAAAACATCCAAGCGAACAATGTTGTTTTAATCACAACACTGTCGGCGACTTCAATACACGGTAATACCATACTGTAATAATCACATTAATCACATGTAAGGATTAAAACGTAAATAAAAACAAACTAAATAATACTTTTATACTTTATTGCTCTATATAAAATTTATCGACGTTTTCGCCAGGCATTTCATCGACGTTTTCGTCAAATATTCGCCGTTTTCGCCTTTCGACGTTTTGGTTTATCGCCGTTTTGTCCCGTTCCCGGGATAATCTATGTCAAAACAAATTTGTATATTTATTGACATTGACAGAGTATATTTATATGTCCAAGTTGGGGTTTATATATTTCAGGATTAAAACATCACTATCAATAAATATATCACTATGGAATAATTTCAAAATGCCACTGTTTTGTCCAGTATGTATGATGTACATTCATAGAGACTGAGTGACATGAACAATGCTGGTTTTTTTTTTTACAATATTGAAGTTGTTACCTACAAAACTTGTTTAACATGTTTTATGAGTTAAAATACATCTTTTACATATATTTAACTACAATGGTTTCTTAAATTAAATATCTGTCATTCCTTACGAAAATAGTTTTGCTTTATGAAGAATACCAAATGAATTAATAGTAATACATGTTAGCATTTTTTTTTTTATTGTAATCGTTTTCCCCCCAAACATCTACACATCTAAAGTCCGATAAACCCAGTGTAGTGCCCTTGGGGATCAAGGAATCGATCCCGGATTTCCAGTAAAATCGTCTGTCCAAGACGTCCAAACCTCTGCAACACAATTAAATCGTCTGTGGGATTGCTGTCTGTAGGCTGTGTTGTCTCGAACCTGGTCATGGACCATGAAATCGTTGTAGTTAGCGATGGCGGGGTCCAAAACAAGAACGAGAATGAAACAGCCAATCAACGATCGCCTGTGAAAAGGGGGAATCCCCTGTCAAAAACATGACCACATCGCTGGGTCTGCGCCCAGTCCGAGTCACGTGACCATGTCTACAGCACGCAACACGTTCGCCATCAGCGGGCTCATTATCCCGCATAGTCCTCCTTTAATGTAACTATGAACACTTTGAGTCATTGCATGATTGTTATACACAATGAAAAGTGATCATTGATGGTGTGACCTTGAAGGTCAAAGGTCAAGGTCATGAGATATCGGTTAAGGCCACGTTAACTCTTTGATCCAATTTTGAAATCAGAAATACGTTTTAGGAACAAACTTGTGAAAGTGACCCCAGTGATGATTCAACTTGTTAGTAATAACTCGAATAATGAACAAATGTTTCCATTTTATTGATGCTGAGGAGAAGGTGGAACAGGGAAAGGTGAGACCCTAAGTTCCGGGGCTGCTCTGTTTTAGCGGTGTCCCGCAAACGCTCATCTAGTTTCAGTAAACGAATGTTACGAGCATTCACGGAATAGAACAGTGGTTGATGGCAGCCATATTGGTTGTGTTGCGTTTCTGGGAAAGACATGTATATAGTACCCTAATTAATTTACCTAAAATATGTTTTTAAGATCATTTAATCTTTCCTGAAGAAGCAAAATAAGGCAAACGCAACCACCCATGTGCTTGACATGGTTCAACTTCCCTATGCAACATAACTCTTGTCAGTTTCAATCACTGCAGCATTCCACTATCTTATAAAGTAAGGGAAATACGGCAAGGCTTAAATCAGCCAGTTATGGAGACTAGCAAGAGTTATGCCTTGCGTAGGGAAGTTGGACAAGGTCATGTTGAGGCATTTGTTTGGACGGTTTAAAGGATTTGGTCATTTGCAAAGTTGCGTAGATTAAACTGTAATTACATCCCAAAGAAGTATACCTCTCTAAATCGTACTGTAAGCTATTACTTTATTTCGTTGGATTCAAAATATTAAAGGAAACCCGTCTTGTTTCAAGTTATAACAAATAAGTTTATGATAAAAAATAAATTTATTATAAACAAATTACATAACATCATGATGAACAACTTCCGTCGTCTCTGTGATAAGACAGATGATAACGTTTTTCTGGATTTAAACTGCCCGTGTTTGTCAACTGAGTCTAAATGCGGTGACATATTTGGTAATATAAGTACACTTTTGCTGATATTTAGTAATATATGTCTTATTGTCATAACATTATTCAACATCCCTTAGATAGTACATGTTAGCAATTTAAAAAAAAAAACTTCGTTTCCAAATGTCTTTGGATCGTTGATTTGTTGGTCCAATTGGCTTGGTAACTTTTTCTACTCAAGAGGACAGTTCTTGCGGTTTTGGTGCAATCCTGAAGATAATATATTGTCTCTCGCCACAAGTTGAAACTATCATATGGTCCTGTATCATTGGTTGAAATTATCATATGGTCCCGTATCAGTGGTCGAAACTATCATATATGGTACCGTATCATTGGTTGAAACTACCATATGGTCCCGTATCAGTGGTTGAAACTATCATATATGTATAGAATACAACATGCCAAAGGGTGTTTATGAGATTTAAAACCCGCAACCCGCAACCCGAGGGATAAACACGAGGGGCGTTAGCCCCGAGGATGAGGGTTTTAAATCTCAAAAACACCCTTTGGCATGTTTTATCAAGCTTACAAATCGACCTCGTTGTTAAATCTTTTTTTTGATCTATTCTAATTGATAGTGCGAAAAAGTTAAGGTGTCGCACGTAAAATATCCCCTTTGGTGAAAGGCAGTAGGGTAACAGTCGTTTTCCAAAAGAGTTAGACATAACATACACAAACTTTCATCTTAAACTTCACATCTCAGTTTTAAATATAGATATTTGAAGAGTGGCATTATTAAGATAACTGCCCTGGGTAGGGGGAAATTACGTTAGAATCCCGGGGATAATACATCCACATAGGAATTATTGAGTATTGTGGCAGTAAAGTGGTGTGATGTCACTGGAGGTTTGTAAGGCCTCATATCAGTGGTTGAAACAATCATATGGTCCCGTAATACTGGCTGAAAGTATCATATGGCCTCGGATCAGTGGTCGAAACTATCATATGGTCCCGTGCCACTGGTTGAAATATCATATGGTCCCGTATCAATTGTTGAAACTATCATATGGTCCCGTATCAATTGTTGAAACTATCATATGGTCCCGTATCAATTGTTGAAACTATCATATGGTCCCGTATCAATTGTTGAAACTATCATATGGTCCCGTATCAGTGGTTGAAACTATCATATGGTCCCGTGCCACTGGTTGAAATATCATATATGTCAGTGTCTCTTGTAGAAACTATCATGGTATTCCGTGGCACTAGTTGAAACTATCATATATTTCTGTGACACTGGTTGAAATGATTATATGGTATCGTGTCCTGTGATGTGGTTACTTCCTTCAGTTGGCACCCTCCTTCATGCCAGCCTTCATGGCGTCTTCTATTATAGAGTAGAGCGCCACCCAAGCCTTCCTCCTGTCCTTGGTGAAACTAGATCCCAACTTCTTCTCGAATGCGTAGAGAATACACTGTCCAACGTGCTGGAAGGAACCAACATTGGTTGTGAGAACGATTCCAAGATAATGCCGTTCATAAAAAGGGCAGTAGCACGTTTTTTGAAAATTTTATTTCCCATTTATAATGATAGTTTATGTCATTTATATTTACATTTCAGGCTAAATCATCTTATTACATAAACCAATTATCCGTAGTGGTAATAACTATGCTGCGTATAAAGCAAAAATTGCATGGCGGCCATTTTATTGTGAACACAATTTATTATTTTCGAATGACAAAAACTATTCCAATGACCTTACGGAACCATGTACACGCATTTTTAACTTGATTTTCTGAAGAGAGAAGGATGTTTTACTATTGGTGACATTATTTTTCAAATACATTTCATCGACTTATCTCAGCGAAAAAACGTGCTACTGCCCCTTTAAAGGGACGTGCCTATTGTACCATTTGTAGATACAATGCAATCTCATTTAAATCAGATCGAATTTAACACTCGCACCTTGTTCGTCGATCTAAGTACCACATGTTAGAGGTTATGCCAGGTGACCTTCACCGTGACCTTTTACATTCAATGAATTCAGCCAATCAGAAGCCTTTTAAGAAATGGCATTGCAGGTGGTGTTTCGGATGTCAACTCAAGTCGGCCTCATGGTTTTCTAGCTTCATCACTGGTTAACTTGCGTAAAAGGTCACCTGACATGACCTCTATGGTGCAGTACTCAGATCAGAAAAGCAGGAAGACACGAGTGTTACGTTCGATCTGATTCAAATGAGATTGAGATACAATGTTTAGTTTATAACTTACGTTTTATCAACTTCTCAACGCAAGGCATAACTCTTGCCAGTCTGCATTACTGCCTGATTTAACCCTTGCGGTATTTCCCTCGCTTTGTTGTGTCAAGATAGTGAATCGCAGCACCAGAAATGCATAGC
Source organism: Gibbula magus (assembly GCA_936450465.1). Lineage (NCBI taxonomy): Eukaryota > Metazoa > Mollusca > Gastropoda > Trochida > Trochidae > Gibbula > Gibbula magus. The sequence goes on from OW388291.1 coordinate 7,842,862, forward strand.
AAGCCTGGATTTCTAAACACAGATTTCTTAAAGGAAATACTGCAAGGCCTAAATCAGCCATTAATGGAGACTGGCAAGAGTTATGCCTTGCATTGGGAAGTTTTATATATGGCCTGTACATCAGCTAAAGTCAAATAATGTTAACTGAACACTAACTGAAGTACTCGCATGGTAAACATTTAAATTATCCAAAGGCATTTAGAAGTTGGTATGTTAATACCAGACAGATTGGATGGATAACAACGTCTTTATTTGTTTCTCACAACGTTTCTGGGCAACTCCTTGCCATTGCCCCTTCAAAAAGTAGCCCAGAAACGTTGTAAGAAAAAATAAAACATTTGTTATCCATAAATTTTGTATTGTATTATAAAAATTAAAACATAAATTTGGTTTAAATTGAATGTTGACTCAGGTAGTTGTTGCTTTAATAATTGTCCTCACCTCAGTCGCATTCAAATCAGACCGTTATTTTTTTGCGCTACGTTACAAAATGTAGTTCAAATTCTTACGGTTTGATTTTAATGAGACTGACCCTCACCTCATACTGTTTGACAGTGACGCCATAGCTACTGTGTCTCGCCCCTAGTACCCTCATGTCCTTCCCGACCTCCGAGAGGTCATCCATCTCCATAACAGCCGAGCCAATCACAGTGTACACTTTCTCCACGTGACCTCGAAACTTCCGGTCTTCTAGCATTTCCGCTTCCGACATTGACTGGCCTTTGGTGAAGCTAAAGAGTTCTCGCGACTCTGGATGGTCTCGGAACAATCTGGAAGGTTCAATAGGAAACGTTAGCAACGATTCTTAAAGGGACAGTAGCACGTTGTTTTGCTCAAATAAGTCCATGAAATGTATTTGAAAAATAATGTCACCAATAGTAAAACACCCTTCTCTCTTCGGAAAATCAAGTTAAAAAATGAGTGTACTTAGTTCAGTAAAGCCATGGGAATCGTTTTTGTAATTCGAAATAATAAAAAGTGTTCACAATACAATGGCCGCCATGCAATTTTTGCTTTATACACAACATCGTTATTACACACTACTGATAATTGGTTTGTGTAATAAGATGTTTAACTTTAAAGTTAATATAAATGACATAAACTATCATTATAAATGGGACATTAGAAAACATAAAACTTGCAAAAAACGTGCTACAGCCCCTTTAAAAAGAGGGTTCTATAGTGGTTTTTTGTGAGGAAATGAAATCCTGTTTACGTATATTTTATTAAATGTGCTGTAGCACGCATTTGATGCACGCCGTTGTAACACGATGTTTTTATTGAAATAAAGTGCTCTCACGAAACTGTAAATAAGTGTTACCAATGGCTAAATCGTACTCCTGAATCAATAAAACGAGTTCTAATACGAATCTACATGGTTCGGTTAAGCCTTGCGAGTCCATTTCCCTTCGAGTGGCCATTTTAAGGTGCTCACTTTGAAATGGCCGCTCGAAGATAGTTCACGTGATCTGACTGATTTAGCGATACCTAAACACTCAGAGAAGAGTTTTAAATATGGCCCCATGATGGGATTGTCCACCATCTTGCTGTCTGAACTCTCAAAATCACATGAGACCTGCTCACACTGAAGAGAAAATTGTCGCTGTATACGTCGCACCCTTTTCTTCCAATATGGATCGCTATTTTCTATGGATACGGCTTATCGGGTCGTGTAATGAGATGTTTTACCCTTTAACGTAACAATATATTCTATAACTTATATAAATATACCGAAAACGTACTACGGCGCCTTTAGTACATGATTAATACTCAAACCAGTTGAAACATGTAAGTACATAAGAGTAATACTTTGACAGCGAAACATGACTTTGTTGGTAAGTATAATGATATAAAAATTGTTCCACTGTGGATATGCTATTAATATATATGTTTCATTATTGAAAAGATAATACCTTTTTCCTCATTTCACGTAAGCGAAAAAACCCAACAATATGGCGAATTTCGACGGGAGTTACCTGTAGGTGCATTTGATGTTATTGGGGGTGCTATTATCGGGGTATTTTTGTGGACACGACATTCCTGGTTTTTGTTAGTATATATCTTTGCTAGTATATATCTTTATTCATGCATGAAGGCCACGTATACATACAACACATATACAAAATATTTTGAATCCAAAGTTGAACGCTTATATTATATATTATGTTAAAGACACGACATTCCTGTTTAAACATATAAGTTATGAATACAATGTTTTCCAATGTTATGTATACATGATAATACGGATAATCGGGACCTGTTGACTGTTTTACCCCCTGAGGTAAAGATATACTACATAAACTTTGAAATTTTACCATATAAAAATGGAGAAAAAAGTCAACAATGGATCCACATTAGGCTGATCAACAATGTATAATTGTTCGACACCCGTAACGCCAAAATGTTTCTTCACTTCTCATTGTCTCCATGTTTTGAATTAAAGTCGCATCCATTGTGTTTCATAAAATTTTAGTTGACTTTAATAAGTTCCAACACACCATATGTGCTGTTTACAATACACATAAAATCACTCAGCTTGCATATTCATCCCCAAACGCCAAATATATCATAAATACTAGTTTCCAATTAAAATCGAGTAACATAATAATGCAGGTGCAGAAAACGAAAGTGCACGTCCTATTTACATGAACAGTAGTTATATGACCTATTAAACATTATCAACCCAAATTTGTTATTTTGTCTGGTTTAAATAAGATTCTAAAATTACGTTTGACTCATTGGCGCGCGCCACACGCGGTTTTCGATCAGAAATCGGCACTTTTACCTTCATATCGTCAATATACTAAGTCGAGTATCATCAAAATAGTATGTTTCGGTAACAGTTGGTACTTCTCGATCAAGTAAGACAATTTATAACTCTTGGCACATTTGACCCCCAACAACAGAATGGATGTACCTTTAATGTTCACTATTCTTTGTCAGATAGTAAAATCTTAATTCATTAAAGAATACCTTATAATATGTTGCAACTGTTCTGTGTTATAAAATATGTGTAAAGAGAAATGTTCCCTCGCATTTCGTCTCCCCGATAGAACACACCCTTTTATGGTCACTTGGAACTCAACGCAATGAAACTGATAGGAAACTCTTACAAAGTATTTTAATCGCCTGGAGAACCCTTAGACAAAGGTGAAATATATATGGATTTATAAGTATACTGCAGACGAGAGACATTAACTGGAGACACATATTGGTTACCTGATAGATTGACTTTACGTCTCTGGAAAACCATATTTATTTATCTATCTACAGTCAATCGCAAAAGAAACGTCACCATACCGTATTTCCTCTAATACAACCCCGGGGTTCTATTTCATTCAGCACCCCCTCACCCCCGGGTTCTATTAGAGACCCGGGTTGTATTGGAGGCCGGCTTATATTTTTTCAGACATGAATTGTCGTTTATAATCTTCTTGGTGTGACTTATAGGAAAGGTAAAATTAGTGATGTAGTACTACATATCTCGTGGCATTTCTGCTGAAATTCATTTGAAAAAACATATTGTTTATAAATGGACGGGGATTACCCACACTTCCATTAATCCCAACATTATACAGTTGGTGTGAAATGTTTTCTATCAACTTGCATTGTAAAAGGAGGATTAACTGAACATGGTGGATATTTATTATCATGTACCTGTTATGCTGAACCACCAATCAGGCAATCACATCAATATTTTCCCTCAAAACGAGTGTATAACTAGTGTATATTGCAACACGGAGTATTCAGTTCTTACGTAAAGCCAGGGTTCTAATAGAGACCCGGGTACTATTGGAGACCCGGGTTGTATTAACCTCAGCACCCTTTACCCCCCGGGTGGTATTGGAGGCCCGGGTTCTATTAGAGGCCCGGGTTGTATTAGAGGAAATACGGTATTTACACGAAATACTGGTACCGGAGAAAGTCGATTGTGAATTGGACATGATTTGTAAAGTGGTACCCGCAATTTAATGCGCCAGAGTTTCGTACTTTTAATTCAATATCTGTTAAAGTACATATGGAGTGTTGAAATTGCTTTTTTTCAAAATGGTTCTTGACCAGCTTTTGTTTGGCATTCAACTTAAAAATACATTAAATGTAGAATTTATTTTAATAAAAGATGTTGTCGACATAAATACTCGGCCTTCTTGGACTTAAATTTTTCTTTTCTGTATTTCGCCATATATCCAGCCCCAAAAGCCCCCTTGACTCTGTTATCTCGTTTAACGTATATTATTCAGAAAAAACTGAACAGATAATGTTTTGAATTTAGTTTAGTTGGGTTCTGAAGACATGATGTATCTCTGTTTTAGTCGTATTTATCACTCCTGGGTGGAATTATCTTGCACTTTGTGTGACGACGTTTCTTTTTGCGGTTGAGTGTATTTATTTATTTATAAATTAATTTATTTATTTATTTTATTTTTAAATATCGGACAGGGGCCTCAGAGAAATAGGATTGTGGTTCCTTCAAATCTAGATCTAGACTTGCTTTCGGGGTCGAAGCTTAGGTGGAAGAACAGATGAAAATAATATAAAGGGTTGCTGCACTAGTTACCAGATACATGTAAAGTGGATAAGTTAAAACATATACTAGTTTCTTTAGCTAATGATAAGAAAAAAGCAGGATAACTTTTCTAGATTCTGATGTGAATGTGTATTCAATATATATGTATCAATTATTCCGTGTTCAAGAGCGGTAGAAAAACCCGCACGGGCTGTCTATGTGCAACCAATCAAAAGCTAGAAATGTTGAGCACGTGACTGGTGCTATTTTTAGATTGTCTTTTGACTGTGCGCATGCAATATTTCCAGGAGTTCTTCCCCATGACTGTGTAAAAATAGAAGCCTTTGATACAATCTAGATCTTTATTCAGCAATTTTAGATAAACTGAATACTTATGGAACTAAAAGTATTAAAAATATATAATCAAAAGCATGAAGGTACAGTAATTATAAAAATTCTAAATTTTAGTCTATATTTTCAGATCCGTTTGTTTATGTGTATGGGATTACCGTATTTCCTCTAATAGAACCCGGGCCTCCAATACAACCCGGGGGGTAAGGGGTGCTGAGGTAAATACAACCCGGGTCTCCAATAGAACCCGGGTCTCTATTTGAACCTGGGCTTTACGTTAACTGAATACCCCGTGTTGCAATATAAACTAGTTATACACTCATTTTGAGGAGAAATATTGGTGTGGCCATGTTAGATTCAGCATAACGGGTCCATGATAACAAATATCCGTCTTGTTCAGTTAATTTTCCTTTTACAATAAGTGACCCCAAGAAGATTATAAACGTCAATTCATGTCTGAAGAAATATAACCCGGCCTCCAATACAACCCGGGTCTCTTATAGAACCCGGGGGGTAAGGGGTGCTGAATGAAATAGAACCCCGGGGTTGTATTAGAGGAAATACGGTATGTACTTCTGTGTATGTCATCCTGTGTACATCTCATTCATTGTGAACATACACAACGTTGCGGAGAATATGCCTACTACTTCATCAGTAGAACTCATGCTTATTTCTAAATGCCTGTCAAAGACTTATATGGATCTTCGTATTGCTTTACTTCAAGACATCCAACGTTACATGTATATACACACATAGGGGAACAACACGTTGCCTTTAACAATTCTATTCTTTTTTAAATGTTTAGCTTTTGGAATATGCATGCTGGTACATGTAACCCGATTTGCTTTCATTATTTCACATTTGCTCCTGATAAAGTCCAGACTACGATCAAATGGTTGACAAAACCTTCAACAGTTTTTCTTTTAAAAAGCGCGTAGGCGATTATTAATTGCAACTATATTAAGGTATTAAGTACTATAAAGTACCAACTCGAAAGTACAGAAAAGGGTGAACATGAAGATTGTTATTACCGGCTACCATAAACTGTATACTTGAGCTGATTTGGTGTTTAAAGCCACTTTCAAGAGTATTTCACTTATATCGCGGCTGCTAGTATTATTTACAGGAAAAAAGCCCGCAACATCATTGTGGCTATGCAGCATTGCCGGAAAACCTGTGAGCATCGACTAGCGAACAACGGGTGGCACTGCAGTGGAATTCATGTAGCATTGTACCCAAACAGAGCAAAGAAAGTGCCCTTGGCTGGATTCGAACCCCGGACGTCTTGATCCAATGACGAACGCGCTAACCACTGCGCCACCCCCTCCCGCAAAACTGTGCTAGAAACTAATCTAGCCCATTTACTCACTTAAAGTAGAGATGAGCTCCGTCACTGATGATGTCCCCCTTGTTGAACTCGTCCCATGACTCTCTGATGTCAGTCCTCTCTCTTTCTGTCAGCTCTCTCACTGTCCCCGCTCTGCTACTCCTGCAGTTACCCATCCTGCAGGTAGACATTAAAATATCCTGCAGGCAAATGTTCAACCGTTTTCCAGGCACTCATTATTCATTATGCCGACAGACATTTAACCATTCTGCCGACAGATATCTGGGGTTACGCTAAGCCTTATTAAATCTAAACGCACAATGGCTGATACGTCTTCACATAAGAGCGCGCTAAGTGCTGCATCTCAACAGTGTATCTCAACCAAAACATTGTTACCCAATCTCCGGGTTTGCGTCTGGAATGCTCAATCTACGCGGAACAAAGCAATGGATATTATGGATTTCATCCTTGAAGAGGATTTAGACATTCTTTTCATAACTGAGTCCTGGCTTCATAGTCATGGCGATGAAGCAAAAATCGCGGAAATGACACCACCTTCATTTTCTTGTGTCAACTCCCCTCGTTTAAATTCATCCGGTGGAGGCATAGCCATTATATACAAGTCTTCTCTCATCATCACTCGTCACCAGGCAAAAACAACTGAAATTCCTAAATCGTTTGAAATGTTAGATGTTTGTGTTACAGCTGATAAACATGTTTTCAGGGTGATTTGTATTTATCGGCCTCCACCATCTCGGAAAAATCGACTCACAAACACTCAGTTTTATCATGAAATGTCAAATCTCTTCGCATCTCATCCTGGTAGGAAAACTATATTTCTTGGAGACTTCAATGTTCATTTTAATGATAAAGAAAATCCTTTTGCTAAGAAGTTTGTCAATCTACTTTGTTCGTTTGGACTCAAGCAACATGTATCTGTCCCAACGCACAAATCTGGAAATACTCTTGACTGTGTAATATCTCATGAAGATAATAGAACCATTTTAGATGTTTCTGTTCAAGACAAACAATTGTCTGACCACTTCTTAATTTTCGTTACATTGAATGCATGTAGACCTTTTAAGAAGATGGAGACAGTGACATGCCGTAATCTAAAAAACATTGACCATATTGAATTTCAACTTGACCTGGTGGAATCTGCATTGCTGTGTGACCCACCATCTGATGTGAATGAACATGCTAAACTGTATCATGACACTCTCTCCACACTACTTGATAAGCATGCTCCACCTGTAGTGAAGAAAGTCCAAGTGCGCACAGATACACCCTGGTACTCACAACAAGTGCTGATAGCCAAGACTGCACGTCGACAAGCTGAAAGGAAATGGCGAAAAAGTCATCTTGAAATAGATCGTCAACTTTATAAGCAAGCTCGGAATGCTGCAACAACTGTCATTCGTAACTGCAAGAAGGATTATTGTCTTCAGCAGCTTTCCAATATGAATGATAATCCCAAAAGATCATACGCTTTTATGAACAAATTGCAAGGCAAGAGGACTGAATCCAAACTTCCACCTTCTGCATCAAACCGGACCCTTGCTGACTCATTTAACAACTTTTTTCTTGACAAAGTTGACATGATACGACAAAATCTCTCTGATGATATCACAGTGTCTCAAGATGTTGATAATAGCAGTACTCAGTACAGTGTGCAACCCCTGACTGATCTCGCTTTATTCACAGACTCAGAGATACGCAGTGTTATTCGATCATCAAAGCCCACTACCTGTGTTTTGGACCCAATCCCAACCAATATTGTACTCAAACATTTGGATGTAATTCTCCCATGTATTACGAGTATTGTGAATAAGAGTATCGAAAGTGGAATGTTTCCAGAGTGTTTCAGAACAGCTGTAGTGAAGCCTCTCCTCAAGAAGGACAATCTGGATCCATCACACTTGAAAAATTTTAGACCGGTCTCAAATTTGACATTCCTATCCAAAGTCATTGAAAAAGCTTTTCATATTCGACTTAAATGTCATCTTGCGGAGAATGCACTCATAGAAAAGTTCCAGTCAGCTTATCGCAAATTCCACAGTACTGAAACAGCCTTACTAAGAGTCATAAATGATATTCGTGGAGCAGTAGATCAGGGCAATATGGCAGCTCTGATATTGCTGGATTTGTCTTCAGCATTCGATACAATTGACCACAATCTACTTCTGGACAGACTCCGACATCAGTATGGAATAGGTGGGACAGCACTACAGTGGATATCATCTTATATTAAAGGAAGATCACAATTTGTGATGATTGGAAATGACAGGTCATCCACTGTCAACTTGAAATATGGTGTCCCACAGGGATCTGTACTTGGTCCAGTGTTATTTGTTCTCTATTGTGGCAGTACTTCAAACATCATCTCACAACACCGCCTCCTCCACCACTCATATGCCGATGACTGCCAGTTGTACAATCACTTTCATCATCATAACTCAGAAGAAGCTCTTTTGAATATAGCTAATTGTACCAGGTCCTTGAATTCTTGGATGACAGAAAACAAACTCAAACTGAACAGTGATAAAACGGAAGCAATCATTTTTGGAACTAAGCAGCAGCTAAAAAAAGTGGATCTAAGCACCGTTAATGTGTCAGACACGGACGTTCAGCTAACCAAGACTGTCAAGGATCTCGGTGTCTTGCTAGATCCAACACTCTCAATGGAAGCTCAGATTAACAATGTCTGCAAAATATGCTACTTGAACTTACGTGTGATTGGAAATATTCGTCCTTTGATCACCATGGAAGCTGCACAATGTCTAACCAGATGTCTGGTACTGAGTAGACTCGACTACTGTAACAGTCTTTATGTCGGACTCCCGGATATTCTCCTTGACAAACTTCAAAAGGTACAAAATACAGCAGCGCGAATCGTGACTCTAACATCTAAAGGATCGCACATTACTCCTGTCCTTAAACATCTTCACTGGCTTCCAATAAAAGCAAGGATTCAACTCAAAATTTTATGTCTAATGCATAAATCTCTGCATGATCAATCGCCTGCCTACATATCAGAGTTGATATCAGCCTATGTCCCAACACGGGAGCTTGGATCACAACATCAGAATCTATTGACAGTGCCGAAGTGTAACCTCAAGTGCTTTGGTCAGAGATGTTTTGAGAATTTTGCTCCTAACATGTGGAACTCTCTTCCCAAAAATCTGAAACTATGTCCAACATTTGAATCATTCAAATCAAGTCTAAAAGCCTATCTTTTTGTTCAGTTTTATGGTTCATAAGGACTTTCACAATTGCAACAATTGCACACATTGATTTGTTATTGCTGTTTGTGTGAAGTGAGCACATTCAAATGTGCATCACTATTATCATTATTTATTAGCATTATATGTTTAGCGCTTTGAGCATGCTTTCGAGCGTGGATATGTGCGCTTTATAAATATGCACTATTATTATTATTATTATTATTCTGCAGACATATATTTAACCATTCTGCAGACATATATTCGACCATTTTCAGACAGATATTTAACCGTTCTGCTGACAGATATTTAACCATTCTGCTGACCGATATTTAACCATTCTGCAGACATATATTCGACCATTCTGCAGACAGATATTTAACCGTTCTGCTGACAGATATTTAACCATTCTGCTGACCGATATTTATCATACAAAATGATTGACATATCTAAATACAAGGCAAAACATGGACACGGATTGGGGATTAATCCACAGAGAACAAATGTACATTTCAAACATTTCAAACATTTCAAGTCATTTCTATTCCTTCGTCAATGTACGCTAACACGTTATATAAATATCAAATTTAAAAATAACATTAATATCTCACCTGTAATGTCAACGTCCCTTCCTTTCAGGTATGCAGATACAAATTTTCCAACGTGATCTCTGCTTGTGGGTCCGTCACTTTATATCCATACAATGATATAACTACTTGTCTATATTGCGAGTAAACACACTTATCTTTTACAGCGTTATTTACGACAGGTAAAGAACACCCACAGCCTGCCAATATAGTGAAGTACGCTGTGCCCATGACTTTCTCTGTTTATATATCCTGATGTTGGTATGGAGCGAGATTTGGTGGTGTAAACCGCTGATGACGTCATTCTTTGTTTAGCGCAATACTTAATTCCAACCATATGGCCGGGAAGCGGCTATGTTAGCACTCAAGAGTTAGTTATTTGATGTTGAAGATTACTTACAAGGTGTTAATTAGATTTATGACCGCACATTAGCCTATGCGAGAAATAAGACCCACTCAAAGTGCATTGACTTGACTTTCAATTGACATGGATTAAGAGCAGTCATTTGAAAAATATTGTCAGCGATAAGCTTCCATTTAAAATCTGTTCATACATGTTGGGTTGAACCTTCAGGGTATATGCCTTCACACCTTACGCTAATACACACACAAAAATTCAAAAGTTTTAAGATCAAACGTACAGCACTTAGATAATGTAAAACGTGTAAATTTATTGATTGTATACATGTATTTTACTGTCATTTTGTACCTTGGGCTGTTTGCCGAGGATCTCGGCTTGAGCCTAATAAAGTTTTGCTCTGTTTTGTCTGACTAATGTCAGTTTAAGGTAAAACACATTCTCTTCTAAAAGAGATTTATCGTAACTTCAGGAGGTGGAAATCAGTCTGGTTAAAATCGACCACGTTCCGAGGAATTAAAGGTGCATCCATTGTGTTTCATAAAATTTTATTTGACTTTAATAAGTTCCAACACACCATATGTGCTGTTTACAATACACATAAAATCACTCAGCCTGCATATTCATCCCCAATCGCCAAATATATCATAAATACTTGTTTCCAATTAAAATCGAGTAACATAATTATGCAGGTGCAGAAACCGAAAGTGCACGTCCTATTTACATGAACAGTAGTTATATGACCTATTAAACATTATCAACCCAAATTTGTTATTTTGTCTGGTTTAAATAAGATTCCAAAATAACGTTTGACTCATTGGCGTGCGCCACACGCGGTACATTGTCCGGTTTTCGATCAGAAATCGGCACTTTTACCTTCATATCGGCAATATACTAAGTCGAGTATCATCAAAGTGGTATGTCTCGGTAACAGTTGGTACTTCTCGATAAAGTAAGACAATTTATAACATTTTGCATTTTGGATGTACCTTTAAATCTGCAAAATTGTTCATATCGGGATACGAAGATTCCTCGCAACAAGAACGGTTTTGGAAGAGAAAAAAAACCCGAGCGATATAAGTTCGTATCCCGATAAATGTTCTATTTTGCAACTTTTATTCCTCGGAAAACTGTCTATTTTAATCAGACTGAGGTGGAAATTCGCAATACTAATGATATCGTCCATAGTTTTGTCAAATCAAAAATACCATGTATCGTTTTATATCTTTTTTACGCATGTCTTATTAACAATATGTGCGCATTGAAGATGAAACAACTCTATCCATTTCAACAGTGACGGGGAAAAAGTCGATGTCTGCACAACTTACTTCTGATGCAACGAATACGGATTCTCTATTCCTAACCAAGAAATTGCTCGATATGTAACAGAGTTTACGATAGAAAATCTGAAAGGAGTAATCTCTGTGCGAAGAGATAGGGTAAACAAGACTTCAACGCTAACCTTAAATTCAGCCAAGACCTAATTTTATGCATATTCGAGAGGTCAGGTCAGGTGATTATTTCACGTATATCGCGGCTACTATTATTATGGCAGGGCGAAAGCCCGCAACGCTATGTGGCTGTGCATTGCGGTGAAACCTGCGAGCATCGGCTGGAACTAGCGAACCATGGGTGGTACTACGCTGAAATTCAGTGTAGCATTGCACCCAAACCTTACTGCGTATAGAACAGTTCTCTACTGCAGACAAAGTTGCCGTGCCCCTGGCGGGATTCGAACCACAGACCTCTTGATCCGAAACCGAACGCGCTAACGCGTATTCGAGAATCACTTGACTTGACATAGACAATCCACAATGTAGCGCGAGTGCATTGTACTACTGTTCACAGCTGAAGCCCTTCTACGAGGCCACACAAGTAAATCTAACCTGATTATTTACTTACAATGAAGGTACGGTCATAAATTACATATGTTCAACCAAGGATTTAGATGTAAATCATTGGGTTAACTCTTCAATAAATTATAGTTCTCAATATCGTGTATGTGTTAACGTTGATTGAAGCGAACATAATATCTCGCATTGCCCCCGAACGATGAAGCACGTGGCCATGTTCAAGAGAGGTTTAAAAGTAATCGCTCAATTACTTTTAAACCTCTCTTGAACGCGATTGCTCAATGTAGAGCTACGTAGCAAAGCGAGCAAACCTCGAGGAATCGCACTGTGTCGTTCAGGAGAGATTGAGCGCTACATTGAACGCTACATTGAGCGCTCTTCAGATCTTTAATTTCAAGCCGTCATCTTAGCAAATATATCAGGGTTTACAATCATTATAATTCATTCTAACAGGGTTTACAACTGTCTGTGTAAACTCCCCTGGAGGGAATTACAATGTTGCAATTAAAAAATCGGTTGATAATATAACGAGAAACCATGATACCGAGGATATGGTAAGGTTGTAGACCCTATAGGATTGAAAAACCCGAGGATGCGAAGCATCCGAGGGTTTTTCCTGACTATCAGGGTCAACAACCTTACCATATCCGAGGTAGAATGGTTTCTCTATATTATCAAGCGTTTTTTTAATTGCCAGCGCGTTATATTAATAATCCCTGGCGTTATATTGAGGATCCCTGGCTGATATCAGCCTGTTAACAGACGCGCTATATGAGTTGCTTTTGTACCGTGAAATCTCATCTGCCCCGTTGGCGCAGTAGACTAAGGCGATAGCTCAGTTACTACAGGTGACAGTGAATATGGGTTCGAGACGCACTTTCTATACATATTCTGTCGTAAATTTAAGAATTTTTTAAAAATTAGTCTAAGTTAGTTTCTTTAGATCTTTACTTTCAAGCCGTCATCTTAGCAAATATATCAGGGTTTACAATCATTATAATTTCCTTTAACAGGGTTTCACAACTGTCTGTGCAAACCATCCTGGAGGGACTTACAATGTTGTAAGACCCTCGTACCGGGTGATACGGTTTAGAAAGGTCGTTTCAAGTATCACGTTATATGGCTAGTAGGTTGATAAATATCAACACTACATAGACATTTCTCTAATCCAAGTCCATAATATTCATTGTCAAATATATATTGTTATGTACGAAATACATAAATAGTAAAAACGTTCGCCATAAACCGTGCCTTTTGTTGTTTAACGCATTATTTTAATTTCATGAACCCAGTAGGTAGGTATGTCCTGTTATTAAATGGATTAACCCCTCGCACTTAGGGCTGTGTAATATTACAGATATATATCGGCATATACCAGTTCTGATTGTGCAATACATAGAGATTATTAACCAAGTGTGTTTCCGTATCATTAATATCATATTTTTGGAATAAAAATTGTATTATGCGAGCCTTTGGCTTTCGTCTTTTCGAATGTCCATTCAATCAAGCGGAAATACTCGGGTAAAGTCCCGGTTACACTTTTCATTGATTCGTAATTAGTTAGTTTTTAGGATTCGCATGAAAAGAGTGGAATTTTGCAAAAGTAGTTGTGTATTTGACCTTTGACCTGTTTTGCATATTTATCAGATGTTGATACCAAGTTTATTATATTGTTTTATTGCATCGATAACACCCTCCATTATATGATCAAATTAGTTGTTTTATTTAGCACTATATCGCATCAAATAATTTAGAGTACAAGAACATTATGCAATAATCCATATATCAACAGTTTATCTTGTTCTCGGGTTAGGTTGCATGTTATAGATGCAAGAAATTGCTCACGATTTGTTAGGCTGTATCAAGTGATAATTTCTGTTTTGGAATCTACTTCATTAAACATTTGCATATGTTATGTTTTGAGTAACTTCTTGTATTTTGAAAGTTCTGCAATGCAATTTATCTCAAGTGTAATGTTAAACAGCATACAGATGTTTAAAATAATGAAAATAGAGTTCATTCAACACATTGCAATATTATCGCAATACAAAAGCGGTGTATTGCAATATCTTAATGCAAAATTTGGTGCAATATCCAGCCCTATTCAAACATTTATGTTCCCTTGGTGATCTAACTTTCCAAGTACGTGCAAATGTGTACGTTAAGAATTGTGTCATTCTGCGTTGATTACTTCAGAATTTAGAGAAGCGTTCATAAAATATTCATACATCGCCTTCAAACAGAAGCACAGGAACTCGATATCGTAATTAGATTTCTTTGCCTGTGTTTTGCTTACATTTTAATTACGATATAGAGTTCCTGTAGAAATAATTACTGGATAGCAAGCATCTCTTTAAGAGTAATAGTCTAACAAGACTGAAAAATGTGTTTACCATGTATTCTGGAAATATCACCATTTTGTTACATACTGAATAAGGCGCCATGGGAAAACGGAGGTTCAGTTATATATTTAATAAAATGGTGACATGTTCAGAACAAATACCTTTCACAGAGGTTAAGTGTTCGACTAAACGAGAAAAATGTTGATAAGAAATTTATGGGAAAATTGCCATAGGCTGTCATTAGGTAATTAAAAGAGATATATGTTTATGAATCGTGCGTACATAAGGCTTGTGACTTTCAAAATATTTTATAGTTCAATAATCTGAGAAATTTCGGTTTCTGTAACTAGATTGATGGATTTCTTAAAAAGGAGTAATACAACTGTGAACGTCTATTAACAGTGTAAGTATTGTCAAAATATCTTATTTTGATAGTCTAACACTAAGATTCTGAAAAAAATATGGTTCTGAAATATTTTATCAAATACTGAAAATACTCTGTTTTCAGAAACCCCATTTCTCAGAGGCACCTTTTCAATATTTAATAAATGGTAATAACTATTAACTAAGTTAACAATTCAATCATTTGTCTTCTGAAAAGGCGTTTGTTGTTATTTGCGAATGTCAGCACTGCTGTCGGAAACACGCTTCTAGTGTACGTTGATGAAATAGGTCGCGATTCTCTTTCGAAAATTATATTTATGAAGCACCCATTTCTCAAAATGAGCAAACATTCTTGTCTTTAAGAATCCTGGAACCCGTGGAACACTAAAACTATCACTCTAATGCTTAAACCAATGTTTAATGTTTCTAGAAACGCATAGAGTCGGGGGAAATGAGCTTTTCAAGTCGTATATCAAGGATTTTACGACACTTCATCATCCTTGTCCAAATGTCTTAAGTCATAACTGTAGTTCTATGTAAATAACTTGAATATTAATATCATAGAGTTACGTATAAATAAGTCGTTTATATGTATTATTCAACATATAAAGCCATATAAAAATATATGTTACTCGAACAGTGTAAATAAACAACAGTTCTTCATTCTCACGATGATTCATTTTAAGGTTTTTCAAACTACATGCTTCACTTTTCATTGTTTTTATCGTTTAACGAATGTGCGCTTATCTTTATCAACTTGTCAAATATTGAGTAATCAAAATATGATCCTCATATGACCCATATGTTTCAACTACATTGTGTTTCAATCTCGTTTTAATAACATGTGTGTAAACCAGGGATGCAGATTCAATTTTTTGCCAGTCGGACATTTCACCTTTGACCCAAAAAGACGAACCCGGAAGTAAACTTCTTTTTATGAATAAAGTATGAGAAAGTATTACTATTTGTTGGTTCTTCGTTCATTGCATATTATTAAACATAACGCGATAGCAATTAACTATAACTATTAATTTATCAATAACATGCATAAAATGGTTCATAATTTTAAATCAAAGTTTACCAACTACGATTTACCACTGTAAACGGGACTATCCTTTTGAATTTCGTTAAATCGTTTCCACAAAAATACCCCGATGGAACCCTCTCTTTAAACATACAAAGGACAAGCTATATTTGCAAAGTCTTTTCATCACCACTGATATAAATATATCATAAAGTTTCCTGGATTGTGGACTTAAAATTAGAAACTCTGTTTTAATTATGTGAATTTGAGTGATCCATAGAAAGTGTCAAGTATTTTCGACGATCAACCCATGTCTTCTTTCAGTGGCTTTAATGATAATGATTCCTCGCCACAAGGTCTGTTTGGAGATTAATGGTCTGTTTTATCGGCATTCTTAAAGGGGCAGTAGCACGTTTTTTGCAAATGTTATTTTTTCAAATTTCCCACTTATAATGATAGTTTATGTCATTTATATTTACTTTAGAGGATAAAACATCTTGTTACATAAACCAGTTATCCACAGTGGTAATAACGGTGTTGCGTATAAAGCAAAAATTGCATGGCGGCCATTTTATTGTGAACACATTTTATTATTTCAAATGACAAAAACGATTCCCATTGCTCTACGGAACCATGTACATTCATTTTTTAACTTGGTTTTTCGAAGAGAGAAGGGTGTTGTACGATTAGTGACATTATTTTTCAATTACATTTCATCAACTGCTTTTAGCGAAAAAACGTGCTACTGTCCCTTTAAACCACGATCTTCATAATTTTGTTTTATGACATAACATTTTATTCTATCCGGTTTACTGTGCCATACAAAGGTAAACATTGTTTTTCTTATTTATGATATCCTTTGGTGGGTTAGGTAGGGAGGAAAATACGTGATTTATTGTTGGCAAGATGAACGATTCTAAAATTGTAATCCATCCGAGGGTTGTAAGCTTTCGAGCTGTCCACATTTCTCTTTTTATTTTTTTAAAGTTTATGTTTATAGTTTCTTTCTACCATTTCATCCAGGTTGTGAGTAAATACAATATTGAGAATAGTGTAATCCGTTTGGGAACAGTTTAGTTTCCACGTTTTACATAAAAGGTTGGTTGATCTTCTGAGAGATCCTATCCAAATTATTCTTGTTTTGCTCACATCTCTTCTCAAACCGGAAAAGGAGACATATTCATCAAGTACATTGTATTTGAAAGGCGTTTTGTCGACTCTTTTCTGAACCATCTAAAACAAGAGACGTATCATCTGCAAATCGAGAGACTAAATATTCCGTATTTCCAATGTGTATGCCCTTTACTTTTGGATTATTTCTCAACAACCATAGTTTGAATTCACATATTTGTGATTACCTCCCTGAGTCTCGATACTGACTGAATTGAATGAAGAGCACATACAATCTCAAGCGTATTGTTTTTGTTTAGGTCGTGCCAATGTTGCCCTATTTGGGGTCATCAAATTTACAATTTAGAATCCCCATTGCCATTGGCTAAAGAGTTTGCGGATGGACAGACGGACACCGAACACCATGCCATGCCATAAGCCCTTGTCCATTGTTTCTATATAGTTAATTATATCGTATACCATGTTTGTACATTCTCCAATATATATGTGCGCTAGGAATCCAATTTGATCTTCGTTAAATAATTGACAGTACAGTTTTAATCCTATTTGCTACTGTTGCTCAATCGATTTTGTACGACACGTTTTGAAGTAGTAATAATGAGGACACTTATATCGCGCTGAACTCCACAACACAAAGGGCCATGCTCAAAGTGTAACTTACCCTGGTGTAAGGACCAACATCGTTCCTTTTTCATTCTCAACTCCCTTTGGAGTATACAACCTGGGCTACCAATTAAGGCGCTCGAAGGTTATATGTCACATTGCCTGCACTTCCAAACCAGGTACTCAATTGTACTGCTGAGTGAATAGAGGCACATTTCGAATAAACTCCCTTGCCCAAGGTGACACCATGAGCCTCTCAAATCATGTCTCAGTGTGGGGCAGGGACTCACCCTTCAAACTCTCAGTTTTCTTTCAGCAATGAGGCGGGTAACCCACCCATCCAGGGAGCCACTCCCGTTGTTGCTGAACTTAACTGATAGCGGTCGACTGAGCTATGCACAGGACCACGTGCCACATTGGCGCCACATGCCACGTGCGTGGTATTGGCCTCCAAATTGACAGGTATTGCTTTGGTTTATCCTATCCTATATATGTATTTATAAATGCACCATGTCGATAAGCGTCGTTAACGACCTAAGGAGAAAAGGATATATCATTCCAGAATAATTAATAAAACTCAGTTATGAATCTAGATGGACCCAGGCTTTTTCCATTTTTCATCTTTTTAAGTAGAGAGTTTAGGATTTCGTCATATTTTAACTCTCCTTCGATGTTTGTT
Organism: Gibbula magus; assembly: GCA_936450465.1. NCBI lineage: Eukaryota > Metazoa > Mollusca > Gastropoda > Trochida > Trochidae > Gibbula > Gibbula magus. The sequence goes on from OW388291.1 coordinate 7,861,229, forward strand.
TGTTTTTTTGTCACCATTATGTTTTGGGATTTTATCGTCTTTAAAAAGCTCACATAAGTTAACCCTTTTTAGTTTCATTTTTTGTATAATGTCCTTGTTTCCTATATCAAATTGTTCTTACCTGATTTCATTATTTTCATTTTCCAGTTTTGTAATTGCTTTTTTTTTAGAAAAATAAAAAAATTAATGCGAGAGAAAAATGGACACCAATGGTATAACACCCTTCTCTCATCTATGATGGCCGAGAGGGGACATCGCTCTTTCGCCCTCTGGCAACAACGCGATAAAGCGACAAAGCGATGTGGACACACGACAAAGCGAATAAGCGATATAGCAACGCGAAAGAGCGATGTCCCCTCTCGGCCATCATACTCATCGGGAAATCAAGTGAAAAAATGAGTGTAGGGATACATGGTTCGGTAAAACCCATCCTCGATAATCCAGCGCTATTGTTCCGATAAATCTACACACAAGCGCTGGAAAACAGTAGGCCTAAGGGTAATTATCCTTAACCTAGTTACCTCCCTTGGGTCCATGTTATCCAATCAGAAACGAAACGCAGACACTATCTGCGTAAACAACTCGACCAATCAAAACGCATCACTACCGTTGTTTATAGAAACAAACGTGGCTCACTCACTCGATTACGATAAAATTTGTAACAAATTCAGCGTAGAAAACCTGACAGAAATTCAAAAGAAAGTTTTAAGAAGTCTGTACGTGAGAAGGGTGTATTCATGTCCATCAAAACGGGTGGACGTAAATGATTAAAATCCCTGTGCTGTGCTGTGCTACTGCGAAAGCCAAGATCCTGACACGAGAGTGCTTGTTATTTCACCCTTGATTTCAAGTGATCTCATTGGTTGTTAGAAAGCAAGCGTTTCGCTGAGTCATTGCGAAGGGAGGTAACTAGGTTAAGGATAATTACCCTTACTGTTTTCCAGCGCTTGTGTGTATATTTATCGGAACAATAGCGCTGGATTATCGAGGATGGGTAAAACCATGGGAATAGTTTTTGTAATTCGAAATAATCAAATGTGTTCACATTAAAATGGCCGCCATGCAATTTTTGCTTTATACGCAACACCGTTATTACCACTACGGATAATTGGTTTGTGTAATAATATGTCTTACCCTCTAAAGTAAATATAAATGACATAAATTATCATTATAAATGGGAACTAATAAATCTATTTTCAATGTCAGGTAGCTTTCAAGTTCTTCGTCCTTAATTTAATCTATGATTTAGATTTCAATGTTTTTTATGTGTGGTACGTTTTACGCAATAAAGGGGATTCTGTTTATATGACGTCAGATACCCTAAGCGCTACTTGAAGAGTTACTTCTCTTTCAAACCAAATTTCATTACATTGTCGTGATATGAAACTTATTTATCACATCTCATGTTGTAGATAAAAGATTCCTCTGGCGGTGATTGACGTTACAAGTTTATTTTCCATTTTTTATTTGATTTTATTTTATATTTGAAACACTAACATCCTTGATGGCTCTTTAACGTTGCTTTCAGGAGTATTTCACTTATATCACGGCTGCTAGTATTATGGCAGGGAGAAAGCCCGCAACGCCATGTGGCTATGCATTGCGGTGAAACCTGCGAACATCGACTTGAACTAGCGAACCATGGGTGGTACTACGCTGAAATTCAGTGTAGCATTGCACCCAAACCTAACTGCGTGTAGAACACTTCTCTACTGCAGACAAAGTTGCCGTGCCCATGGTGGGATTCGAACCCCGGATCTCGTGATCAAAAGCCGAACGCGCTAACCACTGCGCTATCCAGTCCCCATACAGGTATTTCAATCATAGACAGTTTTATGTAACTTGTTCTTTGTATAATACAACTAGTCTTCAAAATATCTTCAAAATGTTAACAACAAGTGTTGTCAAATGTTGGTACAAAATTGTTACTTACGACTTTCCGCAGAAATAACCACATCACTTCAGAATATCCGTGTTTGAACATGACACTGAACAGTGTATAGTCGTTTTCACCCGTGAACTTAATGTCTTCAAGAATGTTGAATATCGTATTATATATTGCAATTCATGTCCAAGTAGAAATTTGTGAACCACATAGGTAAATTGTTGTCCATTTGTCCACGAACGTCCCTTCATAAGGAATCACAAATTACATGTTGATATAAACAATGCTATAAAATTAAATCCTAGCTCATTGACATCTTCTCCATGAAACACTCATTACCACACCAAGTGATGAACACTCAGTCACAACCACGCATTGCACGTGGAGCACGTGCGACATGAGTAGGCTACCGCCTACAGTGGCAACAAATGTTTACAAAACAAAATTGAACGTACATGTGTACAGAAGGATATTAAAGGCGCTGTACATAGCTGTTTTCACATTAAAATGGCCGTTCGATGGTAGTTCAAGTGATCTGACTGATGTAGCGATAACTAAACACTCATTATATATATATTTATGGCACCATGATGGAATGGTCAAATTGAAGAGTTTTACATCACTGTCGCTTTATATACATCGCATAATTTTCTTCCAGAGCGTATAACCATTTTCGGATAACCATTTTCTATTGATACGGTTTATCGGACCGCGTAACGAGATGTTTTACCCTCTAACGTAACAATATTTTGTATAAACTTTAATAATACATGGACATGAAGAGAAACACAATTTGCAAAACATAGTGCTACATCGTCCTTAATCAGTTTAGAAAATAAATTTCTTTTTCATTTAAGTAGAATCTCTTGTGAAAAGCTATCTTGATTTTCCATTTTTAGTAGAACATAATATTGACCTTTGTTGCATATTTTGACTTGGCTGTAAAATAAATATTTAGTGAGTACACTTTTATATAGTAAATAGTATACTATTTTTAATTTCTGTCTTTGTTTATATATTAGTATATTAAACTTTAATAATACATGGACATGAAGAGAAACACAATTTGCAAAAAAAAGGTGCTACATCGCCCTTAATCAGTTTAGAAAATGAATTTCATTTTCATTTAAGTAGAATCTCTCGTGAAAAGCTATCTTGATTTTCCATTTTTAGTAGAAAATAATAGTGACATTTGTTGTATATTTTGCCTTGGCTGTAAAAAAATTATTTAGTGAGTACACTTTTATATAGTAAATAGTATACTATTTTTAATTTCTGTCTTTGTTTATATTGGTTTATTTTGGTATACAATATGATAAAAAGTTATCATGAACAATCGATCAATAATTGTCATTATGTGTTTGTCTTTGACATAATTATCATGGTTTTATAAATTATTGACGTCATTCATATTGCACCCATGGCGATTTCGGGACCTTTAGATCTCTTGTCTCAATGAAACCATCTGTTCCCCGAACCTTGACACGACTCCATAGTCAAGGGTTCCGTTCCATAACAGCGAGCGCTTATAATCGCTTATTGATCGCTCAATGTACCGCTCAAGTAGCGCTCATTCTCTCTTGAACGACACAGTGCAAATTCCTCGAAGTTTGCTCCCCTTGCTACGTAGCGCTATTTTGAGCAATCGCGTTCAAGAGAGGTTTAAAAGTAATCGCTCATTGAGTGATAACTTTGAAACCTCTCTTGGACATGGCCCAGTATTCTCCTGAATCGCTCGACTTTGGCGGCCCAAAATCGCCCACTTCTTCATAAGTTGGGGGAGGTCCGACTGAATGCAGCATTTTGTCGCCTTTCCTCGCCTAAAAGAATGCTTCTCTGTCGAACATGTAGATGGTGGTTGTGATGATGCTCTTTAAAATGCATCCGTGCAAAAATACCATATATATGCTGATTTCAGTTCAAATAATTCACTCAACTTGCATATATATGAATATATATATAAATATATAAACGGATCGGTATTAACATAAGCTGTAAGCTTGTTTACAATCCGGTTCCTTTTACGGAAATAAATATGTTTAAATCATAACAATTATACTAGTTTTCAATGAAAATCTAGAAATATAATTACACGTGTGCAGAAACTGAAACATCCCGTCCATTTGACATGCACAGTAGTTAAATGATCTATTAAACATTATCAACCCAATTATTTCGATTTGCCTGTTGTAAATAGGTATCCCAAAGTACGTTTGACTAATTGACGCGCGTCAATCGCGGCGTAATGTTCGGTTTTCATCGGAATTCACTACTTATAACTCAATAACCTCACTATACTGAATCGACAATCATAAAACTGATGACTTTCGGCAACAGTTAGTACCTCTCGATGAAATGACACCATTTATAACAATTGGCATATGTGACCCTCCAACAACACAATGGATGTACCTTTAATTGGAGATGCCGTATTCTTTCTCTGATAGGGAGATAGGGAGTCTGTGAACAATGCCATTAACTCTGTTCGCTGACGTTGAGTTTGTTGATCATGAATGCTCTGTTTTCTTCGGGTGTTTCTTTGACGTCATAAACCAGTAAATTTGGTTTTCTGTCCTTGATATCCTTGAGCAGAAATTATTGTTTTTGACAGTTCATTTTGAGTTTTTGAATTTCAGTGTAGTGTACATTCACCCGTAACTCAATGTTTTCAAAGTCGGCTTTCACAGATTTCAAATTTAATAAACTCTATAGATAGCTGCAATTCCATCTTCATAGTGTCTGTATTGGTGGCGAGTCGTTGTTCAATACTTACTAATAATTCCTCCAGTGAAGGACTTGATCTTGTATTTGGTTTGCTCATTTTCGTGGATATTTGAAAGTCAATTAAACGTATTAATAAATTCAATGTTTCATTTCAAAACTTACATATCCAGATGCAAATTTTTTTATATTCGCTTGTAAGTTGACACGTAACATAAATAAGTACGAAAGCCTACAAGGGCCAAACTCAGTGACAACATTTTTTTTTTTAAAGTTGTAGTTTCAACTTTTAAAGGTGTAATTACAACTTTTAAAGGTGTAATTACAACTTTAAAAAGTTGTATATTCAAGTTTTAAAGTTGTAATTACAACTGAAAGGTGAAAATACAAGTTTTAAAAGTTGTATATTCATGTTTTAAAAATTATATATTCAAGTTTGAAAAGTTGTATATTCAAGTTTGAAAGTTGTTATTACAACTTTTAAAGGTATAATTACATTTTTTTAATGTTGTATTTTCACGTTTTAATGATCATGAAAGATGTTTTCAGGTTTAAAAGTTGTAATGATAACTTTTAAAGGTGTATTTTCAAGTTATTCATTATATAAAAGCAAGGACCAATAGGCTTTATTAGATGAAACCCTGAAACATGGAGAGAGAGCGCGCATTTTGGGATTTCCTCGATACATTTACAACTTTAAAACTTGAATATACAACTTTCTAAACTTGTAATTACACCTTTAAAACTTGAATATACAACTTTCTGAACTTGTAATTACACCTTTAAAAGTTGAAACTACAACTTTTAAAAAAAATGTTGTCATTGAATTTGGCCCTTGTAGGCTTTCGTAAATAAGTCAATTTATGTTGGATTGACTTGGATTTCACATCCGTGGTTGGAGCCCGCCACGAACACGTCTAGCCGTCCCTCGTGCGCAACCGAAAGTTAATCGTAAATCGAAGATGATCTCTAAAGAATGTGTGTACTTTCTGTTGTATAATAGAACTTCTACGTGTCCCTTGAAGAATGTTACTTTACTGTCTACGTAGTGGTTCAATTCAGTCTGATTAAAATCGACGATTTTCCGAGAAATAAAATTTGCAAAATAGTGCATCTACCAGGATACGAACTCATATCGTTCGAAAGTTTCCTCGCAAAACGACCTTGTGGCGAGGAATCTGCAGAACATGTAATGCATTATTTTTCAAATTTTATTCCTCGGAACAAGGTCGATTTTAATCAGACTGTGGCTCAATGTATCCATGTTTCCTAAATAATGTATGTGTACTTTATATAACGTGGTATTCCAATGGCAGAATTCAACATATTCAATACTTTCTTTGGTGTAATCCAGCAGTTAAATGTCTCTTAAAGAAGGAATACTTTCTCTGACTAGTGAGTATTAATTCCATGTCCATGTCCTTTAAAGGGGCAGTAGCACGTTTTTTGCAAATTTTATGTTTTCAAAGTTCCCATTTATAAAGATTGTTTATATCATTTATATTAACCTAAACATCTTATTACACAAACCAATTATCCGTAGTGGTATTAACTGTGTTGCGTATAAAACAAAAATTGCACGGCGGCCATTTTAATGTGAACACATTTTATTCTTTCGAATGACAAAAACGATTCCTATGGCTTTACGGAACAATGTACATTCATTTTTAACTTGATTTTCTGAAGAGAGAAGGATGTTTTACTATTGGTGACATTATTTTTCACACATTTTATTAATACATTTCATCGACTTATTTCAGCGGAAAAACGTGCTACTGCCCCTTTAAAGCATGTATACTTCTCTAAAGTAATCCAAGTTTCCCACGCCATTTATATACTTTATATGGCTAACCAAACTTTTTCATATGATATGAAATCTGTGTATATATTTTGATGGAGTGATACAACTTTTCTTATCTTTTGTATGTTTTCTTTTGAGTATTCCAACTCCTCTGTGTATCTTAAATAATGTAATGTAATGTATATTTACTCTCTATAAGTCTACAGTGGTAACGACCAGTTCCCTGAAAACTTAATGTTACACCGCTCTCTCCCTCGTCGAGTATTTCGTGTTTGATATTCATTTTGTGATGTAATTATGGTTATTGGTTTCCATAAACACAACAATGTTGTAAAATGATAGACATGTGATTTTGTCAGTAATTAGTAAATGATAATGAAACTGTATAGCCAGTATGTGAATAAGGTCATGTTGGAAATTCGGAACAGTAACATGTTGTTCTCTAACGAATTTGTTCACACAACAACCTTTGGTATAATAACTACCGGTTGTTGCATCTCATTTTTGTCGAGGGCACAGTTGCCAAATGGGTAAGGAATTGGTAGTAAGTGCTGACTGGTGGTGCCTTTCTCTGAGGCTAGGGTTCGAACCACGCTAAGGAGTACAATAACTTCTACCATTGCAGTGTTAGCCAAGTCTGATTAAAATCGACCTTGTTCCGAGGAATAAAATTTGCAAAATAATATATCTACCGGGATACGAACAGGTTCTGTAGATTCCTCGCCTGGAACCTACGACTGATATGAGTTCGTATCCCGGTAGATGCACTATTTTGCAATTTTTATTCCACGGAAAACCGTCGATTTTAATCAGACTGAGTGTTAGCCAAATTATAACATTGTTACTTAAGAAAGATAAACCAAACTCCTCTTTTGATGACAGATGTTATTTAGAAATTTTACAAGTTATCTCGCAGACATGACAGACCATTCACGAAATACTAAAAAATTGCATGCATGATTTCCTCCATACTGTTATTGCACATCTTTGCAAAGCCAGAAAGGAAGTATATACCAGTAACCAGTTTGTTAGTTCCAGTTGCAAGTTTCACTGCAATGCATAGCTAACAGCTTTGCAGACTTTCTTCCTGTAACAATGCTAGGTCCCATGATATATGTAAAATCATACCACATCATCTCTTCACAGTAATATACATAAAACCAAGCCAGTATTATATTTAAATCTGTCTTTTATTCTGCACATGGTAGTATATATAAAGAGAATACCTGTAATTGTACATCATTCTAATTTGAATACAAATAAATACAGTACAATTTGGAGCGGGACTATGTGCACTATCAACATGCAATCTCAACGTCAAATCATACAGGGAGGCTTAAAACAGTCTTTATACAGAATTCACTCGGAATTCTCGAAACAGTTCCACAGTAGTAAATACACACACACCTTGTATACTAAACAAAAGAGACAAGGACCAATCCAATATTCAATATTTCAGTATCATATTTATCATATTATTGATAATTAATACTACAATATTAAAAAATCAGGACGTCCATAACTTTTCTGTTGAGAGCGTACAACAAGGTTGTGCGCTATTACCTCCATCATTATGTTAATTCACAGCACGAAATGGCATACTGCAGTTTTTGTGCACGAATATGCAACCTGCAGTTTTCTCATCCCTTCTAGTCCATACAAAAATATGTACAGCATATTTTGACATACAGAGCCATACAAACGGGCAGTATATTTGTACAAAATTTATAAAATCCTTCGGATGTTGGTAGGATATATGAGCACCAGGAGAAAAGATCATGAGATGTACACATTTACACAACTCTCTTGATAATAAAATGATTCCTTGATTACTCAGGGTAGCGAGACATACAAACACTTGAAAAATATGATTGAAAATAAATACAAACATAATTTAGTCAACGTCAACAAACAAGTTGACGACAGCAGTATTAGCTCACTGGTGTGGTTAAATATTGCATATCTGGTGTCTCTGCCAGCATGATTAATCCCCCTTTGCCACTCTCTAGCCTTGAGGATCAGCCTCAAGATTTAAAAATTGTCATAAATTTAAAAAATAAACTTTAAAATAAAACTTTATTATTGAAAAATGAAACTAAAATCATTTGCTTGATAGATATTACATTATCATTTTGTCAAAAATAAAATTAAGTCATTCACTAAATTAAATCAAATTCATCCGATGTTAAAATTTTAGTTCCAGTCATCGAACTCATATTTCCCAAAAAATATATATCAACAATAATGTTTATTTAGGGACGTATCGTTAAGAGATTTTGACTTTCCATCAAAACATGTGACCATCATTATATGAGACTGACACGCATGGACTCTTTTCTCCAATATTTGAGTTTCCTTTTCCAACGCTTCTACGAACCCTTGCTCGTCAATATGACACTGCCCTGCTACAAATACTGAAACAGGCAATAAATAAACTTCTAACAAAAATGTACACTAAAAAAGTGAAAATAAAAAATATTTTTGCAAAGTTTTAAAAAGTCATAATTTGAAAAGTTATGATTTTAAAAATATGTTGTTTGTGTTACCTTAAATAAATATTGCACATCGTCATGAATTTTTTTTTAAATTTTCACTTTCATAAAAATATATTTATGATAAAAATTGTTGAATAATCAGTTTTCCATTTGAAAATTTAAAATCGTACTCTACTACTTTTACTACCTTTTGACAACATTTCTCTTTCTAAACATCTGGTTTCTAAAGTCTATAAACAACATATTTACAATGTCACCATTATTTGATGATACATATTCTTAGTTCGGGCTTGAATTACAAATGAGGATGCCCAAACATGAATAGTATAATCAAATTGTGGTAACATGTGCAACAGGGCCAGTGAGATATTGACGCCTTTTAAAACTAAATATAACAAAAAAGTCGTAATCAATTGACAGAATACTTAACATAGTTGACCTTTTCATTATATTTTTTTAACTTATATTTTTAAAACGGCTAACAAGAACAAATTTGTCTCATGTACATTTCAAATCTACATCATAAATGTACTTTCGTTTTAACTTGAAATAATGTATAATTTACATAAAAAATCTATTAAATTTTTTCTTGAAATCATTAACAATAACAAATGTGTATCCTTAACATGATAGCAATTTTAACTTAAACTTAAAGTAACTCTAAATAATTAATCAATGATCATGAAATTTCTGTTCAGATCATTGTGAAACATTAAACAATAACAACTGTATATCTTTAACATGACATTGAACCAATCAACTCAACTCTTAAATTTTTCTTTTCAGTTTTAATGTATCAAAGTACATTTCGTGGACATTTCGTGTACATTTCGTGTACATTTCGTGTACATTTCACTCAATTTCACATTACCAGGGCAAGCCAATGACGATCAATTGCATCCAAATATGCACAAACTTATCTGCATAACAGCTACATATATGTTTGCATAGCGATGACTTAGTTAATGTACACGGGGCCAGGAAAACCCGGCGTATTTAAATGAAGGTCTTCAACCAATCACTACAGAGCTCAACGGAACATATCAAAATTGCATACAGAAAGGATGGGTAAAAATAATGGTACATATTTGCATAAGAGGATGAAGTAAAATCAAAATGAAAATGAGGTTGAAATGTACATTGTGAGGTATGTAGCAGAATCATGATACGCAGATTGTTCCGAGAATGACATTGGAAGGAAAGGAGGTTGATCGTTGCTGACAACGGTTCGACATTGTAGACAGCCATTTTCATTAAACAAATTTCTAAGCCAAAATCCGTAATGCTCTACCTGTTTTGTAGAATATTCCGAGATAGCCAAATTTTAACCTGTGGTATATCTTGTATTGTTTCTTTTGTTAACGAGTATATTGTAAATTTGTAACTCAGAAAAAATTCGGTTTTGAATCTCTTTGAATTAATGACAGAATTTGATTTTATGTCATTGTTTTTGACAATGTCCAAAGGACCAGATCTATTTCAATTCAGTGTCAATTTAAATTGAGATTTTATTGACGTAAAATTTTAAAATGTAAACTTAAAACGTTAATTTTGGCTTACAAAAGGGGTTTAATCGTGAACTAGCTGACAACAATCTTGCGAACCTTGTCCACAAAGATAGATGGAGTCTATGAGAGGCGGTGCTGTTGAATTCAAAATGGCCGCCGGATCCAACTAGAGCAGAGAGATGCAGTGCGAGGCGAGGCGTGCTGGTATGGCAGGAAGGAGGTCAGCTGACTGGTCATGTGACCTCATACGTCTGTGCGGCGCGAGCGACCCTTGCATGAGAAACACATGAGGAACTTACAATCGAAACTCCACGTGCTTCTCTCCATCATGATGCGGTCCTTTGCCGCCGTCAGTTCCTGTTTAAGATCGTCCTGTTTAGTAATAAGCTCCTTTACGCGCTCTTTTTTCTGTTGCTCGGATAATTTGCTCTGAAAAGAGTAAGAAAATCATCAAAAACTGATCTATATTCCACTCAGATTTGTATTTCGCCGAAGAGAAACAAAAATTGTGCAGATTATTGAAAAACTTTTTAACAGGTGCAAACGATTGAACTTAAAATTTATTAAATGCAAGAAAAATGCAAAGCAGATGAACAATTTTAAATGATGCAGAAAAATGATAAAGTCAATCAATTGGCAAAAATGCAGAAAACTATCTTTTAACAGCAAAATGACCAAGTCAAACATCACCGAATGCTTTGCAACATATGATCTCAAACAAGTGTAACAGGATTTCACATTACAGGACTGAACGTATATATGACTGAAGAAATGATATAAACATACTATTACGAAAAACTGCTTTCATGAAAACAAAGATTGGGGAATAAGAGGCAAGCTACTAAACGAGGAAGGAAATCCGAACAAGAAATGGGGTGGTTCGTGGTTGGCACACCTCTTTCTCGTCGGTCCTGCGTCGCTGTAGCCTCTCAACATCTATTGCATCATAGCTCTGTATGTCTAACGGTTCGTCGTTTACCTTGGCGGCGTGACGGGTCTCGCCCCATGTGCGTGGTGAAGGGCTCATCGCTTTGCGACTAACTGATGGACTTTGCTTGCAACTGTCCGGTGGACTTTCTGATGACCTAGCTGGCGCTGAACGACTCCGTCGAGTCCCTGGAATTAAGGATTTGGGAGTTTTTATTATTTGTTAATTCTATTATCAATTGTGATTATCAATTATTGTGATTATCAATTATTAATTTTGATTATCAATTATGATTTCTGATTATCAATTATGAACTGTGATTATCGATTATCATTTCTGATTATCATATAATCTTTATTAAATCATCACTTTTTTTCATCACATTGTACTTTTCAACATTTCTTATCTGCCACTGATATAAGAAATAAGCAATATTTCATTCTGGCTATTATATATTACATTTTCAAATTTTTATAAAATCTTAAATCAATTTATTATAGTCAAATATAAATTCTTATTATCAATTTCCTAAAATAGCAATTATAGATTTTATTGGCAAGTTTGTAAATGTTAGTCACGCCAAAATTTACATTTAATTCGATGTGAAACTCTGATGTGTCATTTTATTCCAATGTCTCATAATTTTGATAATAAAGTTTTCAAATTTAACAAGTGAACAAACAAAAAATATAATTTCAATTATTTACGTGTAAGAATTTAAATGAGAATAATAGCAACTCGATCTGATCATAAGAAAATTTCAATAATCATAAATCAAATCAACTTGGTAAATACAATTAATACATTATAATTATTTTTTTATATTGTACAAAGGTATAGCTAGACTAAAAGATTCTGACTTATGACATGGGAATATAACAGTTTGGTTATGAGTGATTTTTTATATTTTGTTAAAAAGTAAATCAATTCGTGCTTAACAAAACACTTAGACTACGACTAGGGTATGTTTGTCATGAGAAAATATTTGTTGCTGCTGATGTTTGTGCAGTCATTGTAATGATGCATGATTAACTCAGATACATATTGGTTTATAGGTATTATTCTTAAATTAAAGGTAAATTTCTCAAACATCTACCCCCTCATATCTTCCCGTTGAAATCTAACCATCTTAATGTCTCTTTGATAATCTATAATCATATCTTGCATGTTTGATTTTTCTCTGCTAACGAACATGCAAATGCAAAATTGTCAAAAATGTCAGATAAAGTCGTGCAAATGTGCATTTATAGATTTAGTAGAAAAAGTGCAAAAATTGAACATTGTGTATATCCTAAACGTAAATGAGATAAAAACCTCATGCAATTTTTTTCATAATAATTACAATCATACACAACTAACACTAAAGATTTAGCATTTTGGCCTTTATTTAGGAAAATGGTGGAAACAAGAGTTGTGTCCCTTTGATTAGATTTTTCAACTTCCTAAATATTTTTTATCCTTAATTAATTTTGATGTGTTACATTTCCAGTAATATGATCGACTTAAATTTCAACAAAGATTTCTGGTTAATGTCTTTAAATAGCTATTTATGTAAAAAGTATTAATCATCTGTTATAATGAAGGGAAAAAAGCTCTAAAAAATCACCTATTAGAAGGCCAAGAAAGAAGATACTTTTAAGGATTTTATATGTTGATATTTTTCCTGAATTATATCTTCCCTGAAGCTTAAGACTTTTGTTTTCTCATATATGGTTAAAATGCCAAACCATCACGTTTGCAGCTATATGTAAATATATATATAGCGCTTATACAACTACGCCTGTTTCTCATTTTTCATGTATTGATTTCATCCTTGTTAAATCTCAAAATAGATTTTTAATTCTGCGTTCAGTTAAATTTTTTGTTTAAAACGTTTTCTTCATATCAAAGTCAATACGACATTAATACGAGTCAAATGACTCAACTCATAAATCCTACATTGTGATTTTTGCCTAAGACCAAGCTCTTTTTAACAAAACTAATGAGAAAGCACTCCAAATTAAACTGCAAAAAGCGATGATTTAAACAAAAATAGCATAAAAATGACAAAATTTGTGATAAGCGTAAAATCATGGATTCCTACCTTTCTTCTTAGATCCTCGCTTCTTCTCCCCCGAACTTTCGTCAGCGCTGTCCTGTTCTCCTGATGATGACCCTGTCGCCTCGCTGTCTCGCAACATGCTCTCATAACCACTGCTGGTCCCGCCATGAAGCTTGTCGGACTTGTTGCAGTGGTGAGAATGGATGTCCGTGCTTATTGTGCTGCTATTGTCACTGCCATGGCCGCTGCTTGAGTGACTCGGCGTCCGTGGTTTGGTCACAGTTGCATACGGAGACAACAGTTTCTTATCTACTGTAACGATCCCACTGTCGTTCCCACTATCTGAATCTGTGCCTTTGTTTTTGTGAACAAGCTCCGAAACGCGACCGTTCCCCAATTTGTTTAACTTGCCCTCTTTCTCCTTCTTTCTCAGCTTGGACTCTTTGGCTGGTGAGGTTGGTTTTGAACCAAAGATTGGAAGCTTGCTGTGGGCAGCTTTAGGAGACTTGGATGCACTTTTGGACGTGCCATTGCCAGGAGGACTGCTGGCAACATGTGAACTGGACTTCTGGCCCTTCCCAGGTCGGTCCTTGTCCTTACGACCATTGTGGGAAGATACAGGCAAGGAAGTGCTTTTGCTTTTTTGATTTGGGGATAGGTCTTTGTGAGAGTTTTTTGACGGAGAGATTTGTCTGCTAGGACTGGATGGAGCAGAACCGGAGGGTTTTGGTAGAGAACTGGGTTTACTGCTCGGGGAGGGTTTTGAAGGAAGAGGTGGTTTAGATCGAATGGGCATCTTAGAACTGCCTAGTTTACCTGATTGCACATCATGACCACTATAGTCACTGCCTGACAAGCCAGGCTTACATGGACCCAGTGAATAGTTTGAGGTAGGAGGTAGGTCGGACACACCACTGATACCAGAATCGTTGTGACTTGATGTGGCATACATTGTCTCAATTGACACACTTTCACCGTAACTATCTTTCATTTTCAGCTGATCTGCCAACCCCTCTTGAAACACTGCCTTGACGAGATTTGGGTTTGAGGCACCATCAGGCTTACGAAACAACAGCGGCCTGGACAGTTCAGGCACAATGTCGTCCTCATTGTCATAATCCGATTGGACTGGGGAGGTGTTTCTGTCACACATTTTCTTGATTCCTTTAGAAATTTCACTCGAGCCACTAATCAGAGCTCTCACATGTTCTTCGGTAGCACTAGATTCTAACAGAGGTGTATTCTCACAATCCTTATCGTTTTCATCTGTCCGAGACCTACTGCTAAAGGTTTCATCATCAGGCACATCACTGGTTACTCTCGAGCCTCGCTTCAAACCCTCGAGCCGTTCCTCCACCTGAATCTCATATATGGACTCTCGGTTCAGCAAACTCTCATTGTAGTCCCCTGTGCCCAAACTACTGTCGAAACTAGTGTCAGCAGTCGCCTCGGCCTGAACACCCTTCAGAGAAGCATCAGATGCTGCCATTCTCTCAAAGTCTGAATCATGTTCGGTGTTGGTTTCAGCATCTGCCATCGCAACATTCGAGTTGTCTGCTTTAGCACTGGCATCCAAACCTTGCTCAAAAGACACTGATTTAATCCATTCTGCAACACGGTTTGGAGGATGAGGTTGTGATGGCAGCTGAGACTTTTGTGCTTTGGGATCACTTTTCTCTTCACTTTTAGACTCCTTTTCCTTTCTGGACAAGGAGGGCGAACTCTTTGGTGAATGTCTGGGTGACGCTGCTAACAGTTTCTTGGTAACCTGTTCATGCAACTTTTGTTGAGACTTTTTGCCAGACATTGATTCCAGTGTTCCTATCACTTTATTGTCTGAGTCCACAATGAACATGCCAGTTTCGGCATCATTCTGTCCTTCACTCTCATTCACCACACCGTGCCTCTGCACCCAGTCCCGAACAAAAGGTTTCACTTTAATTGTTTCTGGAGCAGCCTCAGCCTTGAGCCCATCAGTCTTCTGGCCCTCAGCGGGTTCCAGCAAACTGACAGGTCTTGAATCAGCAGCTTCTGCCTTCGTGGACAAGTTGCTGTCAAGGCTGATCGTGCTCTCAGGACGATCTTTACCATCGATTTTAGTTAGAACTGGTTGTTTTGGCACCTTAGATTTCTGATGGCTTGGAGATGATTTAGGTTCAGCTGATGATTCCCTGTATTCAAACTTACAAGATGTGTGCATGCCTGGCTTAGCTGAAGCAGCAGCAGCAGGAGGAGGAGGAGGTTCTGCCTTGGATTTCTTCTGTCCTGCAATCATTTCAGTAGGACCATCAACCCACTGTTCCTCGGAGCTGACTTTCCTGTTGAATCTTGCTGCTGTCTTTGGTGTGTCTGGAGGAACCACAAAAGCCTGGGGTCCATCTACCCATAGTTCTTTAGCTTTCTTTTCCGGGTAGATGGCAGCCCCAGGACCATCAATCCATTGTTCACCTTGTAATGACTTGGACTCCTGGTTGGTTCTCATGGACCGCTTGCTATGATGAGGTGAGTGGGGAGGATGTTGAGAATGCTGCCGACCCTTCTCAGACCAGTGTGCATTTGCTTCTTTGATCTCCCCTGGCAGCTGGGGACGTGAGATGACTGCTTTCGTTCTCACGTTGGCTCTTCTAGACACTGCTCCCGGCTGAGGTGACACTGGAGCAGAGTGCATCTGTTCTCTCCCGTACATTTGAACACATCCATTCACAGGAGTCACAGATCTCAGTGGAGACCCTCGATGGCTGTGATGGTAGGGCTCAGAATAGGTCATGCTGCGACCACTGTCCGAGTTTGAGCCCTCATCACCGGATGACCTTGACCCACTTGGCCTCCTGGGAAGACGAGGGTTGGTGCGAGGTACGTGTCGAGGGGGACCCTCGTTGTCTGTGAGTTCCCGATCACTGAGAGATTGTCCGTTAGCACCAAGGTAGATAACTGTGTCACACGACTGTTCACTGCTGGATGTGTAGTCTGGGTCAGAGTGTGAGGAGGAATACAACACATCTTCACGCAAGGTACCCATTCGAAATCCGCGGTATGGCCGCCGGAAGTTGAGCCCACTTTCATCAGTTGAACTGTCTTCAGAACTCGTGCTTGAAAACTGAAATAAAAAAAACAAATAAATTTCAGTATTGTGTATACAAAACATGCAAAATGCCTTTTCCATGTAACAATATTTTAAAATATTTTTAACATTTTCAGACCATGGTTTAATTTTTTGTTCAAGATTAAATTGTTTTTAATATTATCATGTGCACTTCTGTTTATCCACCACATGAAACATAAACCTTTTAAACCAAAAAACTCCAACACTTCTAAATTCCCTATCTGCTTCAATCATTCATGTTTTGACAGCTGTCGCTTTCTGATCATCCATCAACGTTCACAAGTAAAATTTTTATACTCAAAATTTATTTCATATTGTGCCGACAGATAAGCGCCAGCTAAGCGAACTGTTATTTCAAGTCTACAAAGACCTATGTGTCAAAGTTACCACTAACACCGAATGAGTAAGTTTGTTTGTTCAATTGATTGTGAAAACAAGGAAGATTGTTTCAGGAAGCCCTTGTGAGAGATCTTGCAGACAAGATGCAAAACTAAACAGATCATAATTGCTGAGCGACGGAGTGCATTGCAAGTAACGGAGAAATGCATCTAGCTTGTATAAGGCCATCAACATTTATTTCCCTGTTTCTTGTTTCTACCATGGCAATGTTTGAAATACATACCGTATTCTCTCAGGTATAAGACCAGACCAGTATAGCAAGACCAGGGGATCAGGCAAACAAACATCATGAAAACATGTCTTAGGCTCGAGTGTGGTCTTATACTCGAGAGAATACAGTGAGCACATCCAGAATTTTTTTAATTTGGAGGGGAGGGGGGGTGGGGGGGTCGGGGAAGGGCAAGGGGGTTAACCTTAGGCGTCCATAAAATTTGCATGCAAATATTTTCAAGGTGTGTGGGGTAGGGGGGTTGAACTCTCTGAACCTCCTCTGGTTTTGTCACTGAAATAACTAAGCCTTCGCTGGCAGCACGGCTTGTGGTTTGAAAAAGCAACTTGCTCTCTTCAGAATTTGACAGCCTATCCAATGTACAAACACTTAGCAAACAAGCCAGGTGGGATTGCAACCTGTTTTTTTCAGAACTAACACCTATCTGAGATTTACCACCATTTGGCTGCGAATTTTGACTTTGTATAAATACAAGTATAAGGAAGCGGGGAAAAATAGTGAAATGGTTTCAAACCTGAAAGATAAGGTCACAATGGATCATATTGATTGTTACATAAGATTTGAATATATTCATAATAGATACAAATGTTTAATTGGTTTTAATTTTTTTAGCAAATATTTACAAATATAAGTTGCCTCATTTACGGAGGGAAACTTAGGTGTAAAGATGAAATTAAATTTTTTAATATTAAAAGTTAAACAAAAAAATTTGTTTTTAATTTTTTATTTTGCAAATATTTACAAATATAAGTTTACTCATTTACGGGAGGAAATTAGGTGTAAAGATGAAAAACGCAGAAAAAGACAGATTGCCTAACACAGAGTATGCCTACACGTAGTGTTTACCTAAAGACCTCCTAAGCATCGCCAAATATTGAAATATGTCAGGTCCTTTCTTTACGGCGTTGATTGAGATGTGTTCATTCAATACATTAGAACAGGTACGCTAAAACCATCTGTGTGGATCTACTAACTTGGTACGTGCACATAGATTACAACAAGCTATTGATTTGAGTTGTTAATCAGAGAAAAAGTTTGCTGTCGACGAGAACAATAGAGAATCAATGTAGGACATTTTCTTGTTTTGCCGCTAACTGACTTGATCATTGATTCTCTACACGTCAACGGTATGTAGCGAACGCTTCGTGGATCGTTGGACGGTCTCTGTAGTGGATGCAAAAGCATGTGTTCTGACTGTTTTCTTGTATACTAGATATCGACAGGGATTTTGAAACCCTGGGTTTAAGATTTTATCATTGATTGATTTATGTTATTGTGTTGTTATTGTATATTTAATAATTGTTATTAATTGTATTCCATATTTTACCACCAATGATTTACATATAAATCCAAAATATTTAATTACAGGCAAACTCTAAGCATTTTAATTATTATAAAATATTTACATTTTTTTAGTAAATCTTAATGAACTTCTACCAATTGGGGTCACTAGAATAATCCCTTAAACACACTATATCTCAATCAATGTCACTGCAAAAGAACAAGATATCTCATTTATGACAAGACCCTGCTTGTTAGCCTGCTTCCATGTTTATCAAATATCGATAAAAGGTAAACAAATGTCCAGTTCTCTGCACAGAGTTTAGGCCTGTAAAGAACAAGATATCCCATTCACAACAAGACCGTGCTAGTTAGCCTGCCTTCATGTTTATCAAATATCGATATAAGGTAAATAAAGGTCCAGTTCTCTGCACAGTGTTTAGCCCTGTCATGGGATCTGTTTGTGACTATTGATCTGTTGTTATTGATTAATGGTTATAGATCAGCTCACCTTGGTTCTTCTCCTCTTCATCCGATGTATGCGAGCCGCTAGTTGAATCACCTGTAACGTCTCGTTGTATCGCGCCATGCCTGACGACACGTGCGCGATCATACAGGTGCGACAAGACATGTTCCCCAGCGAGTCTCTCAGTAGCTGTGCTATCTTACTGTCCCTGCAAGAAATGAAAAAAAGTTTCAGATTAAATATGTCAGGCAACATTTCAGTGCTGGCAACTGATGCATAACTTTGAGGGTGTGGGTTTAAATCCTACAAGAAACATGACCCCAAAAAGTACAAGAATTAATAGTGCCAACCCAAAATACAGTAGAACACGGATATAACGAACTCCAAGGGACCAAAGAATTCAGTTGCTATATCCGTTGTTCGCTATTCGCGTTTGGAATATTATATAGGGCTTTTGACGGGACTTATAAATTTGTACGCTATATCCGTTTGTTCACTATATCCATTTGTTTGCTATATCTGTTTGTTCGCTATATCCGTATTCTACTGTATAACATAAAAGTTTGAGCAATGTGGCACTTGTAGCACTACAATTTATTTATCTTGTTGCCAATCTGTCTTTTAGAAGTTATGATTCCTATAAATCAACTACTCAGAACGTGTTCAGATTATACACTCTACTCACCACGATGATTAATGTAATAAGTGATAATATATATATATATGCTAACATAAGTCGGGTAAGACCATATATCAGACAAAAATTTGCTACTTTAATTTTCTAGAAAAACAAAGTTTAAAGAGATTTGATATTATAGAATATTGGTTAAATATAATCTATCTGTACCCAAAGCCCCCAAATATGCACAATGTAAGAAAGATCTCTTTGCACTCAGAAATCAAATTATTATTTTATGATGCTATATCAAATACCACATTACAATAAATATCCAAGACAGGGAAATTGAGTTTCAACAAGAAATCGTTGAAGTGGAAGCGTTGAGATTAATTTCATGAAAAACATAAAAACTTTGGCAAAAGGACACCTGTCACTCCTGAAATCATATCATTATATCTTTAGGGATGAAAATGAAGAACAACGATAACTTGTATTAAACCAATTTACATATGCAAAATCAGACATAAAAATACATAAAATCTTACACTTCCTGTTACATGATTCCTAATGATTTAAAAATCCATCTTATCAGCAGTTGGAAAATGTCAACAAGGACACAAGAAAACATCCTGAAGCTTCCGGAATTGTGCATCAGGCAAAACAATGAAAACGCAGAAGATAATTGTAATCAAAGTGATTACCAAGAAAGCAACAAATGATGATCAATGAGGTGATTTGAGAGTTTTCAAAAGTATTCCACTTATGTAGCAGGAGAAGGCCTGCCACAGCACTGTTGCATTGCTTTTGTGGTGAAACCTGTGAGCATTGTCAGAAGTTTCGAGCCATGGGGCTACTGCACTGAAATTCAGAGTGACACTGCACCCAAACCTTACTACATGTGAGTGAGTGAGTGAGTTATTGTTTAACGTCGCTTCGGCAGTATCACAACCATTTGCGGTGAATACTACTTGTAAAAGAGTCTTCAACGGCAGAAGTCTGTAACTCTGAGTATGTAATCTTTAAATTCTTAATGAAAAGCAGATTTAAAACTAGCATTTGTATGTTATCGTCGATTTTTAAAAACTCATAATTATTAGCAGATTCTCTATTAATATACGCAAAGCATAGCCACATGGCGTTGCGGGCTTTCTCCCTGCCGTAATACTAGCAGCCGCGATATAAGTGAAATACTCTTGAAAGCGGCGTTAAACCCCAACTCACCTCACCTCACCTCTATTAATATAAATAACAAAGACAACAAAACTTTATGACATGGTAAACATCCAGAACATTTTGGATACAAAGACATTGATCAGGAACACATTTTCTCACAAATCATTTAAAACACAAACCTTGATCAGGATGAACACAAATCCACATCCAGAACACAAATCACAGAGCAGAGAAGATAGAGAACACTTATACATATGTAAGCATCAAAGCAAGTCCTTTCAGCGGCTCACCAGCCTAAGAATGTCAGTGGTTAAAGGAGCAGTGTATTAATAGCAGGAGTCAGACAGAGAAGTGAGTTCGGCAGGGAGAGTCTCTTTGCCCACTCCCTTTCTGTGTTTAATACCCCACCCTACTGGGACAACCTGTTCCCCTCCTTATCCATGTACACTTTATAGCAGGTCTGCTCAAGGCTGTGACATTTTGATTTCTTGTCTTAATGACTGCTATAACATCAACTTAATTCAACACAGGCAAGGACAAAATGGATACAATGAACATGGTTTTATGGCAAATGAATTGAAAATAAAATGGATGTAACATTTTTAATGATGGCTATATTGACAAGATAAAGTTGAATTGATAGGTATGCATCATTTGACACGAAATGCTCTTATGCTCGAATTTAATTGAATATTGAAATGTTTCAAAATTTATTCAAAAGAGTAATATTTAATCATTGCTTATAAATATCACAACATATATAAATATGATTTATAGAAAAAGATTGAATACATACAAACAATAAAGTTGTGTTTACTCCACAATATTTACAAGTAACTATGAAGTCTTTATTCTTTTAACATCTTTACTATTGCCAAACACCAGTTTTAGCCTATCCTTGTAACATGACAAGATTTCCCTAGAGAAAATCTTACTGTGATGGAATTATATAACCCGTAAGAGAATACCACATACGCAGGGGAGCTTAAAAACCACTTTAAACTCCTAGAAACGTTTTTGCATCATAAAGGCAGCCATAAACAGCCAATCTCTTCTAAATGGCAAAACCATGATAAATTCATAAAGATTTCCATATAATAAAACAAAGGAATTAACTTTCGGTTGAATGGTGTTCAAGTTGTTATTCCGACTGTAAAAAGTCAGTGAAGGATGTTTAACTATGAGTATCGGGGAACATCGTGATAGATCTATTCTGGTAAGTATCTTTTCGACGAGATCAAAACCATTACGCTTTTATAGCATTCGCTTTGATAGCTTGGCAATGTCCTACTCTAGCCTTAGGGTTAGCACATCATAATTTTTAACTCTTTGGGATTATTACAAAAACAATCTTTGATCTTGCATCGTCAGCAAAACAGTTGGGATAACAGTGTAATAATGTGGGTAATTGTGCCATTTTGAATTGCTATAATATATAACTTGATAACTTCTTTATGGATCATAATATTTTCATGATAAAGTTAAATTACATTGCATCTAAGAAAGATAAAATTAGATATAGAAATGGCTAGAATATAAGTATGAATATGATATATGATAGGATATGATATGATATGATATGATATGATATGATATGATACGAATAACAATTTCAACAAATAACAAGATTTGTACTGTTTTGAAATACGATAAAAATTCCGAAATGATTAAAAAGTGAACAGGATTTCCCTTTGTATCAGAGAACTCCTTATTTGAGACTTTCAAATGCAGTTTTAATGAGAGAGGGAGTGCTTAGAAGAAAAACAATTAAATCACAAGGGTATCACATTTCGCTCTGTCCTGCATCAGAACAAAAAAACATGCAAGGAATATGACTGGAGCAGAGACAAGTGAGTCAATGCCACACTTGGTGACCTGCTTGTGGGATTAAATTCACAAGTTCATTGTCAAAGACTATATAACCATGAACTTAGAAACATATACATATATATTTTCTTTGAGAGTCATTTTAGAAGCTGGTATGATGAAAGAGAACATGTTCTGTGATAGTCAACTTCTTTACTGTTATGGATGCCACGTTGTGGTGTGGATACTAAGAGGTTACTAAGTAAATTATATTCATATATTAAAAACGTAAATATCATAACTTATATTTATTATATTATACATATTATTTATTAACATATTTACTGAAAATAGAATTGATGTTTGTATGATCAACATAAACTGTGATAAAATATGACTTTGAACTTGAATATGGTAATTTAAGTCATCCTTTAAATTTCACATTTTCATTTTGCAACATTCTTATTCAGATGGATATTGATTTGGTCATGGGAAAAGAGTTCTATGGATTTACAACTTTATTGCAAAGATGCGAAGTTTCAATTGAGATGCTACCACTGTAATCACAAATGATGCTTGATAACAGTGTCAGAATCTACATAATGGTGTTAGCATAAGCATCGAAACATCACACCCTTGCAATAAGTTATGCTTGATCACAATATTTTAGTACCAACACCGAAACGTCACACCCTTGCAATAAAGAAGTTGTAAATCCATAAAACTTGTTTCCCATTTACACACACACATATACATAACCAACAACAAAAATGACCACCTTCGTTTTCCATATTGAAATGATACATATCATAATGCATAACACATAAATATTGAATAACGGGGTGATCCTTATCTCTTGTCATATGTCATATGCAAATTACTCCGACACAACCATCCAGATTTTACAAGAGAGACAAAAGTCATTACAGAGTGTTGGCAGACAGATGACGCACAGTGTGAAGGAAGCCAGACCCATGTTACAGATAGAAATCTCAATCCCCTTCATCATTACACCCCGGGGTCAGAATTGTGACCCTGATTCTGACCCCTCCCAGCCAGATCAGATCCCAGGGGAGCGTTATTGCCCATGTTAATAGAGTCCCCAAACAGTGGGCCTTATCTACATACTAAAGACCCTTCATTGCCATGCATCAATTTGAATAAAAATGGAACCCAATTTGACATCAAAGTAAATGCTGTCGCTTCATTTCAAGGCATCGTGACAGGAAATTTATAATCTCTGAGACAAAAAAATCTATTACAGATAAATCATGGTTAGGGTAAAAGAATAAAGGATCGTTGAAATAAAAAATATCACATAGTCAGGCATGAAGATATGAATTGTTTCATTAGACACCAAAAGAATTGAAATATTCATTTGCTGTAAAAAAATTCATCTAATCAACTTTTATCGAAAATATTTGAAAATATTGAATATTGGAGAAACATTGAAATTGTTATGGGGATTGGTTCCGAAGAAGAAATTGCCATCTGGTTTGAGTATATTCCTTGAAATCCATAGAATTCTGGTTATAGAAAGTGGTTCAGACACATAAAATATCCAACGGAGACATTCGGGAATGGACATATTAAAGTATAAAGATTAACAACTCCTGCTCCGAAACTAGCATCAAGTTTTCATATGGCCAGACACATGATGCATATAACATAAGATATAAAGGCTGTCTGCTTCTCACTTATATTGAGGACAAACCACATTACGAACCTCAGTTAAAGCCTCTGTCTCCCATTACACTCAATATTTATACTCTTAGCTTAAAACACTAAAGAGCTTGGCCTCTGCATGATTTCCTCTGGTCTAAAGGTACTGCACAGAGTGGATTTTAATTGAGATCTATCTCCCACGTGGCATCGCATGTCCACTCGCCAATGTTTACTCGCTAGCCGATTCTTCATTGTGCGTGCAAAATATTTCGGAAGGCAATGGAGCGGATATGCTTTATGTAAACAGTCTTCAAAGTAATCAGAGAGGCAGACATAAAGTGAAAAGTTTAAAGTCCATTCAAGGCAACTTCAAACAGTGGGCAAGTTTTAAGGGATGCTAAAGCTGAAGCGACTACACACGGCCTCATTTGCTCTGCCGTGCAATTCCATGTGGTGCTTCTGAGCCAATTTGTCACAATTCTCTAACCATTGATTTTCCCATCTTTATTTCCTCTGTGAGCTCTCGAGAAGGAGCCAAGTCGTAATTTGGTCTATACAATCAAGGAAAACATTCTTCACCTAGACTAGATAAATTGCTGCCTTCTCCCTCTTCAGTAGACAAATCCTGTGAAGTGTCACAAGACAAGGCCCCTCAGAGCTGTCCTGGGCCACTACAATAACCAAAACATCCACAAGAAAGACCAAGATAGACCCTTGAGACCCCTATGTTTTAAAAGTTTGAAGAATTTCAATTGAGACATTATCTCCACAATAGACTGCCAGTTTCCTGTCACGCGATGGATACTGTATTCAGAATATTGTTTTCTCAAGAATTGCCCCTGACACCTGAGTCAGAAGGCTGAACTTGACTTCATGAACATCAGCTACATATGTCAGTACAACAGCATACAGAAGAAAAGTACTTTACTTGAAAGGTAACTATTATTCCAAGATGTCTAATATTGATAATGACATCTCAGAAGGTGCCAATATTGATATAAATAAAATAATCTTATGTCTTCCACTTGTATAGTAGGGCTTTGGAAATAAATATCTATTTAAGTCTGAGAGTTTTAAAGCTGATACCAATAACACAGCAGAATGCATCACTGGCCATGGACAAGGACAACATCCTTCCAGGAGTAATAGTTGTACAAGAGAGAGAAGAAGGGAAAGAAAAGAGAGAAATAGAAAGGAGAGAGAAGTTACATAGCAAAGAGAAGGGAAAGATAATGGAGACAGAATGGGGGAGAGTGGGGGAAAAGAGAGAAAGGAGAGGAAAGAGAAAAGGGAAAAGAGAGAAAGGAGAGTGAAGAGAGAAGGGAGAGGTAATTTAGGGCAAGAGAGAAAGGAGAGGGAAGGAAAAGAGAGAAAGGAGAGGGAAGGAAAAGAGAAAAAGGAGAAAGAAGAGAGAAGGGAAAGAGAGAAAGAGAAGAAGGGAAAGAGAGAAAGAAGAGGGAAGGGAAAAGAGAGAAAGAAGAGGAAAGAAAGGAGAGAGAAGTTACATGCCAAAGCGAAAGGATAGAGAAGCAAGACAGAAGATATAGAGAAGTACAGAACCCATGAGAGAGGAGAAGTACATTACAATGAGATTGAAGAAAACATACCTACAAGAAAGGAAAAAGAAGTGAAAACCTCACATGCACAATATATGCAAGCAAGTAATGTATTGTCCAAAAACATGTAAGAAATTACTAAACGGGAATTCAAATGGCATCAAACATGAACATTATATATATTTAAGAGGAAACAATTCAAATCTCAAACCTTGAAAAGTTAAAGAACACTTTTCCACCTGTTTGTATGTAAAATATTAAACAAAATGCCTTGAGTGATTAAACACATCTACATACCATTCTTTGTCCATTGAAACACCGAATCCTAAAACTCCCAAGAAATATTTGAAAATTCAACTCTACACTCCCACAAATGTCTGGATATGTGCGAAGTTTAACAGAAGTGCTCTCATGTCTCTCGTATCTAGGAATCAAAACTCTTAAATGTTTGTACAGAAGCCCTATCTATAAGAGTTTCTACACATGGCCCCCTGCAAGTTTCTTAATAACTTGGCTCCTTATCAAACTCAAGAACCAAGGTGTTTTCATTAAACTTGCTGTTTTCAAGTGTTATTTTTTAAAGACTCCACTTCTATTCAAGTCATCACAGAATCAAGTTCATCATTAATTTTGAGGAAGAAAGATATTGTTGCCAAAAGGGAATATATTTCGTATATTCAATTATGGCATTCAAACTTTTGATGTAAAAGATGATTTAACTTGTAAATGTAAATTTGAATTTTCAAACTTCATTTCTAAGGATAACCCTCCGCAACACATAGAAATAAATTAAAAAAATACTAAGAACAAAACTACATGCACTTGAAGAACCAATTTGATTTTTTTTTTTAAGTTTGGTCATTTTAAAAAAAAAATTAGTCTTCAAGTCTGTACTATGATTCTGAGAGATTGTATCTAAGTACACAGTGCCGATAGCTGCCTCATCCTGGTAATTAGATTCATAATGATTGGTTCTTAGTCCCCGAGGCTACATTAGGGACTCCTAGTGACCTCTATAGAGAAAAATGGGCCCGCTTGGTAAAGAATGGGTATAAATCTAAGACAATATCCATAAATAATATGGCCATCAAGGAACAGATTTCATGTCCAACAACATTGGTAGCAATTAAACAGTGATGTGCATTACAATAAAAGTGAGTCATCGTGGAAATTGTCGAGAATGTTTTGACACCTGTGGTGCTATAGCGTGCAGCATTCTCTGGCCATCAACAGTTGCTTAATTAATGGAAATTAACTCCATAGAATAATTATGATCATTTAGTCTTTCACATCAAAATTATCATAAAGAGCAGAGGAAAAACATCAGAATAGTTAATAAGAATTTTTTTTTACTTATTTTTGTGAACCTAAAGCCAAATTATAGTAAAGACGAACTTTTACGAACTCTATCGTCCTTTTTCACTTTTTTATAATCATTCACTACACTTTTTATAAAACTGTATGAAAAGGTGACCTGTGCCACTGTTTCAATGGATGAATTCAAATTTACTTCCAAAGACATTAATATTCTTTAGGGAAGTGAACAAATGTTTTTAAAGACCTGTTAAACAATACCCAAAATAACCTGATTCTCAGCCAAAATGGCACTTGTGATAGATTTCAGTAAGACGTTACCCATCCCATTTACAAAGTTGAGCAAACTTTCAATGATAGGCTCTAATCAAACATAAAGATAAGTTCAGAACGCAGTCTTAGCTAACTTATCATGTCCGCTCATGTACAACAAAGATAGACACCGACAGCCCACTTGCTGCCTTGGTAGGATGTCAATAAATTTTTATTCCCCCGACAGATAGCCATTTTCCAAGATGGCTTCCTGTGCACTTAATCACTTTCTCACAACAGGGGCAGATAACCCTGCTCACCGCATCATTTTCTTCAGTATGTATCTGCCAATAGGGAAAAGTTTTTAACTCAAACCACTTGTCCTTCCTCTCAATGACCCTTGGTGGTCGGAACTAATATCAGAAAATCTCATTAACCTAATTATCTTGCCAAAATACATTTCTTTAATGACCTTATCAGATCATCATAGTGAGCCCATAAGAAAGATCTGTCTTTCTCTTTAAACTTAGCAATAATTTTTTCCATTTTGCCGTTAGTATTTTTGAATGCAAATTACCATCAAAATGACTTAGTTCCACTCAAAGAGATGAAAGATAAGAAAAAAATTATGTGATCTTTTCTTCCGAAAAATATACCTTTCTGTGTACTATACTTGAGGATGTGATTTTATCCTTCGTCTTAAAAGTGAAATATACGATAATTCTGTTGACCCCTTTTAACATCCATTTTCACAGTGGTTTCAATATTTGTTTAATATCTATGAAGTTTTTTTAATATTTACGAATAAGTTCTTTTCATATTTATGAATAAAACATACATTCGTATCATGAAACTACAAACATTTGCAGAAATGTTGATGAAGTTCACTCCAGTGATTTTAATATAGACACTGTGTAATCAAATTTTACAAATCAATATATGGCTTTTCCTCTTGGGAAATTATGTACAATTCTCCTAGGTGCCATAAAATTCTTTACTTCAGAAACCCATGAACATCAAAATGAATACCATTTACATGGACAGATAACCAAATTCGAAACCTACGAAAAAAAAATACGGACATGAATCTTCCAACTTTTGTAACACCTTTCCTCTTAGCTTAGCGAATACTTTTTAACAAAATGTCACTTTTGAAAGAAGAAACAATTTTGTTATAATGCAGGCAACTCTGTTTCATTTAGAAGCTATTTCTTTATCATGAAAAACTTTTGCAAATGTTACATATTTAAAAATAATTAATAGTATTTTATTGCTTTCGGCAGTGTTCAATTTCAACTCTTGTATTAAAAATACATGTTAGTTTTCTTTGCAGTCAAAAGAACTAGAACTGTGCACTTATTCTGTAAACATTTGTAACATTAACGGAAAGATATATCACCTACATATTGGCAACATCCGCCACCTTATTTTTTGGAATTACGTGAAATGAAAACATGCTATATATTACCTAATTTTACAACTTTTTTATATTAAAACATATACACTGATATATTCAAATAGTAACACATAACATATAACAAAACTAAAAAAATAATATGTTGTTATGCGGTAATGAAGTTTTCCCGGCTAGAAACGCTGATGAATCACTTAACTTCTCATTGTTTTTATTCGTCAACAAATGTCTTGTCTTTATCAAGTTGTCAAATATAAAGTCATCAAAATATTCCTTCAGGGCATTGATTTCTTTCAATTCGAATGTGTTTAAATAATTTTTTGATATATGTGTAAACGTGAATATCCTCTCGAATTTCATTTTCACAAAAAATACCTCGATAGAACTCTCCTTATAAGAATTCTTAACTTTGATTGTAACCAAAGTGTTAAGTATGGACATAAGAAATATGAAGTACAAACATTTCCAGAATCGTCACTTTATCACTCAGAACTTCCTTACAGAAGTGTAGGCACGAGACAGTTTAACCCTTAAAGGGAGAGTTCTATCACCGATCTATCGGCAGCATCCGCCATATTGGATTCTTGGCATTACGTGAAATGAAAACATGCTATAACCCAATTTTACACATTTTTGAAAATTTAAAATATACAATGATAGAAAATTCACATAGTAACACATAACATATAATAAAACGAATAAACAATATGTGTTTAGTCCGCAGCGAAGTTTTCCCCACTCACATGTGGTTAATTTGCAGAAATCATAAATCTTTATCAAAGGGGATAACTACATTTTAACCAAAGAGCAAAAAGATTTTCAACATTACCACGTTAGCAGGTAAAGGTTAAAAGGACTAAAATTCCCCATTCAAAGGGTTAACACAGGTGAGCTAATACACCTGTACAATATATATTTGCACCTGCCTCTTATGCCCACAAAATAACAAACTTTTTCTACATTTTGTAGAAAATAACTCCCAACAACAAGTACAATACAGTCTGTGTAAAAAGCAAGATTGCAAAAATTCCTCCCTGACAGCAAACTATCTTGTTGCAAATAGTAAGTACTAACGCTTGACAACTTATTTATTTTTGGAATGCTGAACTTGTTTTATTCTATTGGTTACACAGTTGTTGTTCATCAATGGGTTATTTTAAAAATTGTGTGTCATAAACAAAAGTTCCTTGTAAACATTTCTCAAAGAAGTTGGTGTTTTTTCTCATTAAATTAATACCATCAGGTATTTTCCTGTAATATTTGTTGTGTTTTTTATAAAATATTTTCAGTTAGAGATTTAAGTAATTAACTTTTAGTGTTAATTTTGTATTAATTTAAAAAGAAATATCTTCTTTAAAACTAAAACTTCTACCTATGAGGTTTTGAGAACATATGGGCATAAATCTTCAAGATAATGAGTCTTTTTAAAGGGTTAGAAATTTTTTTGAACTTTGAATATTTAAAAGAAATATTTTGTGAACAGTTGGATAGAGGAACCTATATGATACATACCACATTAAATTATGGATATATGATATATGATATATGATATATGATATATCTTGCTAAGAATCATTAAATTATGGATATATGATATATTATATATCATATATCATATATGATATATGCCGGTATGACATGATACATGGCATGATAAACCTTTTCAATAGACAAACCATAAACACTGGAGGAACCAAAACCATAAATATAGTGACATCAATCAATCAATCAAGGAATAAATCATCGCCTTTACAAAACACCTGTCAGGTAACGGATCCACTAGATGCAATGATATACTGTTACCGTATACATAATATACCTGAGATAACCTTATTTTTGTCTGGAACCAATGATTTCATCTTTAGTAAAGTAGTGCCAGAATAGAATAAACTTAAAAGCTAGCCAACAGGAAAGTGTCAATTTCAATGTCAAATTAAAGAAGAAAATTCAGAAAGTTCCCTTCCAGGACAAAACATTATGAGGATACAAGCCATCTTATATACTGGTAGTACAAATATTAGCCTAAGAAGGGAAAGATTCCATTTTTCTGAAAAAAATAAATGATGCCATAAAAGTTAATTTGAAAAATGTTAGCTCACCTGTGTGGGACATGACGTTGACCGTTAACCAAGGCTAGGATGACGTTTCCTAGCGCTGAGAGACTTAATGCAACGTTGTTCGGATCTTTGGACTTTGACGTACTCCCCAAATCAATCAAGTGCAGTCGACTCCTTCCTCCGGCAACTGTGAAAAAGATAAAATCCATTGCAAATCAATTACATAGTCTGGGGCTATTGAAACAAAGAAAGATATAACAGGATTAGAACTTTTTGTGCGCCCCGTCGAGGTAAGAGTATTCTTTGTCTTTCGATTCCTTTGGGACAAATCCATGTGCAATACTTTTAAAAAGAACATTGATAAAAACGTTTTTTTATCACTTTCGACATTTTCCCTCTTAGAATATCAAACGTGATAATACAGTCATGTGGAATTTGTTTGTTAATATAACTATGCAAGAAATCAATGTTTAACCCACATAACCAAAGAGCTGCATGTCTAAAACAATTCTATTCTAGCCAAGTTACTGTGCGGCAATTGTTGTGTTAAAAATATGGTTAATAAACTTACAGCTACTTGAAAGGTAATTTTTATCAAACACAGCTAAAATTCAAATAAATTGCAACTCACTCAAACACCGATGATAGACCACAATTCCCTGTAACCACTTGGAACTCGAAAATGCTTCTGTTTTTTCCTCAGGCTACGCTATTGCTTTAAATGCTTCCAAGTGGCTCCCATGGCAAAATGGGATCGTGTAAGTGAACCAGGATGTTTTTTATGTTTCTTCTGATGATGTGTAAAATGACTTTTGCAGTGGTTATGATCCAATCAACATACCTATACTCATTTAGGGCCCTGAACATTCAAATTAACCTTGAAGTCGCTCTTGACGAAAAACTCACCTCTTAAAAACCTTACAGAATCCATTTCAACAGCGCATATCAGAAAAACATATCAAGAATGCATCACAGTCGAATTACCACTGCAAAGCTAACTTTGACAGGGAAAAAAATATCTACCTTTGAGTATAAGTAAGTTTCAAGCAATCTCTCTCGAAATATATCCAGGAACTGCTAAAAGCCTAAGCAGACACCATCAGGAAGAACAAAGCTAATGGTGGCAGACGTCAATCTGGAGGTAGCAGACGTCAATCTGAAGGTATGGCAGACGCAGAAACTGAGGGCTATCCAGAAAGGTTCACCTTTATAGAAGTCAAGGCCACTGGACAGATAGACTGTGATGATTTTAGCAGCTAAGAGTGAGAGATTTGTAGTGTTATCAGCTCCGGCAAGTCATCAGTCTATCCACAAGTGTCAGGTTCTATCTCCTCACCTACTAATGACCAAACAGTCCACCCAGCAGCTCTACTTAATCCCTTATATCTGTCATAGCATTGCTAGACGAGGTGTTTTAATTGCCTACACAAGCCCTCTTCAGCCCCGACAAGCTCCTCATTGTCTATTCATCTTTTGATGCTATTTGTCAATTCAGATTTTGACACCAGGTCTATAAATACCTATTGTCGTCTACAGGCATACCAACCAGCTTGATCAGTACTTCCAAATACTTATCATGCTCATTCAAGTTTACGATTAAAGCCTCTCTCTCTTGATGTTTTTATGGCCCTCTAAGTAGATTAAATCACTTGTCAAAGTTAGCCTCTTGAGCGGAAGACTCAATAAACATGTTTTTGTTGTCCTTGGGTAATAAAGCACGGCATGTAAGACCTTTGATTCTCTGATCAGCTTGCTGTCAGTGTTAACCAAACTTTCTAATCATATAACAAGTAATTAGAACGCCTCAGTGACTCACCTTGCCTGAGGCCTACATGCTTATAGGATCTGCTTCAGACATGCAGTTTATAGATCAACTAACTAATTTATTGTCATTGTAAGGCAATATATATATTGTCCTTGTCTAAATATTATGGGTTTGCAGTCAGATCCACTAAATGCTTTATTGGATTTATGGATAAATATATGGACACTGAGTTAAGTAGAGATTCATTAGGAGAGTATTGTACGGATACTATACATGTTATTAACTTTACATGTTATTAACTATAAAAGTTGTTTTGATTTGTTTTGATTAGAAGCATGAAACATGATGATGACCTTTTAATAAAAAAAAATAAATTAAAAAATTGTTTTTCTTTTCGGTGATTCGGAAATTTCTTATTTGACTTTATATATTTATGATGCATCATTGTATCATTTATTTGAGTTCCAAAGGACAGCAAATGTTTCATAATAAAAAATATACTTAATATTGTATGCAAAAGATCTCTGAATAATTGACTTGTCCTTTCATTATATTTGATCATATATTACTTAATTATTACAAAACTAATTCAACATAAGTGTGTAAAGAGTTTTAGAAAAAGCATATATTTATCTACTTAGGATATTTAAAAGTTTGAAAAATTTAACTAGGAATAAAAACAAGACTCACATTTAACAAACAAAAAAACCTATGGTTTGAAAAAAAACATGATTAAAATGTTCCACTTTTCAAAGAAGAAAACGATTATATTTACACTACAAATAAACATTCTTTTTATGATGTTATAACGCTTCAGTTGTTTGCTCATTTAATTTAAGTATACATGCTTTTACAACATTTTAAAAGCCTTTGTAATAAATTTTAATTCAAAACAGCACTGACATTAAATTAACATTAGAAATGCAAGTTTCAAAAGCATAATTCACATTTTCTTCTTTTCAAAGAACACATGTTCATTTACACAAATAAACATGCTTTTCATATTGTTGAAGTTATAATAGGTAAGTAGCTTTGGATAATGAATGGAATAGACAGAGTATGACATTTGATCAACAAAGTCACACTCCCTGTCCCATACTGGAATGAGTAAGATGAAATAAACAGCCAATACATTATACTCTACTCAAGACAGGACCGGAGCAGTTGATTCCTCTATAAGGAACATAGCAGGAGCAATGGAGTATGACTAGGCTGGGTGGGGATTATGGACTGTCTAGACCCTGTGTAAACATACTACGTGCTTGAGTGACCAAGGAACGAAGAACGGACCACAGGAACATAGGAATATGGAAGTCATTTCATCCAGTGCATGAAATAAGCTTGAAAAGTAGCTGACTCAGTTGTGTCAATTTAAATGACAAAATTTTAAAAACACTTATATAGTTACCAGCCAGACAAAAACTTACTGTTGGACGAACCTCATTTCATATTTCATTTCATATTTCTCTTAATTTGATAGTGAATGAAAGAATGACTCTGACAAATATATTGAAAAAAATATTGAAAAGGAGCCTCTTCTGAAAATCATATTTTCCGAATACATACTTTTTAAAACTTATATTTCTTCTATGTATCACTTGCTTGACAACCACACTGGAACCTACGTCCATTTTTGGCTATGAAAATAAAGAAGTTGCTTATCCTTTTCTTCATCATTGTCATGTTATCCCAAATTTAAAAATGTAAACTTGTCTTCATTCTTCACAAATATATATCCTTTAAAAGTTAGTGCTCTGAATGAATTGGAATGGCGTCTAAGAACATAGACATGAAATAGTGACATATTTATTCATATAGCAATGTTCCTAGTTGTAAAAGTGACATGACGGAATGGCATGAATCATTTTCTGAAATGAACCATTTCATGAGGACTCCCAGAATTGTTTATTTTGAAGATCCAATGATGACAGTGGAGGGATGAGAAATTGACATATGGGTTTGGAGGATACATCTGGATTTGATAACACCCTACAAGCAACCAATTACAGCTGTTTGTCAGGCGCCAATGGTTAAAGCCAGATTCTACCTTAGCCTGATAAGCACATTAATACTACCAACACATAAGGGCCTTTTTGGTCGGGATTAATTTTTCTTGACATGGACTTTTTTAAATGAACCTTTTATGTGACAGAATGATGTATTTCATTCTTTGATTACTTTAGAACTCCCTGTTAGCAGAAAAATATATCATTTTCACCCCTTCAGTTTCCTTAATTGGTATAATTTCTCACTGATAATTCTTAGAAATTTCAAGAGTTATTTTTTTCAAAAAGGGGAAAAAAGTGATATTGATATGAAATTAAAGTTAATGATGAAATGAAAAAGATGTTTGTTCTAATTCTGCACATTAATTATCAATTTTAACAAAGAAATGTCGATTTTTTTAAAAATCACAAAAATATGTTCCTTTTCAACACAGATTAAAGGATATTTTTTTAAACTCATCTTTTACATTGTTGTGAACAAATTTCCACATAAAACAAGATTTTTTGTAAAATATCAATTCTTCTTCTGACACTTACTGCTAATTACAACCATTCTGTTTTAAAAAAAAAAAACAGATTAAAATAGTTTTCTAATATTTACCTTTATACAATGTTGTGAAAAAATTTCCATAAAAAACAAGAATTTGAAGAAAAATGAACAAATTCCCCAAAAAACAAGAATTTGAACAAAAATGCAGAATATTCTTTTCTGACACCGACTGCTAAGTACAACTGTTCTGTTTAAAACATAAACATAGCACAAACAACAACACATGAATCTTGCTCTCGGCTACCCTTCCTGATATCCCCCAACCCCCCATATTTCTCCCCCTCTCCCCTTCTTTCTCATTCCAGACCCCCCTCTCACATACTGATAGGAAGAACAACAAACAACGTGTTCAGTTGGTATCAGTGTCAAACCCAACTAACTTCAACAACTTGATGTACTCTTGCTTCCAGCGAGGTTTTTTAAAAGATAATGAAGATTGTCAGATTGATTTGTAAATGTTTATGAAAGTTCTTTTTGACAGATTATTTTGATTTTGTAAACAGTTTATGAAGATATAATAATCTGACTTATCATTTGTTACTGATTTGGAAAATAGATATTTAATGACAGATCTGATGTACATTTCATATTTTTTACAAATATTTTTAAGATGATAAAGATTATTTTGATAAACGTTATGACAGATTTGTAAACATTCATAAACTATATTTCATCATTGCGCGACATAACACTTCATTTTCTAATTGTTTTATGAAAGAATTTAATGATTCCTTTCATGTATTATATAAAATGAAAATATCTCTAATAATTTTATTTAATGTCATTCAGTTTTGCTATTTTTCTTCCAAAAATACTTAGTTATCACATAGTCTTTAAAAATGCTACAGCACTGATAGTAATTAGTTATTCAAGCTGGTTTAGATATTTCAAATCAGCTGGAAGTAATTGAATAACCTTGTTTTATTAAACAAGATCCTGTTACATAAAAGGTGCAGTAGAAATGAGTTATTTTGAAAAAAATGAAATTGAGGGAATCTCTTTGTGCATTTATAAAATCAACTTTCATTTTAATAACATTCTAATAATTTCAAATAAACGTTTTTAAGACAGATTAATATATACAGGTGTAACCCCAAAATATGTATCTAAATAAAACTGATCCTTCTGCGGACGACTCCATGAACTAATGACAGATATATCCTCCTTTTAATAATATATCACTCAAATAACAATATGTCCTTAAATAAAAAAAATTTAGATGAATTTATCATTACAGGTGTGATGAAGGGGTCGAAACCCTGAAACATGTTACTACAAAATTCCATTCCTCCTGCAAAACAATTGTTGACGGATATATTCTCCTTTTAATAATATAATACTTAAATAACAATACGTCCTTGATTTTTTAGGAGGATAAATTCACCATCAATGCATAAAGTCCAGATTTATTTGTTACATAAATTGTTTACCATCTGCAAAATGCTTTTTTATATGATCAAGGTGAAATACTGAAATAGTATATGAGATTAATCTTCTTCTTGACCTTAATCATCTTACCTTGATTTTTGTTCAAAGGTTTTTACCTGCATGAACTGTTCCTTTAGAGGACGAGTCACAGGTAAAACAATGTACCTATCAGATATTTGTTGCATGTTTAGAAATTTTACAATTTAATGGAAATTTAATATTTTTAATGAATCTACTTTAAATAATTAATTAACGACTTTGGTTTCAGTTTAAATCCGGTCTCAATGGGCTGAATACCGGATACGCAAATATCCCATAAATAGTTCAAGGGTGTGTCGCTGTTTGTTTTACCTGCCATGCATAAATCTACCTGTGTTTAGAAATTCTTTTAATTTTTAAAATTATTTAAATAAATTTAAATTCGAGAGATAAAACACCTTGATTTTTATCCCAAAATTCAAACACTTTAGATTATGTCATGTCAATTTTAAAAATAGAGTTTTCATCGTGGAATAAATCAAATCGATTCAATTTCAGCCTGGAGTGTTTTCACCATAATCTGTACAAGAAATCAACGACACTTGTGTACATGTCAAACGTCAGGGCTGACATGGAACATTGACAAGTGTGAAAGTAAATGCAGATAACCACAATTCTCGCACCTCACACTCGCTGATAAACTTCCTGCTAGTCAAACATCGGCATAACAAACTGCCACAACATCGAGATTAACATCATCTTTTGACACATCCTCCTCAAAAGCTGAATAAAAAAACGAAAATGGGTCCAAATTTTTAAACAAGTAATTCCCAAACAATGACATATCCAGGACACTTGGTGCGAGTTTGACCCCATGTAACGAGGAACTAATGTGACCAGAATTTTAAATGAGCTTTTACACTCCAAGGGCTTCAGCTTGACCCCTAAAAGGCATGTTTCTCATTTCTTGACATAAGCCTTGAAAATCCCCATAGGCCCTTTGTACTTTGTTGACCCCCAAATTATCAAGATTATCGAGGACAACTGCCCTGGTTTGACCTCAACGAATACCACACAAAAAGAAGTCAAAAGTCAACTTATTAACAAATTCTAACCGAAATGAAAACAATTCTCCAGATGATGCTTTCATGATAATTTGAAAAAAGAAAATTGCACTGAATGACCCCAAGTACTTTTTAAGGGACATAACAACTAGGGCATTTTTTGCAAGAAGAATTTGAGGAATAACTTCTCAATGTGTATTTATGCTATTAACATGTAACTATCTTTCAAATAGACTGTTATATATCATTTGATATATTCATAAAATTTTCACATTGTACTTTCACTTTAATAGCCCAACCAACTACAGTATATTTTTTACAAAACAAAGCTGCACCATAATCTCACTGTGCATTTCAATGCATGATTAAAAGTTCTTTTGAAATTAACAGCTTAAGATAATATTTTGATAGCATAAATATATTCATGGGGATTCACCTCAAATAGTTTTCAAGAAAAATACCCTTGGGAGAAACGAGAGAATCACCTTAAATTTTCATTAAAATACCTTTGTCAAATGTCCCTTTAAATATATTTGACCGCTTGTTTCAGAAAGCACATGTTTTTTTATCTGGAACCAGCAACGCTGACCCTTGCACAGAAATAAGCTAATCAGTTAATTTTTTCAGTGACCAAAGCAGGAGAATTAGCCCAGGCCCCTTGAGAGTTGTATTCATAATTTATGCATGACCTATTAGCTTTTTGTCCTTTTGTTTCATTTGGAGTCACATGTCAAAGTCATCTCACACCTCTGACTGATCAGAGATGCTCTTCTGGAATTTGAGCTTATAGCTTTTTTGTGTGAAAAAAGTGATAAATTTAAGTCCCAAATGACCTGTGTAGCATTCTGCAAGTTCGTATACTACCTACATGTCAACTTCAGGGATGGATATTCCTTTACAGATAGATGCATGAAGTTTTGAAAAAAATCCATAAAATTTATTTTTAATTTTATTAAATCCAAAATCAGGACAAATTGTTACCAAATACAATGTATACTTATGTCATATTGTTATATTTGGGATCATCCATCTACAAAAATAAAATATGTTGTCCATTTTGGGAACAAGTCATTAATGAAAACCAACACCCTCAGAGGCAGGCACCTAACATCAGCAAGTATTGTCCCAACAACTTAACCTCTAAGCTACCAGACTTCATCCAAATATATGTGCATGCAGAGAATGGATCCTAAATCAACAAACCATTTAATGGCATGTATTTCTTAAAATCAATCAAGTTTTATGTTACCCAAATATCACTCATGAAATACAAATAATGCAAAATCTATACAGAAGTAAAAATCAGTTTCTGTATTAATATCTATTTCTACTATAGGCATTGAAACACTTGAAAACTCCTCAAATTTGTTGAACTTATTTGCACACACAGAGGTAAATCTTCATCGCAGAGCTAAATGAGATCTCAAGATGAACCAGTTTTGCAAATGCAAGCAACCTAGCTCACCTTTGCTGATGAAGTGTGAAAAGTATATCCCCATCCCTTCTCCAACATATCCTCCCCATTTCCACTTGTGACCCCCCCCCCCCCCCCCCCCCCCCCCCCCCCCCCCCCCCCCAAACCTCCTTCACTATCCCCCATTTTATTTTTTCTATTTTCTATTTCCCCTTCCCTCATCATCATCTTTCCCTTTTATTTGTCCTCTCACTTTCTCTCACCATTATCCCTCTCCTTTCTCTATTGGTATCTCTATCTTCTCCCCCTTTATTCTTCCTCTCCTATTTTTATTTCTTCTTTAAATCATTCTTCTTGAAAACATATTTTAAATACATCTCAATTCCATTACTTGCTACACTTACCCCCGCCCTAACAACACCTCCTCCCCTCATATTCTTAGGGTACATAGATCAATGGAAGAATGTGTATCTACATAAGGGGAAGTCTGCGCCTTTGTATATGTTTGCAAAATATATGAATATGTAGATATATGTATGTCGCTGTTTGTTTTTACTGTTTTTAACTTTATATCTACTTTTGATAAATTAACCATTTGCTGTTTTAATGCATTTCCTGTGATTATATATTCTTAGAATTCACAGCATGAGAAACTTCACAAATTCGTTTTTCTTTCTTCTCTCCTTCATTAACATGCTTCATCCCTCCCCTCTCCTCTCAAAATCTCACCTCCCCTCCATATCCCCCCCCCCCCCCCCCCTCCTCCTCGCCCAATGTAGAAGACAGTTCAATATGACTCACCCCCAGGTAGGCCTGCCTTGGTGTTCGTCTTCTCTATCCGGTACTGATACACGTGTAGTGTGAACAGAACATGGGATGATCGGCCTTCCTCGTCTGTCAACATCATAAAAACTAGTTTACAAACAAATATAGATGATAAACATTCAGAATGATAAACATTTCAAAAGATAGTAAAGGAAAAAGAAACAAAAATTAAATGATACACAATAATTTTTAATAGGCTGCAACAGCCTATTTGTTGTTGAAAATAGGTTCAAGGTTATATTTTCAAACATGACATATCCATCTAGGTAGATTGAGAGTTAAGAATCCTGACATAGAATTTTTTAGATGGCTTTATAAATTTTATTACCAAACATGAAGAACTTTACACTGTGTAACATTTCTTGTCAAGAATAGAAAATGATAAAACAAAAAAACTGGCTTTTTTCATGAACACACTGTTTAGCAAGATATCAAATTAATAAAAGACAATGAAAATGAAATAAACTTCATATGAGAATCAGTTTTCCTGAAAAACCAATTTTTAAGATTTTTACATTTTTTGGAAAAAGAATACACAAATAAACTGTTTTTTACCTGCTGGTGATCTAGCGGCCAGTGCCGCATCCAGATAGTAGGCGGCCTTTTCTGCAGTAGGCGCTCGTAGTTCACTCTGGTTTTCAAGCTGGGTGCCACAGATTGGGTCTTCACGTAGATACACCCCGGGCGCTGTTCCAACCCCTGTCGTTTCTTGACCTGAAGAAAAGAAACAGGAGGTTAGAAGAGTATATAACATTATACTATGAGTATATGGTACCCAGGAGTGGGCCCTGATGTAGATGATCTCAGGTGTGACTGTAGCTTCTTAACTTGGGTAGAGAAGAAATTATAAGCGTATATAATAATATGAGTCCCGGTATATGGTACTCCAAATTAGATCCTCATGTACCTGGTGTTGATTTTTAAACTCTCTAAGATTGCCATAAGTACCATAAATT
Organism: Gibbula magus; assembly: GCA_936450465.1. NCBI lineage: Eukaryota > Metazoa > Mollusca > Gastropoda > Trochida > Trochidae > Gibbula > Gibbula magus. The sequence goes on from OW388291.1 coordinate 7,901,929, forward strand.
AACACTGACTTAGGACTATGTTAGTGCTAAAAGAACTTTGGAAATCTAGGCCAAGGTGTGTACCCGCCCCTGACATCTCTTAACATGGGGTAGAGAAATAGAGAAGTATTGCATATAATATATTATTACCCATATGGTTGAAAATAACCGAGTTAATATTACTGATATGAGCACATGTGCACATATCACGTTTGCCTAACAACCATTGTTTCACCGCAACCTCCCATATTTTGTCGTCTGTGACATCATACAACGATTGTTTGTGACGTCACTGTAGTTTGCCGTCGCAAGAGTAGTGGGCTATTTGACGCGAAGCAGAGGGAATACAATGGGTAATAAAGAAATTATAACACTCGAAAGTGTGTCATATGACTTTTATGAAACTCGGGCAGATTTGTGTATAACCCTCGCTCTCGCTCGGGCAATACAAAAATTCACACTCGTTTTGTAATAGTCATATGACACACTTCCTCGGGTAATAATCTCTATATATGCATTTGAGTGTCACGTATCTAGTCCTCCGACAGGTAGATCTCAGGTGCTTTATCCATCGCTGTTGTCTCTTGAGCTTGACATCTTAGCAGGGAGGGATAGTGAAGACAAAACATTGAGAATACCGGTAAGTCCAACATAATATCTTTCAATGACATTTCAAACATCACAGGAAGATGATGGTAAAAACTGATTTGCTTGCATGGTTTGAGACTTTGAGGAGGGTTTCAATCAAATCTGAATATGAATTTTTTTCTGTTAATAAATTCTAAATTGATGAAAACACATAAGCAATAAATTCTATAGGGGATACACACACCTGTAATTATCCTACCTGATGGAAAGTGTGAAAGTAAATGACACAAGAGTCAGGTGGGGACAGGTAATAAGTGGGTCAAATCCCCCCTGCAGTTACTGAGGCAGGGGGAGGTGGATTAATTTTAATAGGTTTAGTTTTAGTTTTAGTAATTAGGGATAGTGAAGCTACCCCCTATGGTTACGTGAAACATGATTTTGGGGTGTGGTGTAGTGAAGTGATGAACGAAAAGTGGCACTTGTTGACAGTGACCAGCTGAACCCTGTGGTGCTGTCGTGAGTTTAGAAGAAATTATTCGTAACATTTTAAGACATTATTTTTGAGATTTGAAGACATTATTCGTAACATTTAAAGACATTATTTTTGAGATTTGAAGACATTATTCGTAACATTTGAAGACATTATTTTTGAGATTTGAAGACATTATTCGTAACATTTAAAGACATTATTTTTGAGATTTGAAGACATTATTTTTGAGATTTGAAGACATTATTCGTAACATTTGAAGACATTATTTTTGAGATTTGAAGACATTATTCGTAACATTTGAAGACATTATTCGTCACATTTGAAGACATTATCTTTTAGATTTGAAGACATTATTCGTCACATTTTAAGATATTATTTTTTAGATTGAAGACATTATTTGTCACATTTGAAGACATTTTTTGTCACATTTGAAGACATTATTTCTTAGATTTGAAGACATTATTCTTAAGATTTGAAGACATTATTTTTCAGATTTGAAGACATTATTCAAAAATTAAAAACAAGCTATGATTACCAGATACCCCTTAACAATGAAAAGGGGCCATGGGATATGACAAATATTTTTATGAAAAATAGGTAACAAAGTACTTAAACTACACTATTAATAAACCATAATGATCAGCTAGCCCGTATGAATATCTGAGGGGTTTAGATATGGATAAGAAAAACGTTTTAGTAACATATCACAAGATTTAGTCGATCAAGAATTTAACCCCTATTTACACAACTTGACATGGTCCAACAACCACAACAACAAAAAAGTTGTCAAGGGGTTAGTAGGATACTTTCTTTAGGGGTGGGGAAGATTGACCACTGCTAGTAGTTACCAGAGCAACCAGGTACCCCCATGGTTCACAGACCCCAGGGGGTACAGTGACAGGCAGTTAGGGGGAGTGAGTATAAACTCTCATGCCATAACCATAGGGGTCCATGCCATACCTGACTTAAGAGGATTTCTGTCAGGGAGCTCTCGTAACAGAAACATTTTCCTAATGAAATTCACCTCTAAACCCTTTAATTAATTAGTTTGTTAGGGATTTACATCATTAAATTGAATTCAGATCCAACACTTAATTAATTGCAAATGTATTTACTTAATTGAAGAATAATTTTTGATAACTCGCATATCAATGTCAATACATGGAATAATGATCAATTTTATTATTATAATGAATTAACCGTTTTATTGAGTGTCGTCAACTAAATAAAGTCGGTATTTATAGAGAGCCCTTGGGCAAGCTTATTTTCCTTATTGTTTCCAACAAAAAAGAGGAAATTTAAGTAAAAATAGTTTTCCGATAGAATACTTGAAAATCAGTTGAGAGATTTTCACTTTACCTAAATTAATATTTTTTTGGAAAACTCGCCTAGGGATGTAGAAAACTTTTATCTAAATTGAAGACAAAGCAGCTGATTTTTTTACGTCACAAAGATTTATTAGCTTGGCTAACTCCTTAAATGGGTTAAATTTCTTTACATTGGAGGTGCCTCAGGTCACCGAAAAAATTAACTTTGATGACAAAGAGTTTACTTTAGGAGTAAAAACTCCCATTTCCTCTTGAAGCTTGGAGTATATCTCCCCTTTTTTCTCCTGGAACCCCAGAAGGCATTAGAAGATAGATAACCTGGAAATAGGCACCTGCCAATTTACTTATATTCATCCCCATGCTGAAGAACCCAAGACAGTGCATAAAGGCATTGAGAGCTTACAATAACATTTGGATGAACTAAGAAAACAATGGCAAACTTTCCCAAAGATAGACTTTTGACCTTTTTCTTGTGAAAATAGATATAAGACTTGAACCATGCTTGAACTTAGCGTCCCAGGGCTCCTTTCAGAAAACAATCTTAGCTAAGGTTAATCTTAACATTCTTTAACATTACACTAAGGTTACCTTAGTGGGTCATCTTAGTATTCTATGAAGGCTCTTTGGACTTCATGGAAAATGGTTTAGGGTTTTATTCAGAGAAAAAGAGAAATACAATCTTGTTGTATAAAGTTGTATAACCTTGTACATAGAGATAACCAGAAGCAAAGAGAACTATACTGGTTTCATGTTTGACCTTTATGTAATACCTGTTTTCATCCAATGCTTTTAACCTAGATAACTTTACTTTTTTAACAACTATGTCAAGGACAATGGTATATACAAAAATATAGACAAGAAAATTAATACATTTTCAAAATTAGGAAATTGAAAATTTTGAAAAAGCAACCATGATGAAGAAAAAAATAATAATGATGATGTACGATAGTCCAGAAATACACCAAGAACGTATTGATATTTAAAATATTATCAATAATTGGCAAACACTACGTATAATCATCTTAAAACAAATCTCATTCTGTGCATTTCTTTCTATCGGCATGCTTCTCAAACTAAATACATGCCATCTACAGAAATATTTTCCTTGGCAAATTTCTTGCCGTTTTAGCGCCATCGTCCACGACAGCAAACATCCAGAACCTATTGAGCATGTTCAACAAATAGAACCCTTGGATTCACAAGCTGACGATCATTCCAAAACTTTGTCATATTTAGTTATGACGGAAGTTAATGTTGCTTGTTAACGAGAGCAGGGGGTTTGGACCTATTGGAGGCCACTTCACACTTATGTAAATATACACATGTAACTCTTCCGTAGAGGAGATAACAAACATTGGGCGAAAGAAACAAACATGGTTGGCGGAACCTCCAAGTTGATGAATCGCTTTAACATCATTTTTTATCATGAAGAAGATGTACATCACTTTATGAGCTGACAGTTTTGGCGTCCATGTTGAAAACTGATGCAAAGTATGATTTAATATCTTATGATCTTGTTCGGGTAATAACTCCATTACTTTGATCAGACGAAACATTATGCTGTAGAAAACGTTTTCATTTCATGTTTTTAAAAAAATCAAGCTTAAGTTATTCATTGTCTTTTTGTAGAAAAATTAAACAATGTTTTGAGGATAATAAATTGAAGAACTTTGGGCTAGGAGAATAAGATTCGTTTGGAATTTTCATGCTACATTTCTGGGGGAACATTTGCATGGTAAAAACATCAACAGGTCAAATCAGCCGTGACAAGCTCGATGCAGTCCAACATAACCACTATCTCAACAGAACTAAGTAAAAGTTAATTGAAAAGCTGACACTTTCCCTATTATAGGATGAAAGAATGCCAATAACGGGTCTTCCATCACGCCTCCATGGACCAACGTAGGTCAACCATATGTAATGATCTCGAATATATCAAAGCTTTGTCATTAAACGTTTCACAGGCATCGCCTTCCAAAACAATCAAGTAGCACATACATCACGTGTGAATAATATCGATCCCTAGAAATAAGAGGCTAGATTACTTACTCATACGGAATCAACTTGTAATATACAATCTTTATTGGCTATATTTCATATATATTGGTTCAACAGAATTGCTTGCTTTGATACAGAATGTTTACAGGAAATATTCATTTTATAATATAAAATACCATCATCTCCCTAAATATACTCAAACATTTGCATCCCTCTTCAAACTTATTAGCAACTGTAAATCAAACACCATGTGCATATCCTTATTGTTGTTCTTGTCCCCGAGGATAGTTTTAAAACCAGGAAATCTTGTGAATAGTAAACGTGTCCTTCGTTATACATATGCTTTACAAATATTATATTCATATTTATTTTATACAATTTACATCGTTATTGGTGGTACTCTAATTAACACCTTCTTCAAGATAACCGTCCAAGTAAAGTGAAGACAACCAATTATCTTGTTACTTCCTCTATAAGCCTTTTGGATCTTTGAGAGAACAAAATATACATCTTAAAAGCTTTGAGCCACATGTTTATTAACGATTTTATACCTGAAAATTTACACTAATGATTAATTGTATATTCTCAACTTATTAATTTGCCTTGTCATTGAAAGAGTTGTTCATGTTTAAATAATTATATATTTTATAATAATTCTTATAAAATGCAAGAATTTCATGTAACATCTTTGATTCATTTCTTGAAGGATAAAACAAGATGAACCCCATCAAAATAGATGTTAGATTATTTCTCCATGGGTAAACCAAGATGGACCCCCACAAGATAGATGTTTGATCTCTTTCTCCATGGGTAAAACAAGATGGACGGGGGTGTTGATGATGAAACAAAACATCTGATACGAGGACAAGCAACAGAGTGCGGGAAGGAAAGGAGGTGCGGTGAGGTGCGTGAGGTGTCGAAGACGCAAGCGGGATTGATTGATTGGGACGAAGACGAGAGCTTGAGATCTGTCAGGATGGCCACATTACCGCCACGGCTATAGATTGCTTAACTAACATTGTAGCCGTAACTGTCTTCCTTGGCTCCGGTTGAAGAAGAGCGAAGACCCTTGGCTAAACAGCGTGGATAGAAGGGGCCAATTGATGAGAAATCAATCAATAGCCCTGTCAAATATTGACCAGTGCTGATAGTAAAGATGGGTTTATCTCCACAGACACTGCCGTTCTGTGCGGACATTTTCTTGATTTGTGGCGTCAAAATACTTTACGTTTTTGTCACAAGGTTTAGATGGGATTTCAAACCTGACTATGCCACTTCTAGGGATGTAATCTTGGTAAAGTGTATATTTAGGGGATTGGACGCTAAAAACAGTTATCAGGTTTAGAAAATGCGGGATGGATATGTCAGAGCGAGACATTTTTTTAATGATTCCATTTCGACTCTTAATTTCCTTCAACTCGAGATGTTTGCTTCGGTGGCAACCTTCAGGTAAATTTAGAATGCTTCATATTCTAACATCAACTGCTCCCAAATTTGATTTACTGAGAGAAAGAATATTTCTGCCTGCTGGAAATGAATTTTGATATGACTTCATTTTCTTTCACAATTGACCTTGATACTTTTTCCTCCCTGGTGATTACAAATTCTGAATATTCCCATGGTGTGGTGAATTACGACACGATACAATCAATTCAGGGGAAAGGCATGCAGAAATCACAACAACAGTCACACAATGCAAAAAGCAACTTTCCCTATCTTTAAAAAGGGAACCTCGAGAAATGATCAGATGCAAATGAAATCGAATTACTTGTATCAACTAGGGAGCAGCGAGGTGATGGCCAAGGTTCATCTAACATGAAACCAACAGTGGAGGACTTGCAGTCTTAATCGATTCACGAATTAGTTTCCTTACTGAAGTATTCAGTACATGACAATTCAGAGTGATCCTTAATTGAATCATTTCCCGCTGCAGTTGATGGTGGGCCTAGAAGAAGAAGCAGCACTCAACAAGCATGTCCTGGCAGCACTAAAGCACATCAGAGGACATTCAGAGGACATTCGGAAACAGAACAGTAGTCTGAGGACATCAGAAGAGCAATTTTAGGATATATGAATATCAGTCTGAGGCCATTAAAAGTGCAGTCAGAGGACAAAAGAATAAGCCGGAGGACATAAGAATAAGTCGGAGGACATAAGAATAAGTCAGAAGATATAAGAATAAGTAAAAATATATAAGAATAAGTCAAAAGATATAAGAATCAGTCAGAGGATATAAGAATAACTCAGAGGATATAAGAATAACTCAGAGGACATTCAGAGGACATTCAGAAACAGAACAGTATAGTCTGAGGACATCAGAAGAGCAATTTTAGGATATTAGAATATCAGTCTGAGGCCATTAAAAGTGCAGTCAGAGGACAAAAGAATAAGTCGGAGGACATAAGAATCAGTCAGAGGATATAAGAATAAGTCAAAATATATAAGAATAAGTCAAAAGATATAAGAATAAGTCAGAGGATATAAGAATAACTCAGAGGACATAAGAATAAGTCAAAAGATATAAGAATAAGTCAGAGGATATAAGAATAACTCAGAGGAGATAAGAATAACTCAGAGGACATAGGAATAAGTCGGATGACGTAACAAAAATAGTCAGAGAACATAAAAATAAGTCAGGAAACATGAGAATACCAGTCAGATGACACCAGCAGAGCAGAAGGATGACAAAAGAATGGCAATTAGAGGATATAAGAAAAGCAGTCAGTGAACTTTCCAAGAGAGCACTGCTGAGGACATTTTGATAACTGCACAGGACATGGTCACGGATGACTTCCTCTGTTCAATACAAAACTTGCCCATCAAGGCCAATTCACAAGCCACTCATCCTGCTGAGCAGTGGAGTTGAAACTTCCGCTACTTGTGGCTTGTTACATCCGATTTATTTCCACGTTTGCAAGCCTGTGCTGTTTTTGGTGTCTGATGCCAGCCATGGATGCTAGCTTCTGACAGACTTGCATTCTGGTTGCCGCGGGCAACAGATTTGAAGAAATGAACAGGGATGTGCAGAAGAGCTTCAGTGTAAAACCGCCATCAGCACTCCACAATTGTAAAATAATATTTCATAATGGCTTGTTATTGCATGATGGATAAAATGTCAAATATTGATATTTTTTTCCTATTTACCAATGGCTTCATATTTTGTTTAAAATTTCATTTCCAGGTATGGAAAAAATGAGTGTGATTGTTCATAATTTAATATCAGATGATCAGATGATATTTATCAAGTTGCATCAACAGAGAAAAACATCATCATCACATATCATGGTTTGTCATATAAGAAATTCCAGGATAAGTAAATTTGCAAATGGGATAATTGGAAACATAAATCAAAGAAATTAATTGAAATGTCTCACTCCTGAATTATATCAAATAGAAGTCTGTTTGACACAAGAGATACTTGGAGTGAAATTCCCCAAAATAAAGTCAAGATTCCTCTTATTAAGTCATTGCTTGTAGAGCTTGCCCCGTAAGTATTTGTACAAAGTCTGGTCTCTCGGAGTCCACTGTCTCAGCATACAAGACCTCAGCTCAAAATTAACTCCTGAATAAAAAAACATCAAAGTGCAACTAAGTTATTTTGCCAAGGTCTGGTTTGTTTCTTGCCAGAGCCGATGATATTAGGGCGTCATCGCCCTTGCATATACTGCACATTATGCGCGCGGGGCTAGCATGTGTGACCAATCAATGTCGTTATCTGAACCCGATAACTGTCAAATCATCAAGCACAAACATAACTAGCCACAGATCAGTTTCCCATAATACAAATAGATATAATAAAGACAAGCTGAAACTGGTAATTAAGAACACTTTCCGATCCAATTAATTAGTCAGTGACTCAGAGATCGCCTGCTTGTGACGGACTCCAGTCGAAGAATCTAATTTGAATTCAGCTCCTTATCAAACAACACTGAATGGCCTGGAATGAGATTTGGAAGCAACAAATACAGGCTGTTGTGCATTACTCAGCATGTTAAGCCCAAAAGAAGGTCCAGATTAACTCCCCTTTGTCCAACGCGCCAAATTTGGACAATTTCATTGGAGGAACAAGTTGTGATAATAGGACGGGACAGACCGAAGGCCGATTCCGTCCGAGCTTTGTTTGCTTCTGGTTAATAAGGTTTCATCTTTTGTTAGCTAATATGACCAAAGGAATGTCGAAATTTGCTTGTGATGCTATTGTGGGCTGAGAAATCATTTTTGACAAGGTCCTCTTTCAAGATCAATTTGTTGTACAGAGAAAACTTGGGCTTTATTGCATCGGACAAAGCTGATCTCAAGTGGAAGTTGCTTTGCTTGATTTGGCTACAATTCAAACAGCCCCTTTTTTCCCAATCATGGATTCCTTTATACAGACGTGGAAAAGATTCGATAGGTGATGAAATTAGTTGCAAATTGTTCACAAGAAAGTCATTGATAATCATAATTTGAAGATAAAAAACAATTCCAGTTTAGGATTTTCAAATTGATTTCTAACATGAGGGGAATTGAAAAGCAGAAGACTCCAAAAGAATATCGCAAATATAATTTGTGTTAAGATAATGGGCTCCATTTGAAGAAAACTCAACAACAAAGTGGTCTGGGGGATTAAAAAACACCACAAGATGGCCGCCTAGTAATGAAACAAGAAACAAACTATCGTCCTGACGACTCATTAAAACTCTCAAGTTGAAGAAATCACCTTTGAGAAGAAGTGGGTGGATAAATTTACACTGAACTGAGGAACATGGTGTAGACCGGCTGGAAGAAACTTGATTCTCACTCCATTACCAGTGATTATGTTACGAAGGAGGGGGATCCGTCGAGTCCCTCTATTCCTCGACTCCGGCAGTATCCCTGTCTCCAACGGCATTACATCACAGTCAGTAATATGCAACTGATGAATCAATCTGTCAGCCAGGCTAAAGCTGATCGCAGAAAATCACTTTCCTCCTCACAAAATTATGATGTTTTTGAATTCCAGATCAGGTTTTCATGGGCAGCTGAAATGTCTAACTCTCTGTTGTTACAAGGCTCGGATAGTCTGACTATTCCTTCATTGATTCGGGCTAAGCTTTGTTTCCTCTGAAGATGTTTTATCTCAGAATTAACACACTTCTACCAGTCAGTCGGTCTTGATCGTGGAAGTAACTGACACAATCGTGCAGATTAGGAAACAACAGTCACTGTAAAAACCTTGACGTGACATAAGAAACTGTTGTTCACAAGCCATTGGACTCAACAACCTTCAACAAGATGAACCTATTCTTTAACATGACACTATAAGGTTACCTCACAAATAACAACTCAATGTGGTCTCAATTAACCCTTTACCTGCTAATATGTCTATCACTGTGGCTAATGCTGGACTGTTCCCATAGGCTGATCCAGAAATTTTCAAACGGGTGGGTTTCACTTATTGAAAAGGGAGGGTTCACACCGGGGGTCAATCAAATTTGCAAAAACGTTCTAAAAGGAGGTATCCACCATTGGCTCCCTTTGTAAACAAGTTTTAATTCCCATAAATCAGTCACTCAGGTATGGCAGTGAAAGGGTTAACCAGACCAATAAGGCAGGAAATAGTCAATAAGAATTGGAACTGAAAGGAGAAAATGACAAAAAGAGGTTATATATTGGAGCCTTTTTCACTAGGTATCAATGGCCTTTCTGACATTTGAGGCAGCCATTTTGGATTTCATTACCCTTTTAACTCTTCTGTTTCAGGCCCTCTTTGTCATTCAACCATTGTTACCTATTTCCATTGAGTACCTGAATTGCACAGGTAACCAGTTTAACACGGATATTTCATTTTTAAGATGTGACAAAATCAGGTGAAAACTTACTTTGAGCGACATCAGCAAGCAGGTCGTGAAGTACTTCCTGTCGACCTGTGACCTCTACCGCGGAAACTCGGACTGAAAACCTTGCTCCTGTCTTTTCCTTCTGTTCGTTGATGAGTTTGAACAACCACGCGACCGCACATGGAACTATCCCAAGAGTCTGGGAAGATTCATCGCTGCCGATCATGGTAAATGATTTACCTGCAAGTAAATTTGACGATAAGTAATGTTGCATTTTGGGTTTTTCTTTGACATTCCAAAGAAAACTACTGTCGCTGCCAAGGTATGCAAACATAGTGAAGAAATGATTTACCTGGCAGTTTACCTGGGCTTACCTGGTGAAACATACATTTCAAGTTCTTTTATTCTAGATGTTCGCATAAGTAAAACACATCAACGATGTACATTTGAAAATGTTCTTGCCAATTGGTTCTTTTACATAGTAAAGTGGTGATTTACCTGTTAGTGAAATGTGGCAATAAAATATGCCACATTTGAATTTTTCTCAACGAGTGTTGTGATCAGTTGCGTTAATCACAATATCATGTGTAAAAGCTATGTATATTTCTTGTAACGATGGTAATGTTATTGACAAGTAGTCTGTTGAGTATACACTTATGACAGCAATTTAAGAACACTTATATATAAATACTTTACATAATAGCAATGCAGATATCACCAAGATTACGAAACAAAAGTTGATGAGTGAAGATCTTTATTTTTTATAAATTCATTTAACACCTATTTCCGCAACAAAAGCTCTATGAATGAAAATTCAGCGGCAGAAGTTTTGTCACTTAATGAAATCTATATGACTAAAATATTGTTAAAAGATTTCATAAACACATTTCAATCATTCTGAATGTCAATTAATCTTTGTTAGTATTCTAAATGCAAGAGTTTAATTATATTACTTAAATCAATTGGACTTAAATTAAAATTTAATTTTATAAAGATATTAAATTCTCTGTGAATGTTAATAACTCTTGATAATCTCCAAGCAAGAGCTTTGTTTCATTACTTTGTGTCTAAATATTGCCACTTGATATATTTCATGAATGTCAAATTTCAGTTTGAAATTTGTTATCAATACTTCATCCCATATCACAAGCAAGACGTTTTCTTATTCTATCTGTACTTCTATGTCAAGTGTTGACACTTGTTGAATCTATAAGTGCCAAACAATGCACGGCCAATTTGTAGGAATCATGACTTACAAAAATAATATTTCAGGTATGGTTACTGACTTAAAAAAAGAGTTCCCCAGAATATTTCAGACCCACAGGTAAAAATTTGAATTTGCAATTTAATCAAAACAACTCAGTAATATCAATCATAAACATCACTTTCGGACACTCAAATAAATTATTTGTTTAACACCTACATAATGATACATCCATCCATCCTAACCAAAATAATTCTATATTTTGAGACACCAAAATAATTAAATAATCCTGTATTTTAAGACCTCAAATAATTAAATTTATTCAACAAAATTTCATTTTTTAATTAAAATACCAAAATTGATCCCTAAAACAAGGTTCATGTCAAAGTCTGTTAAAGAGCTCCCCAGTTCGCCAGACCAAACTAATGTTTTCCCGTCACTATAATCGGCCGACCAGGCGTCATTTTCTTTCGGTTATACAAACCATGGGCTGCATGGCTTATTATGAAGATAATTAGAAATTCAATTATGTGGCTAGCTTAATTATCCGTGGTGAAATTGGCAGTAAACAAGAGGTTTGCCTGCATCCCTATTTCACTAACGCATGCCAATAGACCCGTCCACTCATCACATGTTGCCACACACTGCAAAGTTACATCTCAAATGTTATACAAAATATTCAATTTTTTTTTATAAATCTAAGATTAATTCTGAGCTCAACATTATAAAATATATTAATTTTTATATATCAAATATTAATTTTGAATCAAATTTGAAGTTTTACTGCTTCGTTCAATTGGAACAAAGATGGAATCAAATTGTCTGCAGCATAAATTCCTTCCTATTGAAACTGATAACATCTTGACCACATTCTTCCTATGAATGTAAACTGTAGCAATGAGCATTTCTTCACACATCATTGAGCACCCCACAAAATGAAAAGAATTTGAATGAAATGCTGATCAAGAAGGAACTTTGAAATAAGAAAACAGGATTTTCTGAATTACCACTTGTTTATATTTTTTGTGTGTTCACAATAAAGAAGTTATTATCCAGAAAACTTGTTTCTTTTGAATTTCACTTCTAAATGCCCTTCAAAGACTAGAATTTTACAATGATATTTGCAAATAAGAATCTCAGAATTCGCTTCTCTGCATTTTAACCCTTTTATACCAGGCTTCTGGAATATTCTGAGATAAACTTTACCCAGTAGCCGATCCAGTTTATTCTCAGAAAATCTGTAATCCTGTAACATGGCCACACAGAATGCATCCCAAACATCACTAATTCAACAGTCAAAGTGTTTTTTTGTTCTCTACCACCAATTTATTTTTTAATCATGGGAGTTAAACAGGGTTATTCTCTGCACCCTGTTATTTTCTATTCGTAGGAGAAAAGCTTTTTGATAAATATTCAATTTTGACCCAAAATTGGTACTAAATTACTTCCAATGACCCACATATAGATGTCTATTTCTGTTTTTATTGCCGATTCCTCAAATCCCCCAGTATTCTGATTCTTCAGTGGAATCAGACCGCATGCAAGTCGGAGACCGCTATGCAAATCTATTTAAGCAGCAAGCCCGGATACCACATAAACTGGTCAATCACTATAAGTAGCAACAATTAAGACCAATGAAGGGTGATTTATTCTACCGGTCAAGGCTAACCAAATGACCACAGAAGATTGATATGGTGTCCAGCCGGAGAGTGACCGGTGCTTACTGATAGAGAGGTGGTGTGGCCTTAGACCATTGTGAAATAAACGAGAAGATTCTGAAATTGACGAGAAGACATTTCATGAAATTGACAACGTACATTTCACCAGTGAGGTTCTGACTGATACCAGACTTAATGCTGATTAAATCAGGATGGCAGCATTGATAAGTTGTTGTAATTATCACAAGTATGTTTCATTACCAGATTCACCATTCAAGATAATGCTCATTTGTAGATAAAGCCTTTTAAATCACATCCATATGACAAAAGTGTCGCTGAAAGCAATTTAGCTAATTAAAACTGCTTTAATTGCTGTAAATACATGATGTGAACTGATAACTTTTGGTTCATAAACCTGTGAGGGTTGAGTGCTTCTGAGTCATAACGTCTGTCAGATTTAAATGTATCTTCCTATTCTATACTATAAGCAAATTTAAAGGGCCAAGACACAATGTGATTGGACATAAATGCAAAACACAGAAAAGTCAATACACAAAGTCTCCAATACATTAAGAAGCACCAATACTCATAGAAGTTATTTGGTAGAGATATCAATACACAAAGTCTCCAATAATCATACACGAAGAGTTCAATGGGTACTCATAGAAAGTATTTGGTAGAGATACCAATACACATAGATGTTAATATTATACACAGGAATTTCATTTGAAAGAAGGCTAATACACATCCCATTGCCCTGGGCTTCCAATACACAAATGTCAATACACAAGAACGCTAATCTAAAGAAAGGCCAATATACAAACAACCTAGATTGTATTGATACGTAGATTCTGAAGTACAGCTTTGGGAGGTGAGGTGATGTAATCTATCTAAGGCTACTAATATTGCAGGGAGAAAGCTTGAAACACCATTGTCGCTATGCATTGCAGTTAAGTTGTGAACATGACTGGAGCTAACAAACCATGGGTGGCACTGTGCTGAAATTTAGTGCAGCATTGCCCCCAAAACTTACTGTATGTAGAACAGTTTCTCTACAGCAAGGGGGCTGGGGGGGCTCGTCGAGTTTGTTGGGCAAGATGAGTCTATACGACTGAGTGAGTGTGTGAGGCGGGGTGAGTCTGTGTGGTCAGGTTAGTCTGTGGAGGCCAAGAGTGTGTGTTAGGCTGGGTGAGTCTGTAGGGCGGGCAAGTCTATGGGGCTGGGTGAGTCTGTGGGGCGGGTGAGTCTATGGGGCTGGGTGAGGCTATGGGGCTGGGTGAGTCTATGGAGCTGGGTGAGTCTATGGAGCTGGGTGAGTCTATGGGGCGGGTGAGTTTATGGGGCTGGGTGAGACTATGTAGCTGGGTGAGTCTGTAGGGTGGGCGAGTCTATGGGGCTGGGTGAGTCTATGGGGATGGGTGAGTCTATGGAGCTGGGTGAGTCTGTGGGGTGGATGAGTTTATGGGGCTGGGTGAGTCTATGGGGCTGGGTGAGTCTATGGGGATGGGTGAGTCTATGGAGTTGGGTGAGTCTGTGAGGCGGGTGAGTTTATGGGGCTGGGTGAGTCTGTGGGGCGGGTGAGTCTATGGGGCTGGGTGAGGCTATGGGGCTGGGTGAGTCTATGGAGCTGGGTGAGTCTATGGAGCTGGGTGAGTCTGTGGGGCGGGTGAGTTTATGGGGCTGGGTGAGACTATGTAGCTGGGTGAGTCTGTAGGGTGGGCGAGTCTATGGGGCTGGGTGAGTCTATGGGGATGGGTGAGTCTATGGAGCTGGGTGAGTCTGTGGGGTGGATGAGTTTATGGGGCTGGGTGAGTCTATGGGGCTGGGTGAGTCTATGGGGATGGGTGAGTCTATGGAGTTGGGTGAGTCTGTGAGGCGGGTGAGTTTATGGGGCTGGGTGAGTCTGTGGGGCGGGTGAGTCTATGGGGCTGGGTGAGGCTATGGGGCTGGGTGAGTCTATGGAGCTGGGTGAGTCTATGGAGCTGGGTGAGTCTGTGGGGCGGGTGAGTTTATGGGGCTGGGTGAGACTATGTAGCTGGGTGAGTCTGTAGGGTGGGCGAGTCTATGGGGCTGGGTGAGTCTATGGGGCTGGGTGAGTCTATGGAGCTGGGTGAGTCTGTGGGGTGGATGAGTTTATGGGGCTGGGTGAGTCTATGGGGATGGGTGAGTCTATGGAGTTGGGTGAGTCTGTGAGGCGGGTGAGTTTATGGGGCTGGGTGAGTCTATGGGGCTGGGTGAGTCTATGGAGCTGGGTGAGTCTATGGAGCTGGGTGAGTCTGTGGGGATGGGTGAGTCTGTGGGGATGGGTGAGTCTATGGAGCTGGGTGAGTCTGTGGGGCGGGTGAGTCTGTGGGGCCAGGTTAGTCTGTAAGGCCAATTGCCTGTCTGACTGATGGAGTGAAGCGAAGTAGTCTGTCCCATACCCTGGTAATTACCCTACCATCACAGCAGCATAGAAAATGGAAACCATGCTCCTGCCGACAGCATGTCTCCGCCGATGGGCGCGTACCTTGCTCTCCATACCTGATAAAACCTTGCCAGGTACTTAAAACAGGTAATTCAATTACTAGTCTACTACACAGGTAATATACTCCGGCTTGGAGTAATAGAGCTTGGTTTGTGATTTAATGACGAGTAAATTTGTTAATTAACACGTTTGATTAAGAATTGGGTACTGGAACCAGTGCGAGATTACCACGGAGTGACTATATCTCGACTATGCGAAGCATCCATGGGGGATATACCAGGCCTGACATACAGGAACTCAAGCCTGTTTTGTCAATAAACATTTTTCTTACTCCCCTACTAAAGATTGGGTGAAGCTTGCTATATGCTTCGGTTGTCATCTATATGAAACAAAGCAAGATTGTTCCTCCTGACACAGGTATATTTCATTGGCTTGAAATAGACGAGTTTTAAGTGAAATTGATGACTCCCTTGTCGGTGTTGTTATGCAATTTACAAAGAGTCTGATGGTTTTCATTCCAAGATCTTGTGCTTCAAGTGATAAAAACGACTTGAAAATTATGTAGATAACAGATTAAGCCTCCAAGGTTTTCTAAAATAACAACAGGCTAAAGCCTATTGTATTTCAACCGCTTTGTCATCTACGAAATGTAAACAGCGAAATGAACGAAAGAGTTTTTCTCATCTTAGCATAATAAGCTATGAACATCATTACTTTTTTATAACTGCTAATGTTTTTTCCTGATGTCATATTGTTATGAGTTCTCTTATTTTGATCTTATCAGCAAATACTAATGTAAAATTTGTTAAAAATGAAAATTCCAAACTTATGTTTCACAGAAATAACTGAAATCAAAAGGTTAGAGAATCAAGATAATCGATCCCAAATTGCTTAAAAGGGTCAGCATTGATTCCATTGTTGAGCAAATCTTGGTTTTATGTTAAGTTGATTTGGGTTATCAAAGGAAAAGAATTGAAATTTTGGAGTAAATTATGTCTTTTTATTCTGAAAAGAATTTTTTTATTTTAGTTTAAATATTTTCTTTTTTTCATACACTGAATAAATTTACCTCTTAAGCAACTTGAACAATTTATCTAAAATTTCTAAAAGAAAATCAATAATTGCCAATAACCGTTTGATGTGAATTCTATCAAAAGAAAATTCAAGCAAATAAAAAATCTACTTATCTAATAAAAATCAAATTAATCCAATATAATTCTTTTCAAGAAGGAAGAAAACCTTCATCAGTCTGATATTCAAACCGGACCATGCTTCTGTTATCCCTGCTTCTGATATTCAATCTCGGTCAGGGCTCTATGATATTTATCACCAGCCCTAATCATGCATTGATATCATCGCTTGAGGTTTATCAGATCATCCAATCTGGACACATTATAGCACTATCCTCAGATCAATTCCTGTGTTAGTTCTACAGGCTCCAAGTTTGTATGAAAACATAACAAATTGACCAGTGATCTCGACTGACCAGCGGCTAGGAGGTAACTGGACCTTGGTGCCAATCTCCCACTGACTGATAAATGTCATATCCACTGCCCTGATGGAATCCATGATCCATAGCTACCAGAGGATGCAGCCAATCATATGCTTCACGGGTGTTGGCGGCCATTTGCAAAAATCAATTAGATTCAGGAATGCCAAGAATTTTTTAAAATAATGTTGCTTATAGTGGAAACGATTTTGGATTATTTTTTCTTTATATTGATATGAAGTTTATGAAATGCTCAAAGCTTTTTAAAATCTTGAATATCATCCACAAAAAGTTATCTGAAACTCTATTAAAAACTCGAGACAATTTAACATTTATGTTTAATAGCTGTCTGACATTTAGCTCGAAAATAAATGACTTTAACTTTCACTAATACCTGTTGTTTTGTTGAATATTTGGAATCAATAAGTTCTACACATGTCTGGCATACATGGAACAGGCCGCAGCATGCCGAAAGCTTGGCTGAGAGTTTTAGTGATCGCAGTGGTGTGAGCGGTGGAGAGATTGCTGTAGTGCAAAAGGGGAGTCTAGGAGGGCACTGGTGTCTATGTCGTTACAGTCCGCGCTGACTCAAACACTCAGCTACCTACTGGGCACAGCATGTAGCACCAGCTGATAACTGTCATTAACAACTCAACCCTTCATTCTTCACTATTTACAATGACAAAGCCTCAACCTGGACATCAACATCGACCTTAAAAAAAATCGTTTTTTTCTTCTTCCAAATTCAAAACCATTGAGTGTGGCATTTTGTTTTAATCAGCATGAGATCCCGAGCCCAATGCAACCATTTATTTTTGAAAAATCTCCAAATAATTGAATTATTGTATTTTCAATTTCACACTCGGCCTAAAAAGAACAGAGCTGGGGAGAGTTGAGGGAGGTCAAGTTCATCATCTTGAGTTGAGACAATGAGGCAAGTTGCCTGGCGTCTCCGTGAGGGAGACTCAAAGAGTTTAGACGGAGAATAAAGCCAGTCATGTCTCCATACTCCTATTCATCATCATTATTGACATCAATTAAGACATAAGAGCTTTCACCTCTTAGCATCTGTAAACTGATAAAACAGTCGTGGCGTTTGCAGGCAGAGGAGAGGCAATTTGACACACTACAAGATGCAAATCCTGGCTAATTCCGCAACATGTTTCTTCAAACATGGCGCTCAACGTTATTTCAGAGTACTTGTTAGATCATTCAACATTATTTCAGAATACTTATAACATCGTTCGTTAGATCGCTCAACATTATTTCAGAATACTTGTTAGATTGTTCGTTAGATCGTTCAACATTATTTCAGAACACTTGTTAGATCGTTTATCAACAGTGTAGACTGTTATGTAACAAGATGCTTCACTTGAGGGAAAGAACTCAGTGTTATGTTGTACAATCAATAGAGTGTCTTACTTAAAGGGAAAGTTCTATCACCGATCTATTGACAGCGTCCGCCATATTGGATTCTTGGCATTACGAGAAATGAAAACACGCTATATTAAACCTAATTTTACACTTTCTAAAAAATAAAACATA
The DNA here is from genome assembly GCA_936450465.1 of Gibbula magus. Taxonomy (NCBI): domain Eukaryota; kingdom Metazoa; phylum Mollusca; class Gastropoda; order Trochida; family Trochidae; genus Gibbula; species Gibbula magus. The sequence goes on from OW388291.1 coordinate 7,920,473, forward strand.
TACAATGATAGAAAATTCACATATAACAGATAACACATAATAAAACTAATAAATAATATGCTGTTAGACCATAGCGAAATTTCCCCCCCTCGCAGTGTCGATGAATGGCTTAAGTTTTCATCGATTTTATTATCACATGTGTGCGCTTGCCTTTTTGTCAAATATAAAGTCATCAAAATATTACTTTCATTAGTATATTTCAATTTCACTGTGTTTTTATCATGTATTAATAACTTATTTGTGTAAACAGGAATATCCTCTCGAATTTTGTTTCCACAAAAAATACCCTGATAGAACCATCCTTTTAAAGGGACTGTAGAACTGAGGCATTATTTGAGAAAACAAAATTCATGGGGATACTCTTAGTTCATCTGAAATCTAAAATTTTTAAAGCTGCAAGTGTGACCTGAGGTAAAATCTAAAAGTTTAACATCATCAATTAGGGGTGAATTGTAAATCAAGCTGTTAAAATTATATTTGACCTAACCCATTATTTACATTCGGAATATCCCCTCCTCCCTTCAGACCAGAGCTAGAAAGTTTCAGTTTGAAAACGAAGAGAGCCTGTACGTCATTTGTTTTAAACTAGTATCACTTTTAAATAAACGTGAAAACAATTATGGATAAGCATTGATGAAAAGTTTTAAAAGATTTAAATTAAAAATTTTTTAAAAAATTCTGAAACCTAAAATGTAATGATATTATGTACAATGTAATGATATTATGTCAAATGTAACAACATTACTGGAATCGGTTCTTCATTTCTCTGAAGAAATTCGGCTGAAATTTTCAACCTAACATTTTTCGACAATGTAGAGTTACAGAGGCGAATCTAATAGGAGGAAAGAGCGGACTGATTACAGATATAAAACTTTAATCAATCTCAATTTCAAGTTTTCATCGTTGGAATAATCAAATTCCTACAACGCAACAGTGTAGATGTTTTTTCCCCATCATTCTGTAATTCCAAAGTTCAGAACAGTTTGCATGGAAGTAAAATAGAATCAACCTTTTCCCGCAAATTTAGAAGTAACAAAATATTACTTTAAAGAATAAAAGTTACAGTAAACTCTGTATTTTTTATATTTATCTGAATAAATTTTTTTGTGGAAATTTCTCTTTGAAAATATAAAATATTTTTAAGAATCTGTAACCTTTCATATTTGACAATGATTGAAATAAAACTGACGCGAAATGTTGAAATATGAAAATAGAATTCTGTCGAAATCACAAACATATTTCACATACGAGGCCTGATTCTATTAAGAAAAGGAAGTCGGATTTCAACGGGGTGTGCAGATCATCGGAAAATTTCCAACTTTTTCCTGTCGGAAATTGTTTCCATCAATAAAGCAATCTTATCTTGGAGACAAGGAGTGTTGGTTATGGTCTCGATGAAATTAATATGCGTCATGCATGAACGACATTTAGCTTCATAAATCAACAAAGTTTGAACTCATATTTTGTGTTAGGTAATCATGTTTTGCATAATGAAATAATCCTCAATCACTTAAACTCAAAGTGGATCTCTGGAAACTAATAGCACATGATTCAAAGAACACTGCCATAAATCAAATTATTTCCGAATCTCCTTGGAGGTCTTCATTTGTAGGTTAATAAACTCCATGGCAACCACCATGTGAGAATCCATCACTAGCATTAACCCACAAAGTATAGTTTATTTGGTTCAGTATGTACATCAAACTAGATATATCGAATACTGTATTTCCTCTAATAAAAGTCAAATCTCTAATATTCAGGGCATTCAAAATGGCCACACTAAGGGAGATAACTAGTTAGTAGGATTCATACCACATACTAGAGGGAAAGTTTACTCCAATTTTTATCTGGTTTGAAAGTTATTTAAAATGATTAATGTCTGGGCTCTTTTTAGAGAAGATGTGGTACATTTTGATTTATAGGATCGGTGCAGGTTTTATAGACTCCAACAGATGAGAAATAAAGCTCTGTCTTGATTGTCTTCTCACTGATAATTTTTCATAATCTCATCAACCAGATACTCATATGAAACACATGAAAGATCAGAATATTTTTTATCACCAGATAAAATATAAAAGAAATTTAATCAGGAATATTTGGTAAAAAATAATTGTTAATCTTTGTAAAGATATTATGTAAAAAAAAAAAATATTTCAAATGCCAGTAGGACACAATCCTACTCAATGTACATTTTATATAAACAAATTAAATTTAAAAAAGACCAACTCGTAAATATCATATATTTATGAAAGGATTTAAAAGTTTACCCATTCAAATCTCAAATTGAAAGTGCTGAATCAACAATATTACCAAAAAAACAGCGAACAAATGTTTTTATATAATTAGCTCTTAAAGTTTATTTTTTCAAACTTCTTTTGTTTGTGAGGCATAATGGGTGTATCCTTAAATGTGACAGACAAAGTACAATAAAATTGTCTGCTTGTTGATATATGCTCCAAGAAAGAACAAATAACAAACAATAACCGCTTTTCAACAGACTGTAAAATTGGTAATAGTCAACTTTTTCTTTACGTGTAAGATTCTGAAAACAGTCTGCGAGTGATTCATGATTTTACTTTTGACAGCCCAGCTCGTAATTAATGTTTGGACTGACGCTTTATTATTATATAAGCTAAACTGTCATGGGATACCCTATCACAAAACGCATTATCTTTAAAGATGACAAAAACGCTATGAAATATACAAGCTACACTGTCAGTGAGTACCCTATCATGAAACGCATTATCTTTGAAGATGACAAAAACACCATGAAATATACATGTACACGAAATGTACACGAAATGTACACCAGGTTGAGCCACATGTCACTGACACAACACCTCAACAAAGGCTAATACAGTTTTCAATGGCTTTGATATTTGCGAGATTATCGCGAAATCGACAACGCTGAAGTGGGGAGATAATGTGGCACCTATAGGCAAACACATTCAGTGTACAATATAGACATATGAAAGGAATCCGCCGTTGCGTAATTCGATAAATCTCGGAAGAAATATACACCGTTGATACTCTGTGATCCTCGCCTATGCAATAGACATGATATTAATCTAATCTATTGCAAGCGATACAAATGATTATTGATTTCTGCCGATGAGGCAGTTTTTTTCGCGGCAATAATTTCTTTGATCTTAATAAATGGCATGTTAACTGATTAATATTGCAGTTGTTTGACAAATATTTTCAATTCATAACACTTGGTACCCTTGTTGTATTTCCCTGAGGTAAAGTTTGATGATACTTTCAGTGGTTTATGGTCAAATGACCGATATTTTTCAATTGCTGATAGATCACAGTGTATCTGATGCAACACTTTGCTCCTTTCCTCTGCAGGCATTTAGCAACAGATAGTGCAACAATATATTGCAACAATATATTGTAGATAACTTTTTGAAGTTGATTTAAGTGGAAATTGTTAACGGAAATTTGTACAATACAATTCATCATGGGAGAACGCATCTACGGTATTAGAAAACAACGAAATCAAGAAAATCACTAAAATATGGATAAATAATTCATTTAACCAATGATTTAATAGGATATTAGTATTGCAATAAAGTTAAGAATGTATATTAAATTTGAAATTTGGTTTAAAAAGAAATAAGCAAAACCAAAATTACATTTTTGGAGCTACGATAAATTATATTTATATTTGTTGATAGAAAGAAAACTATTTAGTGTCTGTTTTTCAGGAAAGAATTTTACCACTCATGAAATTAGAAATTCAAGGAAATTTATTGTCGAAAAAAAACGCAAAATTGTTGAGATTAGCATAAGTTTTTAGGGAATCCGGTACAAACTATTGATTATAACTGACATAAACATATCTGACACAAAAATAATTTTATATACATTATCTTGTTTCCATTTTACTTCAAATACCATATTCTTGAATAAAATTTTGTGCTGATCAAACTTGTCTAGACTAAGTGTAAATTGATATGAATGAAAAAACCCATATTTGAACAAGTAGGCCACAAGTTTCAAATTTGATGAATATGTCTTGTCAACTCTCAGTATTTCACAATCAAATTATTTATGGCCTCCGGATAAAGTGTCAGCTTAAAAATTTGAAACATCATAATGCTATTCAGTGTAAAACAATTTTCGGAAAAGTCAGTCAATTGCTTTTCTTTTGATCAGTTCCAATACAAAGAAATTAGCAAGCAGTTCCAATTTAGACTTAAAAATTGATTTTTCTGTTTAATCAAGATGACTAATATCTTGCAATTAAGAGCATTTGTCTGTTAAACAGGTTTTGTAAGAACTAATTTTGAAAACAGTTCAATTACAAAAGAAAACAAATTGAAAAGATTCAAGGAAACAGATCCTTATTCTTCATTCAACAGTTGATTTGGGCAAGGATCCACTTAATATATTTCTCGAAGTGTCAATTGAAGAATGGACTAAATTAGCCATTATCATACATCAAGAGCAACAGGTACAGAACAAAATGGCCGACAAAGTGACATGGGGGCAGCCATCTTGTTTTACAATCCTGTTCCAATGAAAGCTTTCCGGTGTAGTAAAGAAGATAAGAGTTTCTTGTCGGTTGAGGGTACGGCTTGCGTTCTTTATCCCCAAATATATCACATCAAATGGTTCGACTCAATAGCCATAACAGCCTGAGGTGTCACGCGGAGTACTTTTATTGCACGACATCTCCTTCCCATTATGTATATATGCAAATAATATGCATGGTCAATAGTGATAAAAAGTAGCCCCAAGAGACGTACCCATTGTATGGCCAATGTTGGAACTTCAATGAACTTGGCTACAAAACTGGTCCATAGATAGTTAAACTTGCCTACTTTCCGTCAATCGTAAGCAAGGGATTTACTTCATTAGGGAAAATTAGCCACTAATCTACCAGTTTTATCTCTTGTGATTTAACACCCCCTTGGTGGAATGCCTTTCCCTCCTGTGGCATTTTACAATATCTTTGAAGGTGGCATTATAAAGTTTACAACCAAGACAATTTTTTCACAAATATTTCTGACATCCTTCCTAGGGGAGAATTTTTGATGGAAGACACATATGTCAGTGAACCAATCTGGAATATTTCTTAAACACTGTGAAGCTTTTGATTCTCCGAAGAAAAAAATTAATCTGTGAAATGTAACAATTAAAGACGGACGAGCCTGTTTCTCAGATTGGTGAACGAGGGAGGTATTAAAGATGTGCCGATGGAGCACAATAAAGTGCACCGGGTGCCTTAGCACCTGGTGGGCACACAACAAGCACCAAAGAAGAAGCAATAAATTGTTCTTACCGAGTTTGGAGTGTCCAAATGTGAAGAGACATCCGTCGGCGCCATTTACAACTGCTTGCACTATTTCTGATAAACTGCTTGAACATAATTCCGCCTGAAAGGTGACAGATATACAGGTTAGTTCTTAATTGAACTGCAATAAAAATACAAGACATTCTCTACCTCTCCTAGCTCTTCATGGCAGACAAACCATTACAGGCGCCATTGGTTGACCTACTGAATTTGTCAAATAAATAAGAATATTTTCACTTCAGAAATTTCGAGAATCATTACAGAAATAATTGGCACAGTAAATGATACTTTCAGATGAAAAAAAAAGGTTTCAATTGTGGGAAATCCTTGAAAAATTCTGGCAAAGAATTGGCAAAAAAAGGTGATTTTGCAATAAATAACAATGAACCATTTTCTTTAACCCTCCCCTTGCCACATACCACACAAGCAATAATGCAGCGAGAAGGTTAAATACATAATGGGTAGAGCACAACATTTTGTTGAATAAATAACAATATTTTTCACTGTGTGAATATTTTCCAACTGTGATATAGACACAGTCAGCTGGTAGGTATCAAGAACTTTTATACATACACGATACTTACAACCACATCAATTTGAGATCATTGGCTTGTTTACTCAGGTGTTGGTTATAGCATTTTTGTTTCACAGAAACATTTAGCTTTTTATCTCCTGAATCACATTTCGCCCACCCAAACAGATTTGTTCTTGATGTAATGTTTTCTTCCAGATCAATAAAACTACACACAACTCCTTAACCTTCTTCTGATTGATCTGAGAATACCAGATGACTTAATCTGCCTCCGGCAGGTAGCGGTTTAACCCTTTAGAGTCAATCTAAGCAATCCACCAATTTGTTTTAAATGGATGTTAATGTAATGAGTTTTATCTTTAATTGTGATCGATAAATTTACACACTTGGTCTTGGTAATTTTGATAATATAAGCTGCTGCATCAATGAGTGCCAACCATTCTGACTGTCCAGTTTACAGGAATCACAACACAAAGAAAGGGAGAAACACTTGTATATGCTATCCCAAGATATCGCACAGGTAATCGGTTAAGCTTATTTCATATTACACTATCAGCTTGGCAATCCTGGTTTCTTCCTTGTGAATGAGTTTGGATTCCTGCAAGTGTGCCAATCAGGAATGGTTGAACATTCAATGGTAGATCCCTTTCCTATCCTATCCCCCCTTTTCAATAAGTAACCCCCATCCCCTTTTCAATAAGTAAACCCCCAACCATACCCCACCTTCCAATAAGTAACCCCCTTCTTTTCCATAAGTTAACCATCTTCCCCCAACCCCTTTCCAATAAGCAAGCCACCCTCTCCCGTCCCCCTTTTCAATAAGTAAACCCCCCTCTGCAACCCACTTTTCAATAACTAAACCCCGACCCAGCCCCACCTTCTTGTAAGTAATCCCCTCCTTTTCAATCAGTAAAAACCCCAACCCCGCCCCACCTTCCAATGAGTAACCAGCCCCTCTTTTCAATAAGAAAATCTCCCACGCACCCCCCTTTTCAATAAGTACACCCCCCTTTAAAAATTTCTCGATCCGCCACTGACGTTAATTAAATCAGCAGGTAGGGGGTTAAGGTTTCCCTACCCAAATACAAACAGAAACATCAAGCTTGTACCACAGAGGTGTAATATCACCCTTGAGCTCCGAGATGGCGCTAATTTTCCAAATGGCTCTGAACCTTCTCACAAAGACATAAAACATCATGAAATTGACAAGATATCATAAGAAACAGCTGCAGCCTTCTGGTTTAGGTTCCAGGTAGTTTGATGGAATTTTTAGAAGTTAAAGAGCAGGCTTCTAAGGCACAAAATCTGTTTTAATCATCAGGTGAGATCCAAAATAAAACGCACGAGAACTCAGGTATTTAGCCGATCTGTTCGTAGAAGACAGGTCGCCTGATAAGAGGCATCAATTTCCGCTATGTTTCTTTATCTTGTATAAAAAACGGTAAATAATTCCTCATCAGATTGGCCAAATACAAGTTCATTAACATCGTTTAAGCTATCGCTTGAGATAATCAACTGCAAGGCATGTATTGCTAAATACCAGTTCAATGGACGCTGAGTGTGAAACGATATAATAACCATCCAGATAATTAGTCGCCAAAATAAACAAGCTCGTTCTCGTTCATCAAACTCATTTCCACATATAAATATGTTGATATCTGTCTCTTCCGACAAGCTGAATGTATTATACAGGAATGCCAGAAACCAAGGAACATTCTTGTACCAACCATCCAAGTTAAAGAGACAGTCACACTTTGAAATTTTGTCGAAAGAGAATTTAAGGGGATATTACATATTGTACATTTATTGATAAACTTGAAAACTAACCAGCCTCAACGTGTTATTTCGTCAGTTTAAATGGAAGATTAAAGTTACAAGCCCTGAGCAAAGGTTAACCGTTGGCTGGGCATAATCATTTTAATCCATGATTAAAACACAGTCGAGTTGAAATCTATTGCTGCATATTTTATATGAGCATTTAGTAGTATAAATAAAGATAAAATAAGAAAAATATCCTTTCATTTTCTTACAAAAAATGCTCTGGTCATGCTGTTCAAAGCCTGAGACATTGCTAATTTCAAAATTGTTTCGAACTTCCTCCCAACAACATAAAACATTGTGAAATTTACCTGATATCATACGCTTATCAAAACAAACAAACATGCATACAAATTGACTATCCACTAAAAAAAAATTTCTTAAGAAAATATTTTTTGTAGTGTCCCTTTAAATCGACAGACGAGTTTCAAGGTCAAGGTTGGCACTTGACCTTGGGCAAAATGAAGAATATCCTGCGTTTGTTGATATTACCTGGCGTGAATAAAAAGAGAGCTCCAAAATCAAAGTTTACAGAGCGCTTTGCGATCTGTTACATACATTTAACTCGACCTCAAGCTGTTTTCTCTCATAGCCCACTAGGAAGCAATTACAAGGAAAAGAAAGCATTAAGTCAACTACCATATGTTTTAGGCGCAATGTAGGGTTTACATGAATGATACATTTCTGTTAGGAGATCGAGTGGGTATTCGTTAATTATATATCCCCGGTTATACCAGTTTGAAACAAACTATGGAGAAACAAATTCTTTTAATCATTGGAATTATTAAAGATTAAATTCATTCAACTGTGTTAAGGAGTAAGGATAAAAATCATTCAATCATTGGAAGAATTAAGGATCAAATCAATCAATTACTGAACATTAAGGATCAAATTCATTCAATCATTGTACTTTTTAAGGATCAAATTCATTCAATCATTGGAAGAATCAAAGATCAAATTCATTCAATCATTGTACTTTTTAAGGATCAAATTCATTCAATCATTGGAAGAATCAAAGATCAAATTCATTCAATCATTGGAAGAATTAAAGATCAAATTCATTCAATCATTTGAAGAATTAAGGATCAAATTCATTCAATCATTGGAAGAATCAAAGATCAAATTCATTCAATCATTGTACTTTTTAAAGATCAAATTCATTCAATCATTGGAAGAATAAAGGATCAAATTCATTCAATCATTTGAAGAATTAATGATCAAAATCATTCAATCATTCAAAGGAGTGATATGATAATGCATTTGTAAATTAGGTTTCCTATAACAAAAAGAGAATCAATTAAATCTTATTCTTCATAATAAACAAAAAGCAATTTCAAAAACGTCAAATTTGTCTTTACTTATTTTGTTTACAACAGGAAGATTTTCTGGATAACATTCTTACATTCCACCTGATGAAGGAGTGAGCATATACTCCGAAACAATGTGTATTTTCCTTTAAAGTAGTTGTTATCCAGAAAATCTTCCTGTTCTTATGTATGCCACTTCTTAATGCCCTTCAAATACCTAATTTTGTCAAGATCGTAATAAAAATTTAATTTAAAAATAAAACCAGCATGACAAATATTTGTTTACATAATTTGGTCAAGATGGAAATAATAACAGTCTGATTAAATTTAAAATTTAAAATTAAAACAACAGGTGATAGCTCCAAACTCTCTTTCATGTTTATCTGGATACATTCATACACGATTTCAGTAAGTATCTGTTACAGGTAAGTACTGAAATATGATAAGGTGTTCCAGTCTGGCCAGGTGTGCCTGCAATCACTTCATCAAAGTCTTAATTAACTTAACACATTTTTTTCTAAACCATAACCTCATCTTAGATGTGTGTCTTACCATGTTATGTGCTGAACCAAATAGAATTTTTTTGTAAGAATTAATTATTTATGATTAGTAAATTCAAAGTCATGTTATGCACTTAACCAAATAGGATTTTTTCTGTAATAATGAACTGTTTATGTAAATTCATATTCAAACATTTTAAATATCAAATTGTAATTAAAATGAAGGTTATAAAAATTAATCTTAGATTGAAATATAAATACATGTGAAAAATATTTTAAGATAACATTGTAATGATGACCAAACATGTGAAGTCCTGTTTGTAATTAACAAATTACTTAACCCTTTACCCACTGAATTAATTAGTGTCAAAATATTCCGAAGGATCCAAACTACAGGAATCAATACTTATTGATTAAGGGAATATCGAAGTTTCAATCAGGGGTTAGTACAACTGTATCAAAACTAATTCCCAGCAGGTTAAAGGTTAAATGAAACTTTTGAATATTTAGCACCTTTTTGAAAACTGCAACAAAAAGTTCTAAAACAGCTGTTAAACAAGAACATTGCAGCAAAGTAACTAAGTGAAGATCACAGTTGATGTTGTCTTGTCTTGGCTTTCAACACATTTCCTACCCTAGTGGCAGAGAAAAAACATTGATGCTAGTGGAAATTTTGGTATCTAGATAATGGACGGGCAATTACCGACGTCACAGGTAACTAGCTAGTGCCATCTAGAAGGGAAACAATCAAGACCGATTTCATTGGCAGCAAAACTGATTTCACTGGCAGCAAGACGTTTCCCCCTTCATCACTACGTCAAAACAAGTAGGTTAGTTGGAAAGAATGCCAAGATGAAAAAAATAGCCGAAAAAAGTCTGGTAGAAAATATGATAGATAACAAGAGGGTAAATGAAAGATGTCTTATTTTAAACAGAGACAGAAACCAGGGAGGGTTATATCTGGTAGAAGGTAAAAACTATTGGCATAGACATGTATGTTCCTCTGTTAGCAGGGATTCTTCACTGATCCCCTGTCTATGGCTGTGTTAGATCCTCTCTCAGGCTGTGTTACTGTCTAACGCTACTCTTGTAAATGAACAGACTGACAAAATATTGCTGGGGTTCTACAGGGAGATAGTTCTTCTCAATACTCATTTTGGTTGTGAAGAGATTTTTTTGCGTATTGGTTCTGTCAGCTAGGAATTATTTTCTTCATTGTATGTTTATTTGAATGATTTGTTTACACTTTGGGTGTTTTGATTTCCATTTCTGATGATTGTTGAAAAACAAATTTTTAGACTTTGAGTTGAAGAATGATTGAATCAGGTCAAAACAATAGAAAAATTGTTTGTAAAACATGAGATTTTGCAGATGTAAACTTGTATCTATGGAGCTTATAAGACTTGTAATCTTGATAAGATTTTGAACAACTTTTCGGAGAGTATTTGCCTATTTTGACAACAAGATGTAAATTTCGGGATGTTCCTGCAAACATAAGTCCGTTTGAATTGTCTGCCATCATCAACTTTTGAATTTTTTTCTTGGTTTTCTTTACGTGTATATATATATATATATGTGATTTATCTGAAAATCAGTATCTATTTTGAAAGAGCCGAGGGGTAATACTTCAATGACTGTAGTGATGAAAATAATGTTCTCCAGAATTAAAGGTACAGTTATATCATGGGATTTATTTAACTTAAAACATGTTGGGAGATTATCCCATATCCCATATATTTCAAATAGAATGTGTTGTACATATCATGGATTAGTAACATGAACGCTAAAAAGCTATTCCCTCAAATTTCGTTATCACCAAAAAACCATGTTCATACTGCATTCTGTCATATCAGTGCCAAATCAGACTACCCTTATCAACAAATAGGACACTACAAAGTTCTTGATTTTCAAATATAAAATAAAATAATTTATCAAACATACCAAAGAATCATCTGGAGAGAAAATGGCGTCAAAAGCGAACATTTTTGGCGCGGGTATCCCAGCTCGTCTACTTGCGGCGGTCGTATATCCACTTGCGGAGGGGTCGAAGACGGTGATCTGTTTTTTGCGGGGGTCAATGTTGAGGAAGGAGTTGCCTTGTTCTCCCTGGCTGATTGTGTTGGGGGTGCATACTTTCAGCATCACTTTCACCTGAAATAAGGTAGAGACATTAAATACTGGACAAAACCATTCGATGCTGGACAAAACTATTTGACATATTTCAAACAATTTCAGTATCATCTTCACCTGAAAAAATGATGTAGTCGTTAGATACTGGACAAAATGATTAGATCCTGGACAAAACCATTGATTCTGGACAAAACCATCATATATCGACACAACCATTGGACATATTTCAATGAATACCTTCAGTATTATCTTCACCTGAAACATGATGTAGTCATTAGATATTGGACAACCATTTGACATGGACAAAACCATACTGACATATTTAAAAAAGCAACAGCATAAATAGCATCAGCATTATCTTCACCTGAAACATCACATAGTCATTAGATACTGAACAAAACCATTTGATACTGAACAAAACCATTTGATACTGAACAAAACCATTTGATACTGGACAAAACCATTTGATACTGGACAGAACCATTTGAACAAAACCATTTGATACTGAAAAAAACCATTTGATACTGGACAAAACCATTTGATACTGGACAAAACCATTTGATACTGAACAAAACCATTTGAAACTGAACAACAGCATAGACAGCATAACATTCCATTTAAAATATGACAGTCATTAGACACTGGGCTCTACCATTTGACTTTGGACATAAATACCTTCAGCAATTGATCAATTGAGTTTGGACACGGTGTATAATATGCTTTCAAAAACACTTTGACTACATATGTAACCACAGTAACCTTTTTTTTATCCATTATAGAAAGCTTGCAATGGGATATGACAATTCGACACTGAATACATGAGCTTAACACCCGATGTCTAAAAAAGACAACGAACATCAAAGAGTTATTACAATTATGTTTTGTGATGTATGATAATAAATGCAAGCTTAATTTTCAATTAATAATTTATTATCATAATAACAAACACTCAAACAAGCTCCTCAAATGAATTATGAATTACATGTTTCATAATAATGATTTTCAATTGGATTTAATTTCATCCTAATTTAATGCATATTCATTATGTATTGACATTTTATTAAACCCTAGATTAAATAGTTGTTCAACGCACTTTGATCTTGAGTTAATGTTGTCAATAAAATATCATGCTAGCAAGCATCAAAAGTAAAGAAATAAAATATGACACAACATTTTTAATAAAAACAAAGCTGTTAGCTTTGATGATCCGCAGCGAGTTCAATTAGAAGTTTTAAAAGTATCATATTCACAATTATAATTTATTTTGCCTCGATTTTAACAATGTTCAGATGTTTCGTCGCAGGTTATTATCAGATTATATTGTCCCTTGATGTAATTTTTAAATCAACACAATTTTAATCCATTAATGCACTGAAACAAGAACCCTGTTAAACAACATTTTAAAAAAAGTCAAAGCCTTTTAATTCAGGAAAAATACTTTTATCAGAAAAACTGAAACAATGTTCAATCTCACGTCACAAAAAGTTTACATATAATACACATTCAGTTAACTATAAATTAGATCAGGGAATTGGGAATTGAATCTATGCGTAACAGCGAGGAAATCCAATACCGTATGTAAAATTGGATACAACGAACATGATATATCGACTTATCAACAATAAGTACAAATTGGCTTTCAATTCAAATTTAAAGTGCTCTGATAACGGTGCAATTCGTCTGTACATAACCACACATCTTTTCTCGGAAGAACCTCACATACATAAGATCAGTACACAATTATCTTTGTCTATTATCATCAATAAAGTGCAATATTAAACGGGATAACACTAAACGCCGAGTGACGGTGGCACAAATCCTACGGGAAGACTGTGTGTTAACGCTTATTTATATGACGGATAGTGACAGAATATTCGCAGATTGATACATAGAAAATCAATAGGCGCCATTGATCGAATTCTTGAGGCCATTTAATCAAGGAGAGAAAGTGGAGCGTCCCTCTCCCATCTGCATTTCATCCTCTTTCTCTCGCTAGCGTGAACTCGCAGAATTTTACCGCTGCTCACGAAAAAGGATGAGAATCAGAATCCATTTGTTTCAATTTGTGCTACTCACAGAAACACTGGCAGGAATTCGGCCATTTGTAATACTAATTCTCTAACGTTATTTCTCAGTTTTGTGAAACATTCAGCCACGAACAAGCGTAATTGGAATGACCTGTTACGGTTCTTTGATGGTAATTTAATATTCACAATTAGATTACGTTGCCATGTTTTCCTCGCCTTGAAATCACATTGAACAAGACAATTCCATAAGGAAGAATTATTCAAATTTACGATTTTATTTTAAATTCAATTTCTTCTGCTGTCAATGATTCTAGCGTTTCGGCTGGAGTAATATATTTACAATCTCGGATATCTATTAGCGATTTCTTGAGGATCATATTTCATAATCTAAATATGGTACAAAGTGATATTGCTTCCAGCATATCAACAACAGTTATGAAGGCAACTGATCAAGGGCAATTTATATGTTTGCTTGAGTTAATCCAATCTGGAAACATTGGCTCCAGAATGCGAATCCAGTCCACCCTAGTCTTTATTTGCCGTTTCCTTTCGTCAGTTAGGCATCACATGAAATATTTATCAGTACCATTATCTTGCCAATTGTGTCAAATCCTTTTGATTTATACCCCTGATTAATAGTATCGGGCAGTTTGCAAATCTGATTAAGAATTTTTCATCCAAAGGGTCGTATATGTCAAAGCCGTTTAACAGTAATGGTCGTAGTCATACTAAGCCACCTTCTCATTGGTTGACTTTACTCCTCACTTCCGATCCAAGAGTTACAGATAATCATCATAAAGCCAATAACAACATTCATTTCTTTGCTCAACGAAAAATTGCTCCCATTTTTTAAAGAGTGTATTATGAAAAACGTTTTCACATAATACGAAAATTAATCCAAGGCCTAGCCTTTCCCGCATAATGAACTTGCTAAAGTGAGGGTAATGAGTGGCAATGTTTGTTACCGAGAGTATTCAGTACTCAAGGAGATTGAGCTCGTTATTTTGCAATGTACATAACAAACCCGAGGGTTTGGGAGTCGGTTATGAATAGATAACATGTTACAGATTGGTCTAACTGCGAGAACATGCTTTGATCGCCATCGCGGATGGTGGTTTATGATAACATTATTCTAATAACTTGATTATCAATAATTATATGCAACCTATTTCCTTTCATATCTGGGTTAAACGGCTATCCTAAACATTCTGTAGTGATTAGCGATAAGTTCTGTGTCATAATGATAGTATTCACGCTAATTAATCTATAAATTCCATATACACGGCGCGCTGTACAGTGATACACATAATTACTTACTGACAGAGACATAGCGCCGTAAACTCTTCCTAAACCGCAAGAAAACTAATTATCACAAATCAACGTTATCGCAGCTTACAAATTACAATTAAATTTGCATTTATCACTTTAGTTACAGTTGATGTTTCCATGGAAATGATACTTTAAATGTAAACGAAATACCGAAATTATCTCAAAATTTATTATTAGCGATTAAAATGATTGTAGAATCTTATGAGCATTTAACCACCTTATTATATTCATAACATAAATCAATATTTGAATCATTTCATTCTGGTACAAAGCTTCAAATTTCGATCTAATCAAATTCGAAAGCATTAGTTGTGTAGAAATTTGTCAGATTGTTATTTTCAGTTTGCAATCTGTTAAACCAATATTGACTTAGATGCATTAAAGCACTCATAACCTCCCATCAACCAGCAAGTTAATTTCGTAAAGGAAGTCCCCTTGTCGCATGTTTTATTATGCCATTATGCTAAACACTGAAGACATTCTACAAGCCTGTCCATCATCCAAGAGCACGTGCAATATTACAAACTAACAA
The DNA here is from genome assembly GCA_936450465.1 of Gibbula magus. Lineage (NCBI taxonomy): Eukaryota > Metazoa > Mollusca > Gastropoda > Trochida > Trochidae > Gibbula > Gibbula magus. Next base: position 7,935,950 of record OW388291.1, read on the forward strand.
TACGGCAATTTCAATCAAATCAAATACTGTGTCATCCTTTATTCTGTAATAGCAAACTGCACAATTAGAAAATAAATCCATTTAAAAGCGTGCATTCCTTCACCGGACGGACACGCAGCAACTGGTCTGACGTCCTAACGACGTCCTAACGTGGACATATTACCGAAAGCAATCACATGGAGCCGGGAGCCACAGGCAGTATTAACAGAAGCAGGAGGAGCATAATCTCTTTAATGCACTGTCGTGGTATTGTATGTGCAGCAGGCGCTTATTCTCCACTTCTCTAGACAAGATTGCAGCTAAATCGTGTTTCACGTGGAATCTATTTACATCCAACCCCGAGAGCAGGCTAGGAGAAAATCTAATTTTCAACTTCACTGCAAGGAAAGAAAACAGTTTTGATGATGCGGATCCCCAGATACTGGGCTGCATTCAGTCATCATTGCTACTGACAATGCTATTACTGAGCAACTGTTAAAGCTCACCGCAGCTCATCAGAGGGAACTCTACACTCAGGGTGCCGCTGACAGCCCGCTCAGCAACAGAAAGCACACTTCATCCAGGCATCACCCAAACAAGGCACCCTGCCACGTCAATACTCGGTCGTAATCGCCATTTAACGACTTCGGTTGACCATTTCTCGAGATGACAATTTCGCTGTTCACTTGGTGCTTTGTGGCGTCGCCAGCTCTGTGTGATGCAGAATGTGACAGGTCTATACAAGTCTTTATACTCGCTTCTAAGAGCAAGACTTCTCTGTTCTCCTGTCATTTTGGTTTGGGAGTCACTACATCCTCAAATTGGAAGTAAATGAACAACGCTGTCACTTCTAACGATCAGTTTGCTGTTCCTTACCAAAGTACATAAGTGTAGTCAATACATTGTGTACTACTTCAAACACATCAACAGCGAGCATTGCTCAATCTAAGAATGTTGAGCACCACGTTCACATTGTTAGATTTGATCTTTGCATAACTATAATGAAACTGACAATACAAATATTTACAATCGGATCATATAACTAAAATGATTGTGAAATGTCTCATCTAAACCATGTAAGGAAATCCCTAAGAATCTGCCTCAACACAAGCCTTTATCTTTTAAATCTGAAGTGAAATAAACTTCAATCACAATTAGCTTATTTTCCCCCTCTCACAAGCTTTAAACAGCATCCAAGAAGATTTAATGTTTGCAAGAACTTCTAAATGATCCATCCACTCAAAAAGCTACAAATCCCTAAAAATGTTCTGGCGGCAAAAGGGATAAGGATAATCAGATGATAATGGGCAACTCAAAAAGGAAAGAAGAAAATTGGCCCCTGTTTAGCAAAACCAAGCACATCTTGGATCAGCAAGGCACGCTAACTGTTTTAGCAAGCCTTGATCGCTTCAATGAACCCACAAAGCAAATCAGACCTCACTCAGAATTGTTTCTGACAAATTAATTGTTCCTTGGGGATCCAATTCCATGACCCACGACACCGATCTGGGGAAAACGGGGCTCGCCACTAGAACCTCCCTTCCAGAAGAGTTCCACAGTCTTGGGTGGAAACCCACATGGGCTTTGCAAATAATCTTTTCATGATTCTTGTGTTGCAAAAGTGCCGTTTGCTTCTGTTACTGGAGCGACATGGGTGATGGGGAAAGCTCTGAGGAGCCATGAAAATGTCACACGAAGCCTGACTCACATATCACCACAAATATTATAAATTGCACAAGACATGAGACTCTAGATCGCTTCCATTACTTTACCAATATAGCGCCAGCAATATCTCTGACTGCTGGACCATTGGCGCTAACTGTTTATTGTCCTCTCTCCAAAGACCACATCATTGCCGGAATCGAAGAGTGAAATATGTGTCATAATGGTAATAATGCCACTACGACCACGTATCGCAGGATAATGGCCATTATTGTGACATATGTGTACAATTTACCTGATATATTGCATGTAATAGGGCTTTGGGAATACACTATAATAGCACAAGGGGACCATACTCTTAGCGAACGCTATGAGATAATAATTGATAGATGAATTTTGAAACGGTAGTCAAAAGTTCATAACCCTTATGGCCTTAAACAAGCTAACATATTAGAATTGATGACAATGCCCCCCCTAAAAGGTTCCAAGTACAGTTAACAGTCTTCTTTGAAACTTTTGTTTGTTTGTTTTTTTGGAGAGGGGCTTGTGTTATTTCCGACACTAGTTATTAATCTTCCCTGCTTGAAACTCACTAAAATGTGATACTTAACCCTTCCTCTCCTTTCTGCATTACAGTACAATCTCATTTATCCATATCACTTTAGCTCGTCGAATATAACCTTAGTAGGCGGCCATTTTTTCTCGCTCTTGTTTACATATATTATTGCCGTTATCAATATTCATTACTAAGCAAATAGATCAAATAAACAATGTGCCAACATCAAGATAATCCTTCTGATTGACCTAATAACAAAAAATAATCAGCCATAGTTAATTGACGTGACAATAAACAAATCATTCAGATAATCAAAACATAAATAATTTATGGGCAGAGCGGACAGTAAACATGGAGTTATGACCCAGAATCAGACAATGCCCATTATAGATCTGATGAGGTGTCGCCAAATTTATTATGCCTATATCACGCCTACCACATCTCCATACACCTCATCAAGCTAATCCCCTAACAAATGGATAATTGAGTTTATGTATTCTCTTAAGTACCAGCGACTGATTGAAATACTAGTGCCATATTACCGTAGATTCTCTAAAAGATGTTTGTGACCTAGAATTCTTTGGTATAAAAGAGCTTCTATAGGTTATTTTAAAACTTTAGTTGGTAAATTAATTAGTGTGAAATCAATCTGAGTGGTCAATTTATAGGAATCACGAATCATTATCAAAGAACATTATCCGGAGTTGGTCACTGGTTAATGTAAGGATTTAAATATTTTGGGAGCTGCTGGTTAAGTATTAAATCCTCACTTTAAGGATTATTCAGATCTTTTTAAATTATGTTTAAATTCAAATCTTAAAATTTAAATTTAAAATTTTATCGGTTTCGGTTTAAAAAATTTATAAATAAAAAATACTTATCTGGGACAAAAGTGTAGATGAGAAAAATGTATGCCTCAACATCTTATAGACAACCAATACAGTAGGACTATGTAAATATGATACACCACCAAAACGTGTACAGTACTGTGGAGTCCACATGTGGACCCATGTATATTTGGTAGTTCCTGAAGCATCTATTACATAAAGTACGGTACGAAGACCATATTAATATGTCATGGTGTAGTGGCATATTGAACACTGTTTGCATTGCACAGCATGAACCCAGCACAACATGCAACCAACAGGTCTCTTGGGGAACACCTTGCCTTTACTTAATGAGAGCTTCGTTATCTCACCTTCTCAGGTGTGTAAGGGGATTTACCTGGATACGAAATGTCAAGAAGAGGAATTTATTGCTTTTGTTGATGGACGTACTTGAAAAGAGATTGCTGAATTGAAATTTAAATATTCACGAGAGATCATTCTTTACTAATGTAATTGAGATATCACTTTCATGGGTGATGAAATATGAAAGACTGGCACGTAATATAAGATGAACTTGTCACAAATCAAAGACACGTATTTTACGTGGTAATCCATCCATATGGAATCTCAATGATTATCTTTTAATATCATTACAATGTCAAGATTTAATCAAACAAAAAGTTAAATATTCACGTGAAGACGTAATATCAAAGCCTCGTAATCTCAAATAGAAGGGATATGTCTAGTCTGGTTTAACATCAAGTCCAATTGAAATGCAGACATCAAGAGAAATTTTATATTTGCTGATGGAAAGATTTCTGATGAAGTGTTTCATCTATCGATAATCAAGTCATATATGGATACCTACGTCACCTACTCCTGCTAATTCACATCCTGAAAGGATACACGATAATCCATCAGGATTAGCAAATAAGTGATTTGACCCCCATACCTAGATTTCCTTCCTGACATGAGTTATAAATGGAATAACATTTATACACTGTCAGAACAGTTTATTTTATTGACCAAAGAAGCATTTATCGAAGTCTTTGATCTAAATGGGGCCAATCTAATGCAATCATTACAGGAAACAAGGTGAGAGAGTTTTACAAGGGCGCTTTGAAGCCCTGGCCCTGTATAGACCCAAAGACCTTGAGGATAGGTTCTAGACTGCACTTACTGAATTTAGTCCTTTAGTATTTATCTAGGAAGTATAGGCTACAAAGCAAAGATCTTCTGGTCGGCACCAAGCCTTCATGAGTCTGCAGCAAGGATGTGTTTTGTCCCCATGAATTTCCCAATTTTGAGATGAAAACATTGGCTTGACCCGAGGGCATTTCCACTGTAGAATGTTGCATCCAGACTAGCAATTATATCTGAATGGAGATGTTACCAGCCCCATTGGACCTAGATGTCCGAACCTTCCTCGCCCGGGGCCGTTTCCTGGTACTTACAGAGTCTACCATTGCAAGACTGCCAGGAACAGAGCGTCCATTGGCGCTGTAGCTTCACGGAGGTAGACTTTGCAAATGTTATTAGTTGGTCTGTAATCATTGTTGTCCTTTGAGTTTGCTCTGTCTTGATTGTGTCCCGGGCAATTTTTGTGAGACTGTCGTGTCTGGACATGACTAAACTCTCAATTTGTTGGTTTTCTTTGGCAATTATACACAGAGGCACGAAATGGCAGAGCATTTACTTCAAATCCTTTGAGGTCCAAAGATGGACAATTTAGAGACTTTTTCATAAAACCTTTAGTTTCAAGTTATTTTCATACTTTAAAAGCTTTTTAATATACATTCTAGAAAACTTGAACAGATACTCAGTTTCTAAATTGTTAACCCTTCACATGCGGACCTGAAATATCCCCGAACTTTAACCGTGTTCAGTCCTACATTATTAGGAAATAGCTCATAAAGAAGCTAAAAGTTATGCCCTTTGCATACAAATTGACCAAAATACGACGTTTACACATTTGATTCAAATAAAATAAACATCTTCAGCGTTCATCGTCTATTTGTAATTTTCAATATTAATGAAGCATGGTGAATAAAAACATAACCTTATTTTCATAAAGTCTTATTTTATAGTATATGATTGCTGCATAGAATACAAAACTCATCACGGAGGCTCCTTTAGAAACGACAGTTACCAATTCTAGCCTCTTTTTAGTAGGGAAGGTGATAATTTCTGTGTTGCATTCTTTCATCTTACAAATGCATTACCACACTTCCCGAGCCCTTTAAGCTGACACTCGAAATGTCCCTGGCCAATATCAGTAATTTTTAAGATCTTATTAGAATGCAAATTCCACCCTTAAAAAATGACAGCAATTGTCGGATTTTACAAATTAGCACACTCTTTTAAAAGCAAAACAGACAAAAATTACATAATTTTCACAGCCTTCCCGAACATGAAAAGCCGTCCAAATTACATTGCATTTCCGCATCAATAGAAATTGTCACTTGAAATGATAGACTAGCTTTGTTCTTCAAACTTCAAATAAAACAATGAAAGTATTTCAAACAGTGTTAATTTCAACTTTGTGGTAGAAGTGTCTGCATTCGGTCTGCATAATTACCCATATAGCCGAATATTGCTCATGAATACAGATCATAGTGCATAATTGTTTTGAAATCTCTCGAATTATGAAAAGTGACGCTGCTCAATGTTCAAAACCCGAAACGAATTGAATCAATCATACTGTTGAGTGATCATTTTGACAGATTTCTTAAAAATTCATCTTCATAATCTGAAATGAACTGATTTGGTAACTCCCCGTTCAGTCCTTTGCTTACATCACGCGCTAGTATTATTAAAGGGAGTGTTATAGCAATGGCGTATTCAGGCATAAACTGGACGTTGTGGTACATTGAATACCATTGTAGCAATTACACCGTAACATTACTGCATGCATATTCACCAAGCAGTACAATTGGGTACCTGGTGTAAAAGTGAGATGAGGTGAGTTGGGGTTTAATGCCGCTTTCAAGAGTATTTCACTTATATATCGCTAGTATTATTGCAGGGAGAAAGCCTGTAACGCCATGGTGGCTATGCATTGCGGTGAAATCTGTGAGAATAGGCTGGAACTAGCGAACCATGGGTGGTACTTCGCTGAATTTCAGTGAAGCATTGCACCCAAACCTTACTGCATGTAGAACAGTTCTCTACTGCAGACAAAGTTGCCAAGCCCCTGGCAGGATTCAAACCCCAGATCTCTTGATCCGAAGCTGAATGGGCATACCTATGTGAAAGGGAAGTGACAGATAAACTGGAGAATGAAAAGGGAACAATGTTTGTCCTTAGGCCAGAGTAAGATAAGATAAGATAATTCTTTATTGCCCGTTTATTTGTTTCACGTCTGAGTGAGCATAAATACAAAATTATACATATTCATTTATAATAAATACATGGAATACATACATGGTTATTCAATAGAGAAATTGACTTTGGTACAAAAAACATTTTATAACGTTTGGTTTGCACGTTGGTACGTTATACCGACGGCCAGAGGGTAACAATTCAAAACAGTCATGCAAAACATGTGAAGGGTCACAGATAATTTTTGAAGCCAAATTTTGAGCCTGTCCTTCATGAAGTTCATCTAATGTCTTAAAGATACGATTATAAATTTTCTCTCCTTGTTTAATTATCTTATTTAATCTGTTTCTATTTGTAAGTGACAGGGAGCCGAACCAACATTGCAGAGAAGATGAGAATAGACTGAACACTGGTTTTATAGAAAAGAGCCAAAATAGTTGAGTCAATGTGGTAAGATCGGAGCTTCCTGAGGAAATGAAGGCGAGATTGACACTTGCTATAAATACGATCGGTATTTTCAGAGAAATTTAACTTAATTATCAATTTGAGTTCCAAGATATTTGTAACTACCAACTACTTCAACAACATCTCCATTTATAATGACTGGACTACCTGACTTATTCCTTCGAAAATCTATAACAACTTCCTTTGTTTTTGATACATTTAGTTCCAAAAAGTTGTCACGACACCACTTAACAAAATCGTTTATTTCATCTTTATATGTATTCTCACTGTCAAAGAGTAGACTGCTAATAGCTGTATCATCGAATAATGTGTAATGCTTTAAGCATGCCCCTTCATGGTATAGAGTTCAGTGTGGTTTAAATATCAAGTTGCTGAGTCTTGATTGGATTTGAATCTGTGCAGGAACAGATCAAGAGTCTCTTGACATTTAAAATGACCACAGGTATATGATGACCCAGTCTGTCATCCAGACCCCATAATTTTTATATAAAGAACCTAGCAAGTCTACAACAAGACTACAGATCTCAGTTTAAAGAAGACATCTCTAAGGCCATTTTTATTTTAGTTTGGATTTTTTTCAAATTTTCAAATTTTTAATAACAATTTATTTTAGAGACTAAACGTTAGTCTAGTTCTCTACCATTTTATCAATATACATGTTTCATTATTTAAAAGTTATGAAATTATCAAAATTCGTTTTTTCAATACAAATTATTGCACAAAAACAAAATGGCGGATATACTCTAAAAGAATATGTTTAATGCTATCAAGCCATACATGACAATTATGTTAACATAAACATAATTAAGTTCCAACTATGATACTACCGTCTTCACTTCTTCATGAACAAGTGATCTTTAATCTAATTTCAAACTAATTGAGCTAATTAAACCATGAATGTCCAAATTTGCTGAGGGCAGCTGGCATGTTAAGCAATTAAATCACATGACCATCAAATTGGCCAATCAGAAAGCAGGATGCATGAAATGAATGCAACTAGTCCCTCTTTAAAATAGTCATTACTGTCCACTGTAAGTGATATTTACAACCTTGAGAAAAAATGAATTGTGAGCCATTTCCTACATGCTAAACCAGATAGCATAGATTTCATTAGACTAAGACTTCATGTTCTCTAAAGGAGGGCTATTCGTCAAATTTACAGGAAACATTTTTCAAAAGGGTTGGACCGTGTTTTATTCACACATTTATGAAGTATATGGAAAAATACAATGTTCATTTAAACAGAAAAATAACCCCACTATATATTCTGTCCCTTTAAGAACATGCAGGTGATGAAAGAATAAGCATAAACATCACATATGTTCACAATAAAGAACCTCCTAGTAAATCCAGAAACATTTTTTTCTTAAATCAGTGGTGGGTCAAGAGTGGGGTTGTGGATATCAGTGGGTTTGGATGCCCCACCACAGTGGCGGATCCAGGGTGGGGTTCACATGGATCCAACCCCACCTTTTGAAATTCTTGCATGTAAATTTGATGGATGCCAATGGTGAAAAAAACCCTCTTTCTGGATTGACCACTGCAAACTCAACCCCTTTTGAAACATTTTGCATCTAAATATCATGAATACCCAGGGTAAACCAACCCTTCCCCCCCAACCATTTTTGGATACGCCTATGTGAAATCCTCTCCCCCCCCCCCCCCCCCCCCCTCTTTAACCATTTCTGGATACGCCTATGTGAAATCCTTGATCTTTAAACACAGCACACTCTAACATATACAGTTTCACTACTCAGGTATATAAATTCAATAAAAACAAGATGACATTTTACACGAACAATAGAAAACTAGAGTTTAAAACAAGATATTATATCAACTGAATATTTTACAATAAAAATCTTGAAACAGAATAACCATCTCCGTAGCATCGAGTGCATTCTATACACAAGATAATAGCAAGACAATGTTACGTAACCTTTGCATTTCCAATATGAATAAATCATTAGGCATCTGGAAAATAACTTTCTTCAATGCATCTCAGAGCTTACTGTAAGAGCAATAATTCAAATTGACCCTCCCAATCTCTGGTGCAGTGGGGGTATGCACACTGTATTTGATTTCACGGCAATAACACATTTCGTTCTTAACAAAATTACATGCATGCCGACAGCTATAAGAGTATATGGTATTTATCGTTAAGAGCAACGGCAATTTGTACGGGTCTGTTTTCTGTACTTTAATTCGATAAAGATTATTTTCCTGTCTGAAAGGCAAAGAACTGGATGATTCACGGAACCATGAGACACAAACATAAATATATGGATGTGTTCGCAAACAGGGAACAATACGTTCTTCTCAGGTCTCCTCTCTTCCTTTAATTTTGTTACGTAATGAGTCATGGATCAATTTATGTGATAAGATTAAAGAATTAAAGAGTTCTATTGCCGAGTGTCCGCCATCTTGGATTTTTGCATTATGTGACATAAAAATGCTGTAATGTCACTAATTTTAATTTTTTCAAATAATAAAACATATGTATTTGATAGAATAATCACAAAATAACAAATACTTTACAACTTAACTAATAAAAAATGTCTTATTGTGCAGAAGCAAAGCTTCAACACTCGCAGCCAATGGATGGCTTAAAATTTCACTTCTCTCTTTTTTAAATTTTTGAATCAATGTGCACTAGCCTTCGTCAAATACATACATAAAGTTATAAAAATATTATGATCAGTAATATGTTTCAATTTATGTGCATGTATAAGTAACGTATATGAGTGAACAGGAATGTCCTCTTGAAATTTGTTTCCACAGAAAATACCCCAGAAGAAAAGTATTTCTGTGCTTTAGACACATTTTGAAGGGATGGCTCGTTAGCGAAGATATGTCGCTAATGCATGATTTAAACAAGGTTCCTTTTGAAACTTATTGGTTAGAATGTTATTTTGATTTTAAAAGCACCTCTAAAACATTTTCACAAAAAATACCCCAGTCATAGTCCCTGTTATCGATCGACGATAAAGTTTTATTTTTACGTTAGGTCAATCCGTATCCATGACTGTCTTCTCAAGAATCAAAGGAACTTACTGTTTGCCAAAGCGATTATCCTGATAGCGATAATAAAAAATGCTTTGCACGGTTCCTAACGACTCCATTGCACAGTTCTCTCTCATTAGGACTATTATACTAAATGAAGCAAGGATGATAATTTGATGAAAAAATAACAGGCTTGAAGCTTGTTGGGATAGCTAATCTTCTATTACACAATTTGAAGACACAGGCCATTCACGCGAGTCTTTCACAGGAAGCGTTTGAAGTGCATTGGGAGGAGAAGCCACTTCAAAGTTCTATTGAATTTATGCTGAATAACTTCAGTGTTAGTGTTCCTTCCTCCTCTGTTTAGGAGCCTGTGAGTTGACTATGCTGTGCAATAAAATCCTGTTCATGATTGCCATTTTGGAGGAATCCCTGATTGGAGATTATAGGGGTTAGCTGGGCTAGCGAGTTAGGACCGGTTATCACCACTGAAGCTGGACGTTATGGCCAAAGGGCTCTCATGTGGAAACAGTCCGTCGGAAATGGGAACATAAATTAGAAGCAGTAAACTGTCAGTGGAGGTCCTCCTGACTGGGGATCCATGGACCCAACTCAGCCGTGACTGATGGCAAGAAATGGCTTTCTGGCTATCAAACTGGTTACAGGCAATCTTACTGGGCTTCCACGTCCCACAAATCACCAGGGCCGAACACTGAGCATCTTCAAGTGCTTTGCAACTCTGTGGGGAGACTACATACTGTTGCATCTTTTTCCATGCCGGTATAATTGCATTTTGGTTTTTGCTAATAATGGAGTGTGTTCATTATGTCTGGATGCAAAAGGCCTGTAGGAGTTTTTCCCTGACAGTTTAAAGTGGTGTTAGTGTCAGGAAATGATTTGCAACAAGTACTTAATTGCCGTCTTCGATGTCTCTTCGGTTACCTTAAGGGCTAAACGCAACAGGCGGATCTGGCCATGTCTCCCAGAGACACCGCTCGCTGTTAGCGAAATGTTCCTCTCGTCTCCCATAATGCCCCTCGATGTCACTTAGCCACTTCATATTAGTTCTTCAATAATATTTGTAATTTACAAATTGTCTGAGTCATTGATACAGTGAGAAAAAATAACAGGTTAAAAAATTCTGACAAAGAGGCTTCATTGCAAAACTAAGTCATCACATTCTGAAAAATTTCCTCAGAATAAAATCACCACTGGTTGAATGAAAATGAAAATATTAGCCAGATTTTTCAAATATCAGGACTCTTAAAAACATCGACTGTGATTCATATAAGGACAGTAGTACGTTTTTTCGCTCAAATAAGTTGATAAAATGTATTTGAAAAATAATGTCACTAATAGTAAAACACCCTCTCTTCGAAAAACCAAGTTAAAAAATTAGTATACATGGATCGTTAAATACTTGGGAATCGTTTTTGTAATTCGAAATAATAAAATGTGTTCACATTAAAATGGCCGCTATGCAATTTTTGCTTTACCGTTATTACTACTACTGATAATTGGTTTGTGTAATAAGATGTTTTACCCCCTAAAGTAAATATAAATGAAATAAACTATCATTTATGGGAAATTTGAAAAAATAAAATTTGCAAAAAATGTGCTACAGCCCCTTTAAACCTTGAAATGATATCAGAGCCGGTGGCTTTGTGAGAAGCTACACCTCATCTTGAACTTTTTAAGTCTGCAGTTGGGACACCATTGAGCACCGGATATGTGTATCCATTAATGTGAAAGAAAAAAACACTGTCAAAGAGCGCGGGCTTTGGATATGTGAAATCAGGGGGAAATGAACATACAAACGCTAAAGATTACATAATGACCCTAACAGCTGTAAGGTGGTGGGCTGTTCGCAGCTTGTGATTATAAAGCTGCTATACTTGAGGGGGCGGGGATGAAAGCTGGGGGATAAAGGCCAGGATTTGTTGCGGGTGGGGATGAAGAATCTGTAGACTTTGTTATAGTCTCCATTAATGATTTTTTAAATATGATTTTTATTACAGAGGGCTGACAAAAAGTCTGCATTTGTGAATTGTTAATACTGCTGCTGAATTAGACAGTGCTAAACCATTTGGAGTTATTTTATGAGAATCTATGAGAACCTCTTTTAAAGGTTTTTCTCTAAAAAATGGTATTTTTTTTCGTGTTTAAAGAGAACAATTTGCTTTGATTATGACACATTTTTTTTACCAATTTTTAAAATTAGAATTTACCTCACAGCCTCCCAAAATATTATCTGATGTAGTCCAATTCTTGCTTTTAGGGTCATGATATTTGTTTTTATATTTTCCGTTTTTTCTTTTCATTTTTATTAGTTGGTTTGTTCATGAATTGCATGACAAAAGAGCTCTAAATCTTATTGCCTGTAATACTTGAAGGTTAATTGTTTTAGTATTAGAGTTCTTTTACAATTATAAACCAGAATTGCATGAAAGTAAATTGAGTAAGAATTCAATGTTTAAAAGAGCCTCAGGAACATTTGCTAAACCATTTAATATTAAATTTAATATTAGATATGATAAATTGAAAAGTCGATCAACGATAAAGCTTTTTTTCAAAAATAATTTTGTAGTTCAATTTTTGTAATGTTTTGTAAAATAATCTCTCTCAACATTTGAACTGCACTGTGGCTGCCCGATGCCAGGACGCAGAAAGACCTAATGATTTACATTGTATTGAGGACAATAAAGACTTATTATTATTAATTTAAATGTGCCACCATGAGTAAACATGGAAACTTGAATCTCAATATATAAAATATCAATATTTATATATTCACACTTCACCTGAGATAGTTAACCTAAGCTGCTGAATTAATCAATGACAAATTATTCTAAGAGCCAATTTACAGGAATCAAACTTGTTTAATGAAGTGATGGTCATGATATAGACTTACCAAGGAATAACAGTTTAGTTGTTCAGAGTTTGTATATTTGAACTTCTCTAAAGTGACAAACATAATGGTAATAAGACAAGAAAAAAAACCTTTTTATCAGCAGGGATTAGCAAGCAGAGTGATATACACTGAAATAATCCTGACTTTTTCAACTTTGACTTCAAAATTTGTATGTTAGGTATAAAACAGGTCTCACTTAACAGATAAAAGGCAATTGTCCAAGACCTGAGCCACATCTAACTCCTGGAAAGCCATCTCACTAACTACAGATCTCAAGAATGTCCAAACAACCCTTAAAACACTGAAATCATTGAAAAAACTCAACATTCTCATCCCTGTATCAGGTACCGATATCGTCCACCTAACTACCCCTGTACTGTCAATAGAGAATAGATTCATAGTAGATTAGTATAAACAGTAAAGCCTTGGTTCAAGCCAGTGTATCCTCTTCAGTACAGTGCCAATCATCAAGGTAATGACTGTAAGTGGCGGCTCAAAGAGAAGCATTTGTGTCTCCTTGAACTGTGTAATGTTGCGCAATTATCATAGATACCGGCCTTCCACTACCATCCCTGCTTTGAAATCTGCTTTTATCTTTGTTGGCTTTGACTTTAATAGCATCATTAGTCTAGTAATTATTCACAATAAGAGCAAATTGGGCATAATTTGAAAGAGATAGGCATCAGACAGGGTGAGCGTTTACTCCAGTTTCTTTTATCATATTGACTCCTGGAGCTTCTTTATTAGATGTCCTTCTTTATATTTCACCTCATTATCTGCTGGGATTATTTGAGTCATGCACAGAATCTTAATTAACATGTCTGTCAAATACTTCGTATCTGTTTTTGACACATATTTGTAAATGATAAAAGTAATATTGTCATTGTAGATTATCAGATCATATGCAATTGCTGGATATTATAAAGATTGTCATCAGACTTATTTGGAAACTCAAAATTCACACTCTTTGTTACAAACTATGATATTAGATACTGTACATCCAATAGCGTGTCACCTAACTTCTGCTCAGGGCTTGGAACTTATGAGTTTTCTGTTCAGTTTTGACTTGTAAATTCACAAGATAGTCATCCATATCAATATCTAACCAAAGCAAGTTTAGCACATTAAGTAAGTCTACAAAGACAACTACCATATTCAGAGCAGTTCATCCTAAAGTTAACATGAAAGGATACAGGAGTATATTTTTATTTTATTTTTATTTTTAAAATTAATTTTAACATTTTTCCCAAAAAATTTCAAAATGACAAACGACATGTTACTTTAACTCTAAAACCTTTCCGATGGCTTCTTTCAGAGCTTATGTCATACACTGTTGACATAAAGTGCCCTTTTTACTTATTGTGAGTCACATCTACTGGCTTATTACACTTAATCATTTTCCTCTTTTATCAACCTATGGATTTTTCAATGCATTATAGTCATAACATGTAGCCTATACACCTTTTCCGTTTCAGCTTGTTACAACCGTTGTAATATCACCGACTCCATTTACTTTTAAAACCTACCCTTCTATTCAGGTAAAGATTTATTACAGTCATATAACTAAATATACCTTTTAATGCCAGCCTTTATGGGATCAATATCCTCTGATCAATTACATACAGTATAACATTTGTGTATACCATTTTAAAGCAAGCCTCTAACATGGGGTCAATATTTTCTGATCAATTACTAGACTAACATTTCGTCTCGGAAATAAGTTTTTTCTTACAAATAATGTGGAGCACAGTGGTGTAGTGGTTAGCATGCTTGCCTCTCACGCCAACGTCCCGGGTTCGAATCCCGGTGGAGACACCAAACACCAAACATTTGTGACCTGGGTCTTATACTGTGTTGTGCCCCTGGGCAAGGCACTTCATCCACATTGCACTCAGTCCACCCAGCTGTCTAAATGGGTACCTGAACAAGGGAGGTATGGACCTATATGGTCGCGCGGAGCGCTTAGTAGCGGCACCGAAAGTACAGTTTCTTCAGGGTAATAATTGTACCGCCATTGAGCAGTGCTTGCACTGGATATTAGGCGTTAAAATGTATATTATTATTATTAATATTATTATTATTAATACTATTTTACAAACAATTCAGATAGTTATACAAAATGGAGCCCTAAAAATGCTTGTATTTCTGAGCTGAGTCTGGCTTGCTATAATTTTCTAGACTGAGCTACATCAATTAAATATTTTGCTCTAGAGTCCGGATGACAGAGTAATCAATTACATACAGTATAACATTCGCGTATACCATTTTTTGCTCTTCTCCGCTCAATGATATAATCAATTTCACAAGCGAAATGAGCGAGGGTTAAGTAATCAATGTTGTGATGTGTATTTCGGAGTTTATGCCTCTCAGATCCACATCATTATGGAAGCATATGGCTTGTATGAAGCAAAAGCGTTGGAGTGGAGTGAGCTGATGTTAACATTTTCACAGTATTTTCACAGCTTTAAAGCAAACTTTGATATCGCGGTCTAAGCTTGTATACATCTCAGTAGGAAGTTATTATATCCTTATTAATACACATGAGTGGATGGTCTACTCAACTTAACATGAACCAGTTGTATCAGATTTGCTAACCTTTCATTTTTCATATTTACGTTAATGTTTCAGCATTAAATATAATGATACAAAGTATTATTGCTTGGTTATATTTCTTAGTGATAAAATTCAATGAATCCTGAAAACTCAAATCTCTAATGTTTTAGCATTTGTATTTCAATTGATACAAACTTTTATTGCTATGTATATTAATGATAAGATTTAATAAATCCTGTGTTTAAACAAAATTTTTTTTGTCACATATATGAATTTCATATCAAAATGTTAAAATTGTTATTCCTATGTTATTTTTTATTTTTTTAAAAGATACATTCATTTCATGTCACATAAATCAGAGACATAGACTTTTAATCACAAAAAAACATGACAAGAAACAACCTTATTGCTAATATTATATATATGATAATCCACTGCCTTAAGAGGTCTTCATTTTGATCATAGCCAGTGTGTTAAGAGTGTGCTCAAGAAGTTTGTAGGGCTACGAACATTTCGAGAAATTTTCCAAGCTCTTTTAGTGCTAAGATTGTCATAAACTTGTACCATTCTTTAACATTGACTTAAGGATGTCCACTCCTTCCGGTTGAACTTCAAAAATGAAATATGATTAAGTAAAGATTTTTTCTCAACTTTATTTACTTCATGATATTCTACATCATCTACATACTTTTCAAAAAACATATGAAATAAAGAAAATGTGACTTTTGAACCTCTAAAAAGTGCTTAAACAGCATAAATGGCCTAAATTTGACCAAAAAAGGGGGTTTTCAGGTACATTTTGTGTCAAAGCTTAAAAAAAACCACACTACCATATATATTTTTTCATTGATTTCGGTAGGGTAAAATGAACTTTGTAACATATCAAAAAAGGAAAAAAATTTAATACTAGAAATGTAGTATTTTAAAAGTTTTTATCAGTTTTTTTCTCATTTTCCCATAGACTCCCATGTTAAAATTGTACTTCACCCCACTATCTTACAGGCGTCATATCTCAACAAAAAAAACCACACTACCCCCTATTTTTTAATGCTGATTTTCCAATCATATACTTTGATCTTTTGAAAAATATAAGTTAGAAAAAAAGTTTAAAACTATAAATTTGAGGAGCGAACATCCTTAAAACTATCTTAGCACTAAGAGAGCTTGGAAAATTTAGGTCCTGTATCATATATTACATGAAAATTTTCCATCAACATGGACGATCAAGGTGAAGGTCAAGAAGGGAGATAACTCTAAAGACTCCTACCTTTCCCATGCCAGGGTTGGTAAGGCGACTGACCCCCCGGAGAAGACAGGGAGGTGCTGGTGGTGGGGAGAGGCGGATGACATCACAGAAACTTGTGGGGAAGGGTGGAGGTTCAGGGTCCGGTGGCTGGTGCCGCTTCTTCTTGCGACTCAGCTTCTGAGCAGCTCTGCAATGGAATAAAGGTACTGAGTAATGTGATGAGGGGGGTTTGGGTGCAGGGGAGTTAAAGGTACATCCATTGTGTTGTTGGGGGTCAAATATGCCAAACGTTATAAATGGTCTTACTTTATCGAGAAGTACCAACTGTTACCGAAAACAACCATTTTGATGATACTCGGCTTAGTATATTGACGATATGAAAGTAAAAGTATCGATTTCTGATCGAAAACCAGACAATGCACCACGTGTGGCGCGCGCCAATGAGTCAAACGTAATTTTGGAATCTTATTTAAACCAGACAAAATAACAAATTTTGGTTGAAAATGTTTAATGGGTCATATAACTACTGTGCATGTAAATAGGACATGCACTTTCGATTTCTGCACATGCATAATGATGTTACTCGATTTTAATTGGAAACTAGTAAATATGATATATTTGGCGATTGGGGATGAATGTGCAAACTGAATGAACTTGTTTGTATTGTAAACAACACATATGGTGTGTTGGACCGTATTAAAGCCAAATAAAAATTTATGAAACACAATGGATGCACCTTTAATAGTTCCCCTGTTGCCACCAGGTCTATTAGGTTATGAGATATCAGATCAAATTATTTCAGGAAAGATGGACGCTGTTGGAAGCATAGTCATTTCAAAGTAGTTGAGAATCAATGTTAAAGAATAAGTAATTGAAACTGATTGACTGCTTATCATTGCAAACATTGAAACACTTAAAATGATGTTTGTTGTCGAATTACATACATCATTTACTAACATCATGAAATTAATGTCACATTGATCATAAGAACATTAATATCTTCCTAAAAATATTCCAACAAAAGAAAAAGAAAAGTTTGTCACCAGACTAATTCACATTTATCCAAGTTAATTCAATTTGCAGAGTTTGAATAAGTACACACTGGGCCATACAAGTTCAAATTCATTCGTAAATTGTCACAGGAAACCAAGGAAAACTTCATTTCGTGAACCTGTAACATTTGAGACAGAAGCTAAACAAGTTATGTAATAGAATCGAGATTGAGAGCTACATAACATGTTTAGAAATGGAGACGCATCTGTGAAGAGAATCCATGTCAATTCTGAACTATCAATCATACACGCAAGATTCTTTCCAAATTCAATCATACTCCTTTACTCACTAACCTCCAGCTTTGAACATACGTGTCTACATAGTTTTTAAAGCAACACTGTGATCACTCAATGCAACATGCGATCTTTCAGTCAAGCTATTTACCCACAAGCCTCTATGGCGGCCATTTTGGATTACTCAATGATAGAATAACAAAATATTGTGATATTTGGGTGTTCAAGTTCATAACCAGGAAATCCTCTGACTTTTTAATTGCATGCTTTATAATCTCATAATTTCAAATGTCATTAATACTTGTTATAAAGGGTGTCAGATGTTGTTACAGCTTATAAATGCTGTACCACCAAAGCTCCCCGTAAAATGAACGCTCTTACACTCCCAGGTGTAATTGAAATCCCAAATCATATCATATTCCCATTATGTGTTTACATTATTATAGTTCACCACGTTCATATTTTCTCATCAAACAGATACATATGTATCTAAGAATTATGAAAACATGAGACTTTTTCATATTTCATGACAATTTAATCCACTTATAAAATATCAAATTGGATCAGAGGAAATAGACATAAAATATGTTTTTATTTGAGTTAAACGTATATCAATGTCAAGACCTATTCAAAGATATAAACATCATGCCTTACAAATATTTCCATCACTCCTACTCCTATTATTCTTAGCATGTATGTCAATTCATGACAGTAAATTATTACAACATAGGTTGCGATTAAATTCAATTTGTGGCCGAATTATTGAATGGCGTGAACCAAAATGAAAATGTTAGTGTCTCAGATATGAAATGTCACCTCTGACATAAGTAAACACAAATTTTTAATCGCAACCTCAAATTCAAGTTTCCATCTTAAAGAAACATGTGATAATACCTGAAAGCATTTCAAACGGCTCAGGTGTTAACAATCAACTCTGACAGGTAAAAAGAACCTTAATTACAAAATGATTTCAGGTATATCTTTTAAAATAACTAAATCACAATGCCAATGGTACCGGTAATGCTAATAACAAAAACAAATTTAAGCCACTTAATAGGACCAATCAACATAGAATTCCTAATTACAAATACAGGTAAGATTCTTGAAATAAATCATAAAGGTAGTGCAGGTATTCTAAATGAGCACAGGTATGAACAATCACCTGTAGCGCAGGTAAACAGAAGAATTCCAAATTACAAACAGAAGTTGTTTATTTCAAGAAGGCCTTGTTCATCTTATCTGACAGCTGTTAAAAATACAACAATAAAATGTTGACTATCAAAATAGAACATACCAATTACAGCTGACTTAGCGTTATTGAAAGCATTAATATAAAGATCTCTTTATCACATTCCTCAGTTAGCAACCATAATTGATAAACAACTAGTATAAGCCGATTCATTCACACCCTTCCCATGGGAAAAGACAGAAAATTAGTCAATAAAAGATTCTATTAACCTGAACAAAAAGTATTTTAAATTTCATTGTAAATTTATAATCGGTTAAATTCAGCTGAATGAAATATAAAGGAATTTGGTAGTCCTGAAAACATTAATGATAAGATTTAAATCACTAATGACACTAAATATATTTTTTGACAAATTTGTATAATATTTTGATTCATTTTAAAGGGCCAGTAGCACATTTTTTTCAAATTTTATTTTTCCAAATTTTCCATTTATAATGATAGTTTATGTTATTTATATTTACTTTAGAGGGTAAAACTTATTACACAAACCAATTATTCGTAGTGGTATTAATGGTGTTGCATATAAAGCAAAAATTGTGTGGCGGCCATTTTATTGTGAACACAATTTATTATTTCAAATGACAAAAACGGTTCCCATCGCTTAACTGAACCGTGTACACTGATTTTAAACTTGATTTTCCGAAAAGAGAGGGCTGTTTTACTATTGATGAAATTATTTCTCAAATACATTTCATCAACTTATATTAGCGAAAAAATGGGCTACTGCCCCTTTAAAGCTTAAGCTGCTGAATCACATTAGTACCAAACCATGCTAAGTTGCCAATTTACAGCACCACAACTCATTATCAAAGAAAATCCGGGACAAACCACTAGAAGAAGCTCAGGGTATCACAGATTCACAGACAAAGGGTTAAAATACTGTATCATAAATCTGAACAACATATTTCAACAGTATAAATGTCATCAACATTTTACAAGATATTACTTGACATTAATGTTATCAAAAAGAAACATACTATTGTAAAAAATATGAACAAGTTGACATTTGAATGTAATATTATCTATAATTAATATGCGAAGATAAATCTTTTTAATTCTGATCACCAGGCTCGAGATTTCCAAAGCTCTTACTGCCTGACAAACTTAAGAAAAACCCAAAATGACAACTATCCTGGTTACAGGGCCTCTATATTTATGAAGAGGCCCTTCATCAGAAAAGTTATCATCTTAGATATTTCTTAAGTTTGTCGGGCAGTAAGATAGTTGTAAGCCAATTAATGTATAGTACTTACGACTATCTTAGCACTAAGAGAGTTTTGAAAATACAGGCCCAGGCAAGTTTGGTTGGAGGTTCATGATTTCAAATCTGGTTTCAGATGAATTCCTAAAGGAGTTGCAGCTTATCTAGTAAAATCATAACACCTTGAATGATGTTATACATGAGTTTGTCAGACAGTAAGATAGTTGAAAGCCAATGTATAGTACTTACGACTATCTTAGCACTAAGAGAGGTTTGAAAATACATGCCCAGGCAAGTTTGGTTGGAGGTTCATGATTTCAAATTTGGTTTCAGATGAATTCCTACAGGAGTTGCAGCTCATCTAGTAAAATCATAACGCCTGGTATAGTGTGATACTAGGTCATCGCTGACCTACCGAGAGATCCTAACTAAGATATCCCACAAGGAATTCTTCATCTGTGCCTGGAGTTCCAATTCAACCCTGGACCAATTCCAATTTTCTCTGAATCTGAAGATTTACTTTCATGCTATAGCAGGCCAACCTTGCAACGAAGTCAGCCAGTTATAAACCTTGCGGCTTAGCAGAACAACCTGAGCATATGTTTCCTTCAACTTTTTCGTACTTTTTTCCTCTTTTAACTAGGAAACATCTTGATTAACTACCTTTTTAGTTACGAGTTTACAAATGCCAAAAGTTATGGGGCCTTAGAAGAAGATTATATGTTCAGTTTATGATTTTAAAAAGGGAATCTTTGGTATTTTTTATTGAAACGAATAATGCCAACATTCGTATTGGTGCATACTGATTACAATATGAAACATAATTTGTCCCAAATCAATAAACAAAATTACAATAAAGTTTTTAAACAAATGCTATGAAATATTTCAGGGTCTAAGCAAACTGAAAAAAAGCACGAAAACTAACGCTTGAAATATTGTGAATAATTTCCAGATTAATTTCCAGTCACAGGCAGCAATGTTTCCGAGTCATGAAAGATGTATAAGAGAAACGGACTCAAGTAGCGTAAGTGAAAACAAAGCTAGCTTTATCCCATTTATCTGTAAGCCTCTCCCCCTAGAGACTTAAACCTATCATGTCTGTAAATGCCAGGGCCTCGTCTCTTATTGACGCTATATAGTTTACATACAACGATACGTTCCCTTTTATCCAATATTTGATACGTAATATTAATTCTGCTTAATAATGTTAGATATATGGATATTATCAAATGTGTTTCGACTTCAAAGGCATGTTTTGCATAAAAGTGGTTTACGTTCTTATGTTTCAACACTGGTAATAGAAAGCCATTACTTCATACTGAATATATTCATAATATATAGAACGACACGAATACTAAATTGAAACTAATCACTAGAGAGTAGTCAGACAAATTCATTATTCTGTTTATTCATGCAAAAATTAATACAGTATCCATAATGCTTGACCTTTTATGATTGTAGATACGAAGTCCCGACCTTTGAAGGCATTTAAACGAAATTCTGTCTGGAAATTAGATACCTTAAGAAGAGCAGACCTAGTAAGAATTAAATTGTCGGTTTTTATTAAAAATGAAAGTAAAAAGATACTCTTGCATGAGTGATACAAAACTTCACATGGTTAGAAAAGTGATGTTACACAGTTGCTCATGTAATAATCTCAATATAAGAACCCAAAATGTTCACGATAACAACTTCTTAATCATTTATTACAAAGTGTTTTGGAGTATATGCTTACTCCTTCATCAGGTGGAATGTGTGTAACTACACAATAAAGATGGTGTTATTTTGTTGAAAATCTAATTCTTACATTATTAAATCTTATGTATTCCTCTTTTAAATGGACCTCAAATACTTAATCTCAACGTACATATACTTATTGCATATTTTACACTGTTGAATGGGATTGTGCCAACCCATTCTTAGGGACCAGTTTACAGAAATAACAAATGGTTGACAAAAGGTCTAGTATCTGACACTCATGAACAACGGTTGAATCAATAAATGCCTATAACCATTCGGTCGGGCCAGTTTTTAGGAATTTGTTGAAAACATAGAGCAATTGGCTCTTTAGCCCTTATAAATTATTATCGAAGGTTGAAGATTTAAAAAAATATTTCTCAAGTAATACATTTTAAAAACTTATGTACTATTTCAAAATTCAGGTGAGAGTTATCTCAATATAAATATTTAAACAAAACAAAGTAATAGTGAAGATCTCAATACGTTCCTACAATGAGCTGCTATTATCGCTTGAGACCAATTCCGTTCTGAACAGGAGGCAATGGTTTGCAAGCTATTCATGATAAAAAAGATTGTGTCGCTGTCAAAAACACTTTAAAATAATTATTCTCCTAGTTGAGAGACAGTCGCTGATCATATCATATTCAAAGTACTAAAAGCATCACTTTTAGATATTTATAGGGTTCTTGTTGCTTTGGAAATACTGAAAATGACATTTTTCATTAACAAAAAGAACTTTCTTTAAATACTCAAATTGATTGTTGAACGAAAGTATTTTATCTGTTGAGTTCTGTCAGGCCTTATTTACGAAGTGAGACTTACCAAAATTCAATTAACATCCAAATCAATAGAAACAAATTATGAAAAATATGCCTTGATTCAGATGATATTTAAAAAGGGGATCAATTTCAGGCGTCAAAATCCAAAATGAGGAAATTTACGAACAAATTTACGAACAATATGTCAAGAATTTCCTCTTAAACAATATTTCCACCAGAAAACAAATAATTATTTTTGCAAAGAAAATATTAATTTGAGGTTTGAGATTAAGTGTTAACATTCTATCATCCGATCAAATAGATTCTCTTTAACTCAAGAGCCCTTGGCTCGACCCCTGACTTGAAATCAACGCATGTGTCACATTGATTGGCAAGCTCAGATTTCGCCAGCTGATTGAACTCAACGTTGTCTCTCACTCGAAATAAGATTTGTCTCATTGTCTGTACTTTTATGTTTTCTCCACCCCAAGAAAATTCAGCAATTGTCTTCTTCTACTTGACATCTTAAAGGGCCAGTTCAACCAAGGAATTTTTTGTGTAGACGGATATCAAGGGGATGTCACTATTGTGCAATTAACAATCCACATTTCAAATGGTTTGTGTTTTAAAGAGAGGGTTCTATCGAAGTATCTGCCATTTTGTTTTTGATTTAATGGAATGAGAAAATATTGTATTTTAACTAATTTTCACATTTTTTATAATAAATATATTAATATATCCACAAAATATCAAATATTTTATCATTAAGTTGATCAACGATGTTGTTAAGCTGTATAGCAAAGCTTTTCACACTTATAATAAGAGCCCCGATTAATGGCTTCACTCATTGTTTTTATTTTTTAATGAATCTGTGATAAATGAAACATATTACTGTTTGACATTTCATAAAAACTGGCACATGTACATTCATAAAAAAACAAAATAATGAGAAGCAAATCAACCATTCATTAGTGTTACAAGTGCAAAAAGATTTTCTATTGCATAACAATTAGGATATTATTAACTGTTTGAGAGGCATTCTAGAAATTGGGATAACATATGCTTGATAATGGTATAAGGATCTATACTGAAACTTCGCTATTGTTAATAAAGAAGTTGATCATCCATAAATTTTGTCTTCTTCAAGATATTATTGATCGGTCTTATGCTAAATTATTTTTTACTTTATGGATATTCTGTCAATATATGTTTTATTATTCCGAAGTTGTGAAATAAGTTAAAATACAGCGTTTCTTCTCATTTCATGTAAGTACACAAAAACAAAATGAACGATATATTGCCCAGAAGCGTCCTTATTGTAAAGCAGATTGCAGTTATCGATTTCATTTTTTGGCTATGCATAACTGCGGATTCAATTTAATGTTGAAATCGATTCCATTTTTGATAAAACTATTGCTTATCTGAGTCTCTGAAAAACATTTGTTTGGAAAAGAAATTGCTCAATTCAATTCTGGATAAGATATTGGCAATTTACATTTCTAAACCAAAATTGATATTCTGAAAAAATCCTGCCTACATCTTGCTGAGAAGTTTTATAAAACCATCAAAGATAGATTTAGATGTATCAAGTTATGTTGAAACAGTAGCTGCCGTTGAGATGTACATTTTATTTTAGAGTATATGGCAGTGTTTATGTATCTAAACTAATAACTACATGCTCAAAACATTAAAACAAACATATGTTTAGCCATCTTATCAAATAGAAGAATTTGGAACTAGATTCTGTAAAAGGAGGAATAAATAAAAACAGAAATGAAATCTTCATGATATTCCTAGTAATTACATTTAATTTTTCAAACTTTAAAATGGCAGTAGCACGTTTTTTCGCTGAAATAAGTCGATGAAATGTATTTGAGAAATAATTTCACCTATCATAAAACACCCTTCTCAATCAAGCTAAAAATTAGTGTACATGGCTCAGTAAAACCATGGGAATCGTTTTTGTCATTCGAAATAATAAAATGTGTTCACAATAAAATGGCCGCCATGCAATTTTTGCTTTAAACGCAACACCGTTGTTACTACTATGGATAATTGGTTTGTTTAATAAGATGCTTTACCCTCTAAAGTAAATTTAAAACTATCATTAAAAATAGGTAATTTGAAAGAAAAAAATTTGCGAAAAACGTGCTACTGCCCCTTTAAGGATATTCATCTCTTTTCATGTCATTGTAAAGCAAATCTATGTAAAAAAATCACCTATAAAGAATAAAGAAGTTGTCTACATCCAAAAACTCATTTGTCATCATCACAACCTCTAGATTGCCACTCAAAGAAATCAGAGAAAATGACACCATTTTGCCACCAACCTTATTGTACAATAATAAATTTGCAGGGTCGCTAACACACACTGCGTATGTATACGTAGCAGGGGTGAAAGTACAAATTTTAGGATTCGAACCTGGGAACTCCTGTACAGAGAGTTAGACACTCTACCAACTGAGCTATAAAATATAGTTTAAGCTAGTAGGAACACTTTGACCTTACTTTGCCACACCAAGTCAACAACCATTCCTTATCTCAAAAAAAAGGTTAACAAACATATGAAAACATTTAGGACACCAAACATTATATTATGAAAAAAGAACGAGCAGACAATAGGTTAAGCAAATGAATATAGTCGTGAAATAAACGATGTGTGATAAGTCAGTGAGAACACACAAACAGAACTATGTCGGTAATGCTCATCACATCACTGTTTCATGTGTTGACATACCTCAGAGGTACACATATGCACTGTGCGGAGCTCAGAGATTCCTTACTCTGTCACATTGTACTATTTACACACAACTAATTACAAGGTATTATTGCAAGCATCCAGATGAATTATGTACCACAAAAAATGTATAGAGCTTCTAAAAATAAGGAATTAGGTGACCACAAACCATGATTATTTCACCCAAGAGGATTATAAAATACAATGGAAAATTTTCTTTTTATAAAATACAATGTCTTGATACCAGAATTCAGTGCATATAGTTCTCATATGGCAAAATCGCCACATGTCTGTTTACAAGTACTCATTGCAGAGGACACAAGATCAACGATCTCAGATTGTGCAAAAAGTTCAAGTTCTTGTCTTCTACAAAGCATAAGCACCCTTTTTTCTCAAAGCGTCTCTTATTGTGGATAACATTTGTTTTCAGCAGCAGTTTATTTTGGCAGGAACAGGCTTACGGTGTTTACATACAGCTGTGAAACATTTACCATGCAGGAACTACTTCGACTTCAATTTATGGATAAACACATTCGGATATGACCGGTAGTGGTTCGGAAATAATTCATAAATGTTAAGGTAAAGACGTGACAATAACGCTTGCAGTAATCATTGCAAATGGGTGTTATTTCAATATTTTGTTTGATCACCGATCAGTTTACTAATGGCTTGCCCGTGACGCAAAGTTCACGAAAGATGAGGAGAGAAAAAGCAACACGGCTTCCTCATCGAGAAGGCAATGATTAATCATGCAACATGTGCTTGTCATTGGGATGTTTGGAGAAGGTTGAGGCTTCCTCTATATAAGACTAGACAACAACCTGTAACTGTGAAGATGGTAGATATATATACTTGAAGACTAAACATGTGGACAAAGATAGAAGAGGAACATATTTTTGCAAAATTCTCAAGAGAAAATGTTGTGTCTGATGTTCTCGAAAAAGAAACACATTAATATTGATTATCTGATGTGGATTGTGGTATGAATTATGATGCATTTTTTTGGCCAAACTCCAGTGGAAGTATGAATTTTTGATAAATTGTTACATGTGTATTCAATCTTTTTGTACCCAATGAGGAATTTCAGATTTTGGATAAGAAATATATGTCAAGAAAGTTATTACATAAACGTGTTTTCAGACATCCCCTTATGGCAACCCATTTTAACACGAGATCTGTTGAATTAAATAGCAACAAACCATTCTGAACGGGCAATTTACAGGTATAGCAACTCATAACAAAGGGGATCATCCGGAAAGGCCTATCCCAGAACATATTGGGATCTAGGAATGATCAAAGGGTGCATCAAATTTACATGTAAAAAAATTCAAAAGGGGGAGAAGTTCGAACCCCCCCCCCCCCCCCCCCCTCCCTGATAACACACCCCCTAGTGGGCCACTAGTGGCAGGTAGCTGGAGCAGGTACTAGTGCCACACCAGTGGTCCACCAGTTGTGTGTTATCTGGGAGCCTGAATCCATTCACTGAAGAACATGATTCAGATCACAGGAATAAAGGGTTAATGTTCCTGATAAATAATGCCAATTAATGCCAATATTCTTCAAATTAGAACGCAGGACTATTATACCCATACACATTACAATTGCCAAGTCCACATCAAAAACTAAAGATAGAACAGATTCTGCACTATATTTAATCCACAACACCATCGCACCGAACCAAAATTTAAAATCGAGTTTCGTGATTTAAGGCCTACACCTTTTATTGGATCGCTCTATTTTTTCTATTGGACATCTCGAGCCAGAAGGTGTGAAACAAGAAGACGATTGGATGCAATTATAGGTTGCTTGCGCCATGTGTATAAATCACGTGGACATGATTTAGGTCCTGGGTACGTTGCTTGGCTGGCCGAAGTAACAGACTGTGAGATTGTCTATATGGAGGTACGGAGTTTGCCTACTGTGATAACACTTCTCATTCTTCAGCTCCCCCTATTGATTCCTGAGCATTGCCACGAGCATTGCCGTTACTCGGGACCGTGGCATCTCAACTAAATCAAACTTCAGTCAATGAGGGCATTGTCAGGACAGATAATTCAAGATTCAACGGTACGATTATGGTGGAAGAAATATTTTGTGGATTTTGTTGAATTTATTTTATAATTTTGTGTTATTAGGTGTTACCCTACGATGGATAATTCAATAATGAATTTCACGTCTTGGCCCAATGAAAATCTTATTAAATACGATATTAGATATTTTGTGATATTTATGTCAAAGAATATATTTCACTTTGTGAAATTATGAGTGTTGTCATGTTGTACAATTTAAAGAATAAATCACACATACTAGACAGAAAACTATAAAATAAGCATCGTTGATAATGACATCAGTAAAACGTTCTGTCATATATGATCATCTTCATATGGGAGCTATGTCAAAACGGTTACAGGAATCCACAAACATCGTGAAACAAATGAACAGATTAGCTTTGTTGATATTTATGTCAGAAAAACAATCATTCGTATTCAACGCTGTTGAATTACATAGGACGTTTTATGATAAACAAACGGTATGGTTTGCAGAGCAAAGATGATAACCTAATCATAAGCAATCAGTCCCATATGTGGGTTGTGATTACTTTCAGACCATACTCGTCTAAATTCATAGAAATTTCAGTGGTAGGTTGGAAATGGGAAGAATGTTATGTCATAGGGTGTATGTGTATTTGCATACCGGGGTGTCAAGAGACGAGGAAGCTGTCTGCAAGTCAAGAAGGTCGTTATTAACCTTCGGCCATGTTCAACCCAGACAGGGGCCCTGGAAAAGTCTTTACAAAATGGGGTCCGTGTTAAATGGAATGGCATTATTGAGATTGTACTGCATATATATGGAGACATTGCGACCTATCCAAACACAAGGGACATGTGGTCAGTGCACTGGTCTTCAAGCTTGACCAAATATTTGTCGGTAGTTATGTCAATGTCTGAGTCTCTGTTAAAGAAGTAAATCGTTAACTATGATTGCGTATTAAAGGGGCAGTAGCACTTTTTTTTCAAATTTCCCATTTATAATGACAGTTTATGTCATTTATATTTACTTTGGAGGGTAAAACCTCTTATTACACAAACCATTTATCCATAGTGGTAATAATGGTGTTGCGTATAAAGTAAAAATTGCATGGCGGCCATTTTATTGCAAATATATTTTATTATTTCGAATGACAAAAACGATTCCCATGGCTTTACTGAACCATTTACACTCATTTTAAACCTGATTTTCCGAAGAGAGAACAGTGTTTTACTATTGGTGACATTATTTTTCAAATACATTTCCTCAACTTATTTGAGTGAAAAACATGCTACTGCCCCTTTAAGTAACATACTTGATAATCACAAGTGGTATTAACACTTTAGTTGCATTGTTAAAACCATTCTGAGTGGCAAATTTACAGGAATCATGGAGGATCCAGAGGGGTCCACATTTTCTTCATGGATCCCTTGACAGTTTTAGTATTGTGAAAGATAGGTCCATCTGGATCCTGAATTCACCCCTGAATCACAACTTTTTAACAAAGGGATTAATCATTAACTGCACTGGTAAAAATTATCACAGAATATTTCACAACCCGCAGGTTAAGTGTTAATTTTTCCCAAAAATCCATACTAAATAACATGAACCCATTTTGGATGCAGTTATTCTAAAATACTTTCGCCAGATTTCATTGTTTCAATGTACTGATTGTTTAAATATTGTAACAGGATGTTGATGGCATATGTCAATCAACCGGTGACCAAAATTACCCGTTAATGACCTTTCCCTCTGTTGGGTCACTAACACGGCTAAAAGGACACAAAAGACAAGAATATATACGAAGGTATAGTCTGGGGTCAGCTTTTAGTGTCTTTCAGGAGAGGCTGCATATAGATTAGGATAAAAAAGCAATCAGCTGTTTGTTGTCTGGACTGTAGTGCATAAGTCCGTACTTTCGTCAGACATATATTAACCCTTTACCTCGGCGTCTGAACTAGTGTTTCCTACAGTGGCTAATCCTGAAAAATTCCCTTGGTTAATGAATTGGGATTCCTGTTTGTTGTCTGGACTTTAGTGCATAAGTCTGTACTTTCGTCAGACATATATTAACCCTTTACCTGGGAGTCTGAACTAGTGTTTCCTACAGTTGCTAATCCAGAAAAATTCCCTTGGTTAATGAATTGGGATTCCTGTTTGTTGTCTGGACTTTAGTGCATAAGTCCGTACTTTCGTCAGACATATATTAACCCTTTACCTGGGCGTCTGAACTAGAGTTTCCTACAGTGGCTAATCCTGAAAAATTCCCTTGGTTAATGAATTGGGATTCCTGTAAATCGTCCACTTAGAATCAGTGTATGAAATAAGGCCCGTCTGGAATCTGGTAACTTTTGGTCTTGGGTGGTAACTTTTTAGGTCATTTAATTTTGCTATCAATTGACAAAATAAAACTTTTGGGCTAGCTGCATTTCAAGATTTCTTCATACACTGTTAGAATTATCGGACACTGAACTGTCAGATAAATCTGTCATCAAGATCCTTGCCCAAAATAAAAGTCAAATGAATCCCAAATTTTAGCAAGTTCTCAAAGATAATTTAAAAACAAAGACAAAGAAGATCTCAGAAGAATGATCCCATTGAACATCATTTCCACAAAAACACCCACACTGAACTGTCACAGGAACTAACAAGGGAATTAATCACAGTTTGACCAAGGACTTTAGACTTGCATCCTTCAAATAATACTGCACAGCTACTTGGCAGTTCCAAATTCATACATTTTAGGCAATTATATTTAAATCAGGAGTAAAGTGATGAGAAAATGATGATGCCAGTGACTGCACTACGGACTTCATACCAAGGAACCTGGTGTCTCACTAGCTGTCTGTCCAGAGTCTGAAGTCTGTTCACTGCTGTCTGGACTCTGCACTCAATGCACACACCAGCAGACCAGAGATCATAATGTGAGGTCTTGCTTGTCACTCTCCCGGAGTCATCTCTGATGCTGCCCTCATTCCTAATGCATTGGTAATTCTCCAGTGCTTCATTTGATGCTTGGACTTTCAGACTGATTACCAAACAAAGATGGACGCCGTCTCAGAGTGCACAGAAATGTACTCTAATCTAACTCTGGTCCAGTTGCAATAAAACGCTAAGGTGACCTTAGTGTATTGAGGAAGTCTGAGTAAACAGGTAAAATAGGTTAGTGTTAAGGTTGCATTGTGCAATGAACTTCAAAAGTATGTTCTTAGTTTTTGAGATACAATTTTTGAAGATAAAACTCGGGTACAGTTGTAATAAGACCTAAGGTGCCTTAACCACACTAAGGTAGTCTTAGCGCAAAGTTTAAATATACTAAGATTACCTTAGTGTTAATTTCGCATTTTTTAGTTACCATGAAAATTACATATCTATTATTGGGGACAATTTTGACATTTGACAATTGGTGTAGCAGGGAAATGGACATTCCTGTCCCATGAGTGTGTAAAAAATATTAATCTTTAATACATAGTTCCTTATTCAGCAAGTCTACACAAACTGAATATGCTAATATTGAACTGAAAGCTTCAAGGAATAAAATCATAGGGATGAAATGATTATCAAAATTCCACCGACTAAATTTTAGTCTAAGAGATTGATTGATGGTTAATCAATAATTATCGCAAATGTGATGTGAAAGAACTTCCTTTTTGCTAACCTTGTCTTTCTCTATTAGCCTTGCAGAGAGTTCAAACATTTTAAAAGAGGGAAGTATAAGTATTAAACTAGCAATACAAACTATATTGTAATAAAAGTATCCAATATTGGTTGAAATGAGAACCTTCTTGTTGCCACCACCAGTTTCAAAGTCTATGGAAATGTAAGATACATACATTGATACTTATTAATATTAATATTAACAGAACCAACATCCAGCTCAGATGACCAAAGGCGCTTTGTTTTCCCTTAGATCATCTAAAAACGTTCTTACAGAACAGCATATTTTCAACTCCCTGGGGACTCTTAAACTCGAGTTTACATTTTTAAATCTTTAAAGTTTGAAAACATACCAAAATTCTTGTAAACAAGTTTGGCATTCTAGGTTAATCACTCACAGAATTCCTACAGATATAAATATCAACCACATCCCAACACATATCTGCAGAAGAGAATCCTTGAAAGAACTTTTTCTCCAAAATAACTGAATCACAGCTCTTGATCTCCGACATTAGTCTCCCGGTTGACAACATTTAGTTTGTTAGACGATGTAGGCAAAAGGACAATGGAAAAGAAAAATAAGTTTATCCGCAGACTTATTGAAGACAATGCAATTCTTAGCCATGATGCAAAGAGGAAGAGGGAAAGGACAACAGTGCCGGACACGGAGAAGGTCAAGACCCAATTGTCTCTGGGCTGATTGGTGGCAGGCAACCAGGAATAAGTTAATGTACATCAGTAATACTCTAGCTGATTTGATTTGTCTATATATTCACAATTATTCCGCCAGCAGGACTCTTGGTACAATACTGTAGGCAGTCATGCCACGTCTGAAGGACAAACTCTTCTTCGGTGCTGGCAGTGTGATGGAAGGTGGCAAGCCCTCGGGAAGATAATTTAGGCAAAGCATGCTCTAAAATTACAGGTAATCTTTACCTGCTGTTCCCAGATAGCTCATCTTAAGCCAGAAGCTAAGCCTGGGTACCAATTTTTTAAGCTTACTAAACAATGCCTCAGCATCTTTTATATGAGCCCTTTTCAAGAACTGGGCCTAGTCTAACCCTTGGGAGCAATTCCTATAATTTGACTCTCAGAACGTTATTGCTTATTTTTGTTAGCAGCTAAAGTGTTGGGATCATTCAAGTAAATGTTTAAGGGAATGTAATTATTTGCAATAGCAAGAATTCACAAACAGGGAACTCTCCTGTAAGTCTGAATAAACATGTTTCTGATCTGAGGGCCTATTGTTAGGTGGAGAGGCTTTTAAAAGATAACTTAGGCAAAGTTTATGTTTTTGGAGAGTGGGGAGGTGGAGAGGACTCAAGAATATACTTTTGTTAAAGTAGGCTCTGAAGTTAAGAAACTGAAGAAACAATGATCAATTCTCTAGTTCTGGAGCATCCATGGAGGGGAGGTCTCAAGAATATTACTTACGTGAAAAAGGCTCTGAAGTTAAGAAATTGAAGAAACAATGATCAAATTCTCCAATTCTGGAGCATCCGGAGAGAAGAGGTCTCAAGAAGATAACTTAGGTAAAGTAGACTTTGAAGTTAAGAAGCTGAAGTTCTGGAGTATGTTATCAGGGTAGAGGTCTCAAGAAGAGAAGTTAGGCAAAGCCTAAGTTAAGGAACTGAATAACAGTGATCAAATCCTCTCCTACAATTTCTCTTCTGTGGAAAGGAACAGCTTTAAGTATCACGAGAATCCAGCTTGTTCTGAAGTTAGCAACAGAATGACAAACAACCAAATTGTTTTTTACTCTTGGATGAAAAGCTCGGCAGTGACGTATGTTTTAGGTAAAGAATCGGTGGAAGAGCGGTAATCAAATTTTCCACAATGGCATGTTCTTAAAACTCCCAAGAAGATGACTAGCGCAAAAATTTACATGGAAAAGCAGAAAATAAAATGACAAACGGTTATCAAATTCACTGCTGGTACATTGCGTTTCCTGACAACAACAAAGTTTTGGTGATAAAGAGGAAAATGATCTCCAAAGTTGAGAAATAAAATGACAAACGGTTATCAAATTCACAGCTAGTGCATTACATTCCCTGACAATAACAAATTCTTGTTGATAACGAGAAAAATGCTCTCTAAAGTAAGGAATAAAAAAACGACGATTGATCATATTTGTAGATTGATGTGAAAGACCTCTTGTAAGATAGTGCAAATATGTTCAAGTTTAGGAAAGTTTGTAACTTTATTTTTTAGTTTCTCCATTCATCACACGGTGTTCGTTGACACAATGGTATTTTCTATGGAGATGAAGATTTGTTTTAAGAGCTCAATTTCACTTTCATTTAGACCAGAGGCATTTCATCTGATAGCATCCAGAAAATATACCAGCATTTGTTTTACACTCTGCATTGATTTTGCAACAACATTACATTTAAAGATTGTTTTCTTTAGATATACGCTGATGTGAATTAACAAATGTGTTTCAGAAATGGCCGCTTCACTGATCAACTTGTGAAGAAGCTTCGAACATACATTGCACAACTTTTACCAAATCTGACAGGAGAAAATCTTCAAAGGATCGTGGATGATTTTTGCATCCTAGAGACGACTCCTTTATCTATAAATAAGTCTTTCTTTTAAGCGATCGCATTTGATAACGAGAAGATCAGACAACAAACGACCAGGTGTGAGGAACTACAGCTTAGGTAAAGTAATTACAGTCATCAGTCATTAATATAGGTAATGTATATAGGTAATGTATATAGGTAATACAGACTTGAGAGGATTTATTACAATAAAAGGGATAATAGCATTTCAAGGGTCATGATACTTCGAGAAAAAACTTTTAAAATATAAAATTATTAATTTACAAATCATGATTTCCTATCAAACTTATTTTCACAATTAAACTTGATGCATTGAACACGATTCCATTCTTATGGTTCTCCAAAAGGTGTCCCCAGATTCCCATGGGATATTCCGCTGACACTGCATCCCTTGGGCTTGGATTAAGGCAAATCATAGGATTATACATGTACAATTTGACAAAACAACTATGACAGGAGCTAAAGATGTCAATAAGAATATTTCAACTTTGTCTGCTCTACGCTATCAAACATTCTTTCTGGCTGTTCTCCAATAGAGACTAGGTCATTTTCTCTGTTCGAAATCTGATCAGAAAATAAATATTATGACAATGGAACATATGGATGTCATATTTGCATCATAAATGACAAGATATTGAAACAAGGAGCTTGTCCTTGTGGTAGAGATATGACATTCATATCTAAAATATTAAATAATAACCACCATATTGATTTTGATAATTGATGTATGAAGACATTAATAATTTGCATTGGTATATTCTCTGAAAACTAAAAGTATAAGGTTTTGCTTTGGCCATGTTTCTCCAGTCTTGTTTACTCATGTTCGCATTAGTCCACCATCGCAGCATCCTTGATTGAATTTTTTTAAGGGGTCACATATTGAATCGGGAGGGGGTGGAATTCACCAAGAGGGTCCATAAAATTTACATGGACAATTTTTCAAAGGGGAGGGGGTGATGAAATTTCTCTAGATTTGACATTGGATTTCAGACGACAAGCGTTTAAAATTCTAGGATATCACCCAGCGACAGTCATTGAGCTTTCTCATTCTCTAAAGGTTTAAGGATTACCTAAACATGTATGTAAATTGACAAAAAGTTTATGCATAGTTTGTTATATGATGCATCAGATATGCATATATCACTGCAGCGTTTGTGTTCGGGACGATGCATATCGGTAATGAAGGAAGGTGAAAAAACCTAGCCTGTAATTGGTACTGGCTTAAAGGCATTCTCGCTTTATCAGAGTCGTACACCGAGTGTGGTGACACTCAAGGATAATGCTATTAGAAGCACAAGTGATACAAGTGCGGTTTTATGCTTAAAGAAACATACTATTAATTTGGAATCTGGCAGGTAAAGAGTTAATTAATGGGCGCAGAAAGAGGCTGGGATTGAGATAAGATGTGTATCTGCATAAAATACACATGGATAATTCAGATATACGCCTAAAACATTAAATCAATATTTGACAGATATGCAAATCTTCCTCAAATACGAGTCAGATTTTATTTACATGCGTGAACGTAATTGTCAAATATTGTTTCAGTTCTACATATCCGATCTTTACATCACAAATAGCATTAGCCATCTGTATTGATATTTCTAGTAGAGATTGAATTAGTAAAAATACAGCGTTTTTCATTTCACAAAATGCAAAGCAGGATGGCAAACAGTCAGAGATGGAAGTGACACTTCAAGGATACATATTCTATTCATTGAAATTTGGCTGGTAAAGGGTTAATTAATGGTCAAATTTTGAGGCCACAAGATAAAAACAAGAATTTTTGGATAACAACATGAAAACAAGAATTTTTGGATAACAACATGAAAACAAGTCAACTCATATCTCAGTGTAGGGCAGGGAATCACCCCTTCAAAATCTCAGATTATAATATGATACAGGTGACCCACCCAGCAGCAATTGTTGCTGAACTTCACCGGTGAAAGATGCATATAACATAACAACACTCCTTTTATAACCAATACATGGTTTGGCAATGTTAATAAAATTGTAAAATTATAATTAATGTCATCATCAAAATATAGTTTGTCATGTCAGATACTTTACTCTATATTGACTGTCAAACTCTTCTATGAATAAATAGCAATTTTGCTACATCAGCAAAATAAAAAAATAACAATCGGAAGATGTCTTGACTTTCAAGAGTTCATTTCAGCAGTCATGTTTAAATGCAAAGATTTTACTTGAAAAAAAATCCTATTACCATATTTATCTTCATTTTATAGAAAAAATGTATTTACACAGGAATTTTATTCTCCATGTAATCCCTGGATAACAATATGGTGCATGTTGCCTCAATTTTCACACTTGGTTACTACTAAGTTGATTAATAGATACAAGAAGCAAGCATGTAATTAATTACCTTAGCCCGGACCACGCTTTAATGTGTCTATGTGTTTGTACCTAGAGTACGGTGATCTCTTGTCAGGCATGCTGATCAGGCACTTTGAGTTAAGAGTCAATTTCGATGCTAATGTTCAATGGAGATTTAATGGCACTGAATAAAACATCTTTAAATTTCTGATGGGTAATGGAATGGCGATTCTCAATATCTTGCTCCACCATTTAAAGATGGATGAAATAACAAATTTTAACCATTTCAATGCAAGGTGAAAGTATAATCCTTTTCAAATTTCTGATGGGTCAAGAAATGATGACCATTCCTAGCCATTTAATGTTTGGTGTTGGAATAACAGATTTTGACCATTTCGATGTTAATGTCAAAAATTAAAGTAATGGTAATGAATATAATAGCTTTAAAATTTCTGATGGGTCAAGAAATATTGGCCATTCCTAGCCATTTATAGTTGGGTGTTGGAATAACAGATTTGACCATTTCAATGCTAATGTCGAAAATTGAGGTAATCATACTGAATATAATAGCTTTCAAATTTCTGATGGGTCAAGAAGTGATGACCATTTCTCTCCATTTAATTTGGGTGTTGGGATAACAGATTTTGAATATCAAGGCTAATGTCCAAAGTGAAAGTAATGGCACAGATGTAAAAGAGCTTTAAATGTCTGATGGGTCAAGAAATAATGACCGTTCCTAACCATTTAAAGTTGGAATAACATATCATCTCATTTCCAGTGTGCAAGGGCAAAATAAATGCCATTACATAAATGAGCTTTCAACTTACTGATGGGTCAAGAAATGGTGATTCTAAATATATTGTTCCTCGCCATTTAAAATTTTCAGCTGAAATAACAGATGTTGTCAATTCTAATGCTGTAATGCAAGGTCAAAAGTACCAACACTGAATAAATGAGCTTTCACAATTTTGATTGGCAAAGGAATGGATTAACAAAATATGCTGTTATTCCACCAGCCATTAACAAGTTTGGTGTGGAAATAACAGTTTTGGATCATTTCAATGCTAATGTCCAAATGCGAAGGAATGCCACTAAATATAATAGCTTCAAATTTTTGATGGGTGAATCAAAATATGTTGAGCGCAAGCCATTAACACATTAGGTGCTGCAACAGCAGAATTCAACGAGACATGCATGGAGGACCAAGCTCCGAGATCATGTACGGATAAGCAGCATGATACTCGAGGTTATGGTCAAGAAAAGCAAGCACTTCCGTGGTGTGAAATTGGATTCATTATCGTTGGGTACTTTCTTCGTCAATGTTCTAGGCACTGGGGAATGATCAATAAGACGTTGGAGCAGCATTTCTGATCACGGGCATGATTAATGGTGCCCAGAGAGCTTTTAGCACCTTAGCTGACCCGCAGCTCATGCACCTTTTACAGCGAAAGTTTCCTCATCCTGTTCCTTCAGTGTCAATGACTGCAGTGTAAACATGCAAACAAGTCTAAACTTCCTATCTATATTGTTCAGGAATTGAACACACCGACTGCATGAAGCGTTCCGTCGCTCAATCAATACCCCGGCCCAAGAACACGAGAAATGCTTCTATATACCCTGATAATCCATAAACCTGCAAGACTCATCACAGAAATAGATTGTCCAAGCGACAAATAGTCACATAATCGAGAAAACTAGCCATGTGTTGAATGGATATTGTTGATATGTGGTTGAGATGTGTGGAGTGATTGTCAAGGGGGAGGGGGAGTGGGAGGGAGGGAAAACTGAGGGATTTACCTGGGGACTTAGGGGGATTCACGGCCTGATTGCTTGACCACACAGAGACTATGAGAGACTAAGGAGTATCAGCGAATTTACCAGGCTCCTGTGAGCACAACTGTAAATAAACATTTGCAGGATGTTGAGCCATGTATATTTGATTCACTTTAATCAGCCTACTGACTGAATCATCGCTATTGTACTGAATTATGTATCACTGTACACCAAGGCTCTGTTTCAGGCATGTTACCGAACTGCTCAATCAGCATGGTAACATACCTTCTCTTTGGCTCACTCATACACATTCAAATATTTTCCTGCTAATTAGCAGTGCTTATTACAAATTACTCTTCCCATTAATAACAAAAATACAATGCATTAAAGGTGCAAGTCTGCACAATTTGTACTCCAATCATGTATTCATGTATTATAAATCACCTCTTATACATAGATATCATGACATATATTCTTATCACAGCAAATAAACTAAGTAAACAATCTCTACAGTATCTTCACTCACTTATATCCGTCAATGCCCGAGCACATGCTTAAGACATCAAGTTTTACCTTTAACCTTTTAATGCTCGTCACGTTATGTAAACATCTCTTCAAGTAAACTAGTACAGGAGATAAGCATTAAGCACAATCAAACTTACCGACTCATCGTGATCCTAGAAATTAATCCTTAAATCGAAATGCTTCCCAAGCTACCATAGTCCTAAGCTCTGCACAGCTCCAACTGCCGACTACACTGTATGTAAGAAGAGGACTAACACACTGCAGTTCCAGCAAGACTCTCACTGAGTTACTGAACCACGAGCCGGTAGGCAGAAGGCAAGCTAGGCTACTTCAGTGGATCGTTAGTACAGGCAAGAGGAAGCACAGGGAACCAACTCCAGTTCAATGACTTCAGTCACATGACAACCTGGCCACCTACAACCCATGGTCACTGAAGAGTAATTAAGTCAAGGGTCCATCTGCTTAACACCTAGATGGAATTTCTACTTGCTGATTCTTACTGCAGCTTGGCAGTGGAACACCTTGGTCCTGGAATTTTAGATTTCCTTGATTTGGTCAACGGAAGCTCGTGTGTTGACAGAATGTCGATGTGCTCTTGTGAAAAAAAGATGGGAAGATGGATTGGCGCAGTGTTGCGTCCATCTCTCCATCTTGCTACCATACTGCCTCCCTGAAGAGTTGCCATTAAACAATTACCTTTCTTAATGTTGCTTAAGAAGTTGCCACGATGGCTTTATTTAAAAACATCTGTCTATTCAAAAATTCAGTTCCTCGAAACAAATTGCTTCTATGGCACATGAAATCATATTTTCACTGCATTCATTCATCAGTATTTGAAATATAGTAATATTTTGAATGACTTTATCTCAAAATGTTTATTTACAAGATCTATATCATATTGTTTTGTTAAATTACTCATGAAATACAGACCTGATCTCCAAAATTTTAATCAAAATAAATTAAAATAAAATGAAGTATATACTCTCATGGTGTGAGGAAGTTGCATTAAATAAGACATATATGTAGTTAACAAATAAATGTTTTTTTTATAACTTTTTAAAGTTAAAACAATTCATTTAGTTAATTAGTACCTTATTTCCTCTAATAAGCGCCGGGCCTCCAATAAGTGCCGGGTCTCTAATAAGCTCCGAGTCTAAACCATTAGATTAATGCTTTCTTAGTTAACTTCAATGTTATATTAAAGAAATAAGCGCCGGGTCTCCCAAAAGCCCCGGCCCTCTAATAAGCGCCAGGGATTCAAGGGGTGCTAAAAATAAGTGCTCGAGTGTTTATTAGAGGAAATATGGTATTTGGAATCTCCTCACATGATTTTGACAACTTTGGAAGAAAAAAAATTATACTTAGCATCCCTCCAAAATAAAAATGTTGAAAAATGTTCAGACTCAGTTAAAAATGTTGCAGATGAAATAAAAAAAAAGTGCAAAATTATGACATTCCTAATAATTTATGAGCCTATTTTGTTTACCTGAATAATTTCAAGCTATTTTTTTTACCTTCCACCTTTAGACATTTTGCTCGAGAAAAAAAGTTGTCTGGCCGTATAAAAATATCATGTATATATTCATTTTATCACATGACTGAACATTATTCAATGAATTAAAATTTAAAGAGATAACTCAAAGTTATTGCAATCTTGAAGATAATGCACATGACATATTTAGGTTATAAAATAGCCTTGCCATACATAATTGATTGTTCTCAGAAATATTATCATCTGAGAAATGGCTTGACAGGGCAATTATATGAAATATTGCTAATATTCTGGCTTATGATGTTTAATAAAATAAATGTCAGAATTGATATAGAAGGACTATTAGATTAATTTAACAGTCTACATCTATTGGAAATAGAGTGAAATCGAATTAGGATTAATTTATTAATTTAAAATTTCTCGTTATTCCAATTTAAAAACATTTCTTTGTAATTTGCCAGTGAAATACAATTATTAATTCAACTTTGACCTTAAGAATTTGACCTTGGATTCCTTTAATTAAGTCATAAAGGAATGTACACTAAATTCTTTCAAAATGGTCATACAATGAAGACAAATGGTCACAATACTGAATTATGTCATACAACTTTAGTCATACAGTCATATTGAAATTGAAAATTCCTGGATTCCACGTGATCCTCTTATCATTTAACAAGGTCATATCATCATAACTTAATCATACTTCATTAAGCCATGCCATATTGTCGTTATTCATACTTATATATAATTCTTTAAATCTTTAAATTCCTTTAAAGGGGCAGTAGCACGTTTTTTGCAAAATTTATTTTTTCAAATTTCCCATTTATAATGATAGTTTATGTCATTTAAAATAACTTTAGAGGGTAAAACATATTATTTCACAAACCAATTATCTGTAGTGGTAAAAACTATGTTGCGTATAAAGCAAAAATTGCATGGCGGCCATTTTATTGTGAACACAATTTATTATTTTGTATTACAAAAACGATGCTCATGGCTTTACCGAAACATGTACACTCATTTTGAACTTTATTTTCCGAAGAGAGAAGGATGTTTTACTATTGGTGAAATTATTTTTCAAATACATTTCATCAAGTTATTTGAGCAAAAAAACGTGCTACTGCCCCTTTAAAGCCTCAGATATAAAGTCATCATTTACACTCAGCGATCATGAAGACAAAAGCTTGAACACTTGATAGAAATCATCCAACATGATCTATCCATCGAAAGAGATTATTTGCGACTTAGAAAAAAAGTGATTATCGACGACCAATTTGACTGATTCACAGTTCCATAACTCTTCCATGGCCATGGGAACTGAATACCCATCGTTACGAAAATATTCATGAATTTATTTTATTACCTCCACAAAGACAAGGCGTTTTTCACAATACCAACACTATCATATGGTCGAGAGGACAATCTGTATTTGGGACGATGCGAGGGTTATACCCACCATTTAGCAATAAGGCACAGTGCTGCACTGAATATATTAGCAATGAGGAACCATGCGATCTGCAGTCTAGTGTCAAGCCATTTTTCTTACTTCATCAATCTCTGTGTGGGAGAGAGACTGTTGGAAGATCACTGCAGATATGTTAAATATGATTCTGTAAACTTCAAGTCTTGATATTTCGAATTCAAATTTTGATGTTGTAGTAACCTATATTGAAGTCTGTCTAATTGATACAAACCTGTAGATATGTGTTATTATTGATCTTTAGACTAACATTTTGGATGACACAGACCTAAATATTTCACTTATTGAAAAAAGAGGGGGGGGAATTGAATTCCCTGAATCCCCCTCTGGATCCGGTACTTGGTAAAACGTTAAATATGACTTCAAGGATCTGCAAGTCTAGATTGCATTTAAACCAAACACACATGTTTAT
The DNA here is from genome assembly GCA_936450465.1 of Gibbula magus. NCBI lineage: Eukaryota > Metazoa > Mollusca > Gastropoda > Trochida > Trochidae > Gibbula > Gibbula magus. The sequence continues at coordinate 7,977,709 of OW388291.1, forward strand.
CAGGACTATCATATTAAGATGGATAATTTCTCACAATAAACTCCTTCAGGAATCAAGGTATACTTCAAATTAATATTAGCTTCAGGGGCCTGCAAGCAAGTCTAGATTGCAGTTAAACCAGAACCAAGCATCACGTAGGTGTGTTTATCAGAACTATCATATTCAAGACGGATAATTTCTTACAATAAACTCCTTCAAGAATCAAGGTATACTTCATGTTAAATATACCTTCATAAACCTGCAAGCAAGTCTAGATTGCAGTTAAACCAGACCCAAGCATCACGTAGGGGTGTTTATCAGAACTATCATATTCAAGATGGATATGCAAAGGAGCTATAAGGCATGTCGGCTACATGTTGCGAGTAAAATCCCTCTCAACTGTGCCTCTAGAGGGGACCGAGTTCGCTGGGGGTCATCATAATTCCTTTCATCTTTCCCCCGATATTTATTTCAGTCAGTTTTGTTTTTCGTGGTCATCATTTCCTGTCAGTGAATTAAAAGACAAGAAATAGGAAATGCGTGATTTGGTGAACTGCCATAGCAATTAGGTCTGACGATGATATATAGCCCTCCATACAAATCAATGGCCGGCCTAAATGACAAGGCACAAACTGGCATCCGTAATCAGAAATGACTGAAATGATGGATACTGTCTTTCAATAATTTCTTTATTCTTTGTATGACATGCGTGCAAAAAAAAATATTTTCAAAGTCAAATATACTGCTCAACATTTCAACAACATAAATAACAAGGTGACCTATAGTTTCTGAATCCAAATTAGAGTGGTATCGTTTTGTTTTAATTAATCGATTTTATTTTTTTTTAAATTTCAATATTTTTATTTATCAATTTTAAATAATTAATTAAATTTTAATTTTAAAAACTCTTCAAGCTTATCAGTAGACTGTTATTAACCAAAATCTTAATGACATTTTTAAAATCAATATATAGTGAAAAATCAGCTGGTAAAGCAATCACCAATTACACACGAAATGAACGACCTTAACCCCTTTGCTGCATGATAAAAGTTAATGTGGTGTCATCATTACCCAATATATCTCCTAATTTGTAAATACCGACAATAACAATGAAATTATAGAGCATATTTACAACTCTTTTACGACCGAACAGAAACAACATCAGAACAGCCATCTCCCCTAACAAAGGGAGTGTCACCATTTTTACGACTATTACAAAGAGTCCTGGCCAGCCGTTGTTTGTTTTACGACACACTGTTATGCACGTCCTAATTGGTTATCGGCTGTCAGTCATGTGTCATGGTCTGACATCGACACGTGGCAAGATTTCAGATGCGATCAATGCCTAAATCTATGTAACGCCATAATAAACATTTCTACCTCTATTGTTTCACCTGATGCACTGTCTGGCTTAAGTGGCTGAAATTAACATAACTGCAAAAGACATCCGTCTGTCAAAACGGAGGCAAAACATCTTGACAGGTTAATTTCAATTTTTATCCAATTAAGCCAATGTCATTGACTTTTATCTTTTCGCAAAATATTCACAGAAAATTCGCTTAAGCTGTTCAAAATCAATATGCTTTGTCACGATCCCCCTAAGATGAGGTCAATTTATTCTAAACTATGTACACTTGTTTTCATTTGGAGTAATCTGTTTTAAAAAGCAATTTGTCGCATTCTATCTCCGACAGTCATTAAAGAGACCCTATTGGGTGCCATTACTTCCTCTATGAAAACCCTGTCTTAAAAGTGAGTAACATTTGATTCTATTATAAAGTTCATATTGAAATAATTTCTTTTTTATGTTAAACAATGCCTTTGACAAAAAGCTTTAAAGGATGAATAATTCATTCATAATTTTCAAATTGTATTTATGGCGCTAAACAAACAGAATAAATAAGCATGTTACAAAAATATTACGGACGAAATTTATAATAATTGCTTTGATAGTGGCAAGCTCTATTCCCCGAATGGTAATTAGTGCTGATGAAATTCATCCACACATGTAACGAGTTCGAGCTCACAAGCTGCAGCTCTCTGCACAACGATTGGCGTTAAATCGAGTGAAATTTCACTTTAATGACGTTCACAAGAATCTATGACCAAAAGTTGGCAAGTTAATGTCATGCGAAAGAGCAATGAGTTTCGGTATAGATTTGGAAATAATCAATTATTAATGACGATCATCTCAAGGCATTGAAATCAACTGACCCAGATAATATCATTTCATTGTTGCCTCCTCGGTTGTTATGAATCCACTCTAACATAATAAGGATCCGTTGTAATTCCATCAAGTAAACAAGCTGATTTAACTTAACCCATCCCCTGCCAAAGCTGAAATAGTTTGGCAAAGTCTGCCAACCCCCAAAGGGTTGGTGGGGATTGAAGGTGGGTGGTGTCAGAGATTTTAACATTGACTCTATTTACATTTTTATCGATCAATCATCACTGTATCATCAGTATGTCTGTGGCAGACCCTGGTTTCAGAGGATTCAATCCCCCTCCCCCCCCCCCCCCCCCCTACAATTGTGTGCAAATTTGACTAAGTTCTTGAGTGACCCATCTCTTTAGAATTTGTCTTACAATTGAGATATAGCATTGATCAAGTTCACTTCAGCCAAGATAAAAACAAAAGCCAGTGGCCCAACACCCCAGCATAGAATCAATGGATCTGTATGGACAGTGCATTATGGGAAGGTGACCACAACAGACACCGAGCTGTACACATGGTGTACCAGGTCTTCCTTCAGGCACGACCAGGCCTGCAAATTATAGGGTAGGCAAGTGATGGGCATCAATGGAAAGCAATTTATCCAAGGCGCACTTGGTTTATAAAAGAAAGCAAGAAGACCCGAGGCATGAAGGGATGAGCGAACCTTTGCTTGCTGATTAGACAAAAGTCAATGCCGTCACCCCGATGAAATGTAGAGCCTTCGTTCTGATACGAGAGTTGCAGTTGCGATCAGAGCTTTAACAAGCTTTTCTCTGACTCGGCACGATTGCTTCCTGCAAATATTCCTGCCCATACTGATTAAGTTTGCCAAAGTTGCCAGCGATCCCGGAGTCCAAATCATGTTAGCTGGCAAGCCTCCGAAAACCAATTCCAAACCACCTAATTGTGTTAAATACAGTGGCTATTTAGATAGACCTATTTCTACTTGCTGACTATGGGTGTTGATCAGGAGTGGGGAGGCAACGTATGGAATTGCTGATGTCTCCCGAGCCCTGTTCATGTCATGTTTGTCACCAACGTAAGATGTCGATTTTCACTTGCCACTTCCCTCCACACGTTTCAAAGCTCGTATCAACAAAGTTTTACACTAAGCACTTTGCTACACTTCATCAGGAGAAGAGCGCTCGTTTAAAAACGAAAATCAATACGGGCTAAATGTGATGGAAAGACTTCAATCAAAATTCACAACAGGTGATGTACGTTTCGTCAGCTGATCGCTTACGTATCAATACTCGTCGACACCTGATATGGCGCGATGATGGAATCTTGTCATGTACGATACCAACACTCTAATGACTACGAATGATCAACAAACTTCAGCAATTACCGGACATTACGATGAAATTGTTCATCCACGACACCTCTGGGAATTAGCATTTGTCTGCTTTTATGTATGGACACAGCACAATTCCCTTTACATTTACAGATGAAAGAGATGTAATCCAATTTCATGCACCTAGGGTACAACTCGCCTTATCTTATATCAGCGGCAATGTTTGGAAAAATGCAAATCACAACTATAAAAAACAACATGGGTGCCTAAGAGACAATCGAAATGCGCCACGTATATTAAAGAGTATAAATATTTCAAACGTTCTAGAAAGTAAAATCACGATTTCAACACAATCTCTTTCGAAAATTTACGTAAACAGCGAGCGTGAACAATCACACTGAATTTACCAATGTGGTGTATATATACGTCAACTGAAAGGGTGCATTGCTGCTAGGGTGTATCTTTTTCACACGTTATACGTATAATTCTTAGAAAGAATTCCCTAACGTTATCAATGATGTTCTTTGATCTTGGGAAGAGATATGGAGGCGAAAGTCTGAATGATCGACAGTGAGAGAAGAAAGAAACGTGATGAAGGTTTAGTAGATCAAACCAATTTGTGCTCATATCAAAGGAAAATACTTCTTACCAGTAATACAAATGTTTTTAAAACTTAAAAATAAAAATAATACATTTCGTTTTGAAATATTAATTAATTATAAAACTTTTCCTATGACATTTAAAAATTTTAAATTTACAAAAATATGTTTCATTTCAAAATCTCAATTTCATCCCCTTTTGATGACTTGTAATGGATCCTATTCAAAACAGCAATAATTCTGTTATTTATGATTTTGAAATTTTCAAAAATTAAAAATTTCACTTTAATCTTGTTTTATCATACTCGGACATTCCAACAAATCAAAACAGAAATAAATGTTGAACAAATTCCAATACATTCATAAACCATTTCACCAGCATAAATTTCTTTAAAGAACTGTGTTATAATGGTCTCTATTTTCATTGAAGAAAGCCCCAATAATACCTCAATGGAAAACAAACCCAATTACTCCAACTATTATGACAGACTACAAAATAAAAACGTCAAAATATTACAAAATGTACGTTTAGAATTCCATCATGGAAAACATAAAGTGGAACACAGAAATTGGAAGATCATTTAAATCGGATTCATCAGGACTTCAAAGGAAAGGGAAGGAAAATAATGTCTTAAACCCACTTTAACTCGCATTAGACTGCACATCATATCTCAGTGCATACTGGAGTATCTCGTAAACCGTTACTCTATGTGAAGATTCCACAGAGGCCCATTTAACTCTTTGTAGTCGTCACTTGTGGATGGGTCGTTTATAAGTTGGATAAATGGGGGACCACTCACAATACAGGCTTATCATGGGCAGGAAATTAATATCTACATAGAATTAGTTGTCAGTAATTAAGATAACTGGGAAGTAGTATCTCCTTGAGATGCTGTCTCCCTACAACTAACTCAATAAATAAACATCCATCACACGTCACATCTAAAGGAAATAGGGGAGAGAACTATAACCTTATATGGGATCTCATCTGCACCGCAACAGCTAAAACAAATTATACACGAGGTTGCTGACATATTAGGTAGCGGTGTGTATACTAAAATAGATTTAGAGAATCAAATTTATGAGAATATTGGCCAATTTATATATGTTATTTCAACGGATCCATCTGTGGCAATAAACCTGATGCCATGAGCGGAGAAATGAAGAAAAATTGACCTTTCTTTCCAATCTAGATAAAACTTTAATGTTGTTAAGGGAATCTGGATAATTTGATTAGGCTGTATGCTTTGACGCAGCCGAAAACAAGTCGAAGCCGCTCTCCAAGTTCCGTGGAACAAATATGGTGGAGATATATGACAATTTCATTCTCCTCAGCAGCTAGCAACAGACCCCGACAAATTGACATCGGATAACTGATTTGAGTTGAAAACTGTAACCCGTCAAAATATATTAGGGAGTTTTTTGTTCTCTTACTTTTTCCATAACTCAATCACGCTTCCACAACTTTCCTTTAAACCGAGTGTTGCGTAGATTTGATCCTTCATGCAGTTGTCTCCCTTTGTGGTAATTTGGATTTTTATTTCGTCCTTTCTTTGTCAAAGTAATTATCAAAGATTGACTTTTATGCATGACACTTAATTGATTTATCAAACATACAACTTTGATTTTTACAAAAATTCTTCATAATCAATTATTGTTTTAAAAATTTTTTTAATAACTACTAACTATTCAGTTTTATGTACTTTACTTGGCAACCAAATGACATATGACAACTTAACCTTTTTTAAACCAAAAAGTGGAGTATCATAATATCATAACTCGCACATATTGTAAACAGGGAGGGAGAGAGGGAGGGGAAGAGCGGAGGAACGGAGAAGCGGAGGAAGGGAGGAGGGGATGAGCAGAGGAGGGAAGGAGGGGAGGGCAGGAGCAGAGGGGAGGAGTGGAGAGTCACCAGAAGGCTTATCAAGTTTACATCCAACCTTTTTCAAAATGGGGTGATTGGAACCTCCTGAATCCTGTGCCCCTGTGCAGATAGTCAGTAACTGTATCATACATATATGGATATTCATACAATCAAATGGACATCCATTTCGGCTTGTTTGGACATACATGTGATGGACTGTTTATCAATATTTGCCCAGCACTAGATCTATTTGTCTGCGAGTGTATACACATAGTGCAGTGACACTCCTCCACAAACTGAATATTGACACTGGAACACGCTCAACAATAATACAACCGAGTCTGCTAATCGTTACCATGTGTTATTTTCATAACTGCACGAGTTAGTACTCCCAATGTTAGCTAAAACTCCCACCTAAATCTGACAATACTTTCAATGTTAGCCAATACTGAGTATTTTGAATGTTAGTTAGTAATCCCTACGTTAGCTAGTACTTTCAGTGTTAGCTATTACTCCGAATGTTAGCTAGCACTGCCTGTTAGCTAATACTCCCAGCTGATACTGACAATGTTAGCTAGTACTCCCAATGTTAGCTAGTACTGCCTATGTTAGCCAGTACTGCCTATGTTAGCTGGTATTCACAAAGTTATACTCATAATATTCACCATCATTATTACAATACACATGAAACATCCCTACTCCATAAATATGTTGAGATTTGTTGAATTAGAAATATTAAATGCCAGTATAGTCGAATCTATGCACAAATTGACATCGAAAAATCACGAAAAACATTGCATTGTTTAAATAAGATTAATATTTCAGAGACTAAATTTTAATCCCACTTGTATTATTAGCCTAACAACTAATAACACAAACTGTATTACATGTTAGCTTAGGCTAATAACTTGCCAATTAAGATAATCATGGTTACATTACCACATAAAAGTTCCACAAAGCTCTAAGTTTATAACAACCATGGCCGACAGTGTCACCACATGTTGCCCTAACAACCAGACTCAAGCCGTGTTTGCACCAACACTTAAAGGGGTCATTTCTAGCGCTGAACATGCTGTGTGTTATTCCGTCCACTATTACTGGACAAGTACCTCATTAATATGACACGTGCAAGTGACCACTCGGACGCTGGGGTGCTACGTACAATATGCTGCTGTAATTTGACCATTGTCTCCCAGAAACGCGCACAGTGTTGCTTCGAAGGAATCTCCCATTAAACGCCCCAAACAGCAAACATGCAAATCAATAGCCATTCCTTTTTATCCATCCCAAGGATTCATCTTACATGGACGTGTGCCGTTTTGGGTCTCTCCGAGGTCAAAGGTCACAGCGTGTGTAATCGAAGCTGATTGGGCCGCTCCAACAAACAAAGATGATCGTTATGATTTTTCCGATGTCTGCAAGACGAGATGCAATATGTGCAAACTGATTTCAGCACCGGTGCATCGAGTCAGCGAGGATAACAGATCGATTGATGTAGCACACTTGTATTTACTCGAGTTCGGAATAAATGCAATTACTTTGTACACTTTTTATGCAGCTGCATGTTTAGCCTGTTAGTACAAGGGAAAATAGAGCCACGAGTCTTTTTACTTCTATCCCCTTGGTATTTCCTTGTGTAACATATCAGTGACATTTGTTCGACTATGTATCATACCTACGTGACTAGAGAGTTATTGTGAGGAGACAGAGGTTACTTTCTCGTAAATCTGAGGAGCCCAGATTAAACATCTTATTTTTTAATGTTTTCTAAAGAATGACACATTATAATAATAGAAATTGGTAATATTTATTGTAGATTTTCAAAATCTATTTTTAAAATATTTTCTACACAATGACATAACATTATGAAAGAAGTTGACAACAATTATTGTAGAATTTATTAGAATTATTTTTCACTTTTTTAAACAAAAAAATTGTTATTTCAATAGATATACATATTTATTGAATTTTTTTTTTAATTTAAATTTTTTAGTGAAAGAACAGAAAATCTTTTAAAAAATCATTTAAAAAAAATTTATATAACGAATCAAAGTTTCATCAGGTAAATTTTAAGGTGATTTCAGAAAAACAATGAAAATAACAACCAATTAATCGATTGAGGTGTCACGTTGCCCGGTGGTATTATTTATTCATTATATAAATATTTACCCAAGCCTTCAAGCATAAATATGTCATTAGCGGCTACAGATGAAAACAATATAACCTTAACTGTCGATATGAATTATTAGTTTATAAATACAAAAGTGAGATATGCTGTTATTTTAGCTATTTTGTAATAAAATACATCCATATTTTACGACTCATTAAAATTAATTCAAAAGGGCAATAAAATATAACAAATTATCATAAAGCAAATAAAATCGGTCATTAACGAACAAAACTTGTTAAAAAGTATTTTGATTCTTTCGGAATTATGAGTGTTAACAAATGTCGTTAGTGCACATGGTTTAATCCGAGTTAACGACCATTGTCAACCTTCTGCAAACTTTCAATTCTGTGCCTTGAAATTAGAAGCAAATGCAATTAAGGACTCGTCAAGCAAGACTGAATCTTTGTAATCGTAAACAAGACTATTGTTGATTTCGGTATCATTATCACCCTGACTAATAATGAACACTTCACTGACATTAATCTTAAAAATGACACAGTGTCTTTATTTATAATTCATTAAAATGATGATGAAGTATGTGGTGCTGCATATTTGCTTTTAAACAATGGGGTACATAAATCTGCCTCGATGTCGTTCAAAAGAGACCGACGGAGACATGCTGAGTTGTTGAATTGAACAAAGACGATTAGGGTATTGTGTGATTTTATTGCCTACCACAGCTCCCCTGCAGTGACCATATGTTTAATTCTAAACACAAATTTCATTAGCAGAGTTTCACCTGGCCGACAGGTAATATACCTGTCGTTATGGACTTCACACCTTAACGAGTTCCCCAGGTAGTCTTCAACTCTTGTTGTAGTTAATTGTAAAATGCCACTTGATATGAATCTAATCCCATTATCTAAACATCAGGTAATTCATTCGTGTTGATATAACAACGGTAACGGACGACTTTTTGTCCTCGAGCTATTTAGAAAGCAAGTGATATCCATTGTAGTGAAAACCGAGAAGTTTAATCGTGGTTTTAGATGAAATCATGCAAATGAAAAGCATGATAAAAGCAATGCATTAATATTTTTTGTAACACGCAACCAGTAAAATAGAAACATTGAACGTAAAAAATGACATTGAGTAATGATGGCGAGTGCCGAGTGCCATAACTCTTTGCTAAATCTGTCGCCCTGCATTTGCCTGGATTCGTTTAGCCAACCATAAAATAGGACATTAAGGGACACTTTTTGCCGTAAATCACATTAAATGAAATCAATGCAACACCTGTAGTTAAATCCAGTACTTAAAAGCACAAGACATGACTGTCATTTCATTCACTTGTTATGGCGACGTTGTGTGGAATGGTTTCATTTAGCCGAGCCAAATGGAACTGTAACAATTGATTAAGTAATCTGCTCTGTAGGCCTATTTAAAATTAACACAACATTGAATGCGAATCAATAAAACAAACAGAATCATGTTTTTTGTAATTTTTTGCTTTTTGTAATACTCAACGCTCTTATTAGTGTGAAAGTTTAAATCTGTCAAAATAACAAATATCAAGATTTTTTAAAACAAGATTTTTAACGATTTTTGTCAAGATTCGTTACGGTCATTACACTATCTGAAAACATTTTGTGCATGATATCATTATAATCCCAATTACAGACAATTTTACCAGATTTTCTTTAAAAGATCTTTAACCCATTTCAATGGAAAACATGAAGCCACTCCAAATATCAATATCTTTTCATTATGAAAATGAATAGTTCACAAAATGTGCATATTGTTCGCTAAGAATTATGGAAACCCAAAATACGAAAATATTTGCCAAGTTTGATCAATATCCATATCTAAACAACGAGAAAAAGTGAAAAATTAGAATCAACTTGAGATAATTTGATGATTGGATAATCAAACAGAAGCTTATAAATGTCGCACTTTACACCTCCACAATAAGGAAACGAACAATAGCTATTCAACATCGCTAAGCCCTTGTGCAGCAAATGTCCATTATGACATATTAGGCCAGCAGTTTTTTATTTGCTTAACTCTTAATTAGCAAAGCACCTGGCTGAAGCTCCTTCTTTCTCTCACTCCCCTTTCATTCCTCCGTTCGGACGGAGCATGATTCATAGTGCGAGTCTGCTTGGATTTGCCAAGCGTGAAGATTAAGTCCGCGCTTGTCCAACGCTGGCCATTACCCACGCCTATAATGATGATGACAATAGAGGGATTCCTCGTAAATATTTACTTCCATAACCGTTGCAAGATATGAGTAGCTTCTCGTATTGGCCGTTCGTTCGATTCCATGTCTGAGTTTGTGTTTAGCTCAGGAATATCCATGACTCAGTCACAAAAACTCATTAATTATGGGAATTTCGGTGCCTGCTATTTTATGGGCAATCAATGGCTGTGATGTTGGTCTCTCCTCCAAATTTGATCGCCCCCTCCCTCCCCCCTAAGTCTGGATGCAAGGGGAGGCTTCATTGTAAAAGAGTGTGCCGTTTGTCATTCGCGTTTATCGATGATTTGGGTGATCAGAATTACTAAATTGTCTCTTTTTCATGATTTTTTTGTCAGTATTGTAATGCCTTCTTTTATAGTTTCGCAAAAAATGTTCTCGTAAATTTCAAAGGGACAACAATCTCATTTGTCATAGGAAGACCTGCCTTGAAGGCCAATATTTCAGCACGGAATTCAACATTTGTCAGACGAAAGCCTTAAAAGCTTGTTAATTGAAAAAATTCCCCAAGACACCCTCAAAATTGCTTTATCCTTCAGACTAGCAAATGAATAATCCTGGCCGTACAAAGAAATGAGAAGATTCACACATAACACAAAACATGTGGGACTAAAACGGATTTGAGGAGGCCCTAGCGCCAACGGTAGCCAGAAATCAAAAAAGCATTTCAAGCCGAACAACGAATGTTCTTAAAGGTGACAATAAAAGAAGTGTGTTAGATTTCATGAATTCATATAATTTTTTTCTCCTCGCATTCCTCAATTCGACTCAACGACACGATACTGAGAAGAATATAAAACACATCTTCAGACCTGCCTCGTTGTACTACGAGCCATGTACATTAATTTTAATGGTCTGTCTCCCAAAAACAGAGTCCTCCAGGATTAACTTCAGAAATCAATTACAGAGGACACAATTCTAGCTGCATGACCATCCCATGACAATTCCTCCAGTGAAAGATTAGGAGCTGTGTTATACCCAAGCATTTTTATTTAACGGGAGAATTCGTCCCTATTCATAACTGTTAGAAATCACAGGAATATGCCAGTCAATGATTTTTGGCTTAGCATTGCAGCTGAAACAAATAGGATTTTGGGTGGGAAAAAGTATTTTCCTAATTGATTGTAATGTGCTTTCGGAACCTATTGATCTTTATTAAGAACGCATTCTCATGCATTTTAATTTATAGAGAGCGCACGTTGAGTGAAATCAACAGCTTGCAAGCAAACATGATAATTCAATCAAAGCGCCATGAATCTGATTCATGAATCCTGTCTTGAAAGCCAACATGGTCGGAAAAAGTGGGAAAAAATTATCCACCAATTTGCATAAATCCAGTATCCAATACAAGAATAATCCATAGTGTTTGTGACTGAAATGGAAAATATGATGGTATACCAGTGTCGGTTCTAACGATGATTGTCATTCCGATCCTTTCAATGGTATAGTATCCTCTTCACAACTAATTTTAAAGGGGTCGACAGATCCCTTTTTGAACAACACTGTATCATTTTGATATCTCAAACATCTCGTGTATGAACTAAGCTTGTTTACTAGTAAGACTAATTGAATAAGAGTCATTTCTCCATTTTTCATATAATCAACTTCCCCCCGAAGGCATAACTCTCCATCACTAGCTAATTTAAGCCTTGCCCCATTTCCTTCACATTTCTGTGTTAGCAGAGCACACTATGAAGTTTAGGTGCAGAGCGCCTCTACACTAACACATGAAAGTTAAGCAAATGAGGCAAATCTTAAAGTAGCCAGTGATCAAGACTGGTGTGAATTATGCAATTTGCAGAAGAAAATTCTAAATTTTCCGGCCAAGAGCAAAATTTACTTATCAAACTAAGCTTATTTCATACACTGTCACAAAATGGAACCTACCTTGCAAAGAAAGACACTGCAGCTGACGGATTTGGTGGCGGTGACCCTGGCCCAGGGGACATAACTCTCTGTACCGGGTAAGGCTGGCCGGGAGTTATCTGCCCCTGGTTTGGGTGCCAGTGGGGGGAGGGAGTGTGGTAGATGGGTTGAGGTAGGGTGGAGTGGCCGTGTTGACCAGTAGGGTCCATGTTATCCATTGTAGTATGCATCTTCTCCTGAGTTCCTGATCGACCAACTAACATCTGGAAGAAAAAATAGTGAGAATAAATATCAAATATAATTTTTTCTGGAGTGAAAACTCTTTGAGGGATATTTTTACAGCTGTAATGACATAAATGTAGAGGGTAATTAAAGTCCGAACTCGTTTATCTGGACCCTGTATACTTGAAACCTGATCATCCGCTCGGTAGTGTTTCAAATCTTCTCTATGCATTTTAAATTAATGCAAATGATGATTCACTAAACCGCACGACTTGATATCCGGATGGTTTTCAAATGTAACCAAACTGTACGGATAAACGGGGTCTCACTGTATAGACAACTTCTTAAGTGTAACCTTTCATGTTCGATAATGTTGAAATGTCATGAATAAAGAAGTTGTAAAGCATTTCTCTCTACATCAGAACCAGAATATTCCTACAGCAGATATAGGGTTAATTTTAATGGAGTAGCAGTGATACCATATGTCATTTAAAACCATTTTGATAATCAAAGTTTTAACATTTTATCATTTATCATAAGTTATGAAAATAAAAGCGATAATTTTGAATAAAAACATCAAAATCTAAAAAATAATATTTCGAGGAAGCAACTGCAGCAGACACCTGTGGAGAAGACGAGCAGTTTTTTAATTTGACCTGTCCGAAGACGAATGACTAAACCAAGGGACGTGACGCTTATAACGCCCGAGGCGAGGATAGAGCCACGCATAACATAACACAATTAGAAACAACTTGTCCAGCCAACACCTTGATCAACAACATAGCCCGTCAATTATTTGGGGGTGCGATTGATTTTGATTCATTTCAAGTGGGGACCGCTTTTCCATAATTCATGAGGGTCTTCAAACTCCATGGTTAAATCGTAGGGTGAAAAAGCCGAATTGTTAAAAATGACACATGTGTGCAATTTTTTTCAATCAGAAGACAGCTGAGTTCTATTGTCGTCAGAACACGCCACGGCCAATATTGAAGCCAGAGAATTCCGTGTGACACTTATTGCTAATCTACTTGACCCCTTTTTTGCATGTTTTACCCGACCCAAGATGCGTCATTACATCAGTGTTTCCTGTTCGAAGTCATAATTTTCACACGAGTCGCGACTTTCTCAATGATGACGCTAATTATTGACATGTCACACCAAATTTTAAATATTTTGATGACATCCACTGCTACAAAGTCAATCAAATATCTCAAATAATGAAAATTACATTTTTATTCATTCACAATCCAAAAAATCATTTAAGATATTAATATTTCAATCTCGTGTCACCCCAGTCTTTAGTATCTTAATGTGTTAATAATTTAATCTTCAAAGGAGATAATAAATTGAGAATTATCAAATCAAATGTTTTTCAAAACATATGGGTTTTTTTCATAATGCAGAACTTTGTAATTAGTATATAGCCATCATTATATCAATACTTTGAAAATAATATTATTTCATTTCTGAGATCATAATGTAAATGTACCTATAAATTAGTTCTATGATGAATTCAAATGGAATTCAACAATATTGAAAAACCCTTGGTGAGTAAGAGGTTAGTCATTACCATAAATAACAAAAACTTATTTCTAGAAATAATCTTATAAATTATTAACACAAATATTATTGTTGTTTCTCAGATATGGCAATATTTTCTAATAAAGAAATTACTACAAACGATTTCTAAAAAATAACCATATAATCCATTTCTGCCTAAGGCCATGGTCAAAACATTTTTAATATCACAGCACCTTTCTTACATTCAAAACATAGATTGAAGTCATGCTTTTTTAGAACTAATGATAATATTTTCTCAACAACAAATCTCATTCCTGATAAAAATGGCCATATCTGTCACTTTTCCTGAAGGCAAAGCTTAAATATCACAGTTAAGTAGACATGACAAGATATAAAAAAATCATTTTGTCCTGATTTAAATAAAGTAACCAAATTAAACAAATGAATTATTCAGGTGATGACTGTAGGCAAGACATTGCTTCTGGTCGGTTGTGTGGAAATCGGTATGAATCGGTGTACTGTTTTCTCCTAGTCTTGATACGACCCATCTGTCATTGTCAATGGGCTTTGGAACAATCCTCAAAAAAACATCAACCACTTTTATTTCAACAAGTTGTTAATTCTTTTTTGTCATCGAGGTTTCTAGATCTTTTACAATTGACGTTTTCAATGTTTGTGGTACGTTGAATTCAGTTTCATAACATGTATGTCGTTGAAGGGCATTGAGAAATGGAATCCAGATCTCTTGTTAACAACTTCTTTATCATGATCAGACAGTTTTGGATTATATGTTTGCACTTTTATCAGGTGGATTAACATGGTAAATGAAAATTCGCATACCCCAAAATATCACGTCTGTTCATAATAAAAAAGTTGTTATCCAGAAATCTTGGTTTCTTATAAACATAAGTAGATCCTTCGTTTAATGAAATTTTCTTGAGTTTTAAATGTTAAATTTGATTTTGATATTTCATTTTAAATTTCAAAAAGATTTGATAACGAAATAATAACCGCAATAGTACACTCTTCATTAATAATGATCTTTCAATATGATTTAATTTTTAAGTTAAGTGACTTAGGTATGCATAAGTATATATATAAATAACACTGTCATACTATTACCTTTTCAAACAAATTTGCTTATATTTATAAAGAATAAACATATTTTGACAATGTGAGGTCCTGGACAATGCACCAGGAGAAAAATATTGTAATTTTTGTATAAAACAGATGTACAAAGGTTATCAAAATTATACAACTGTACAATGTGTATGCAAAATGAGATATATTTTCTTTTAATTAAAAACATAATTTCAAGGTCTTCAATAATTAGATAGACATTTTAAAAAGCACATTTTCAATGAAAAGATGCATGTTTACACTATTATCATACACAATCATGAAGATCATATTCATGTTTATATGCAGTTGTCTTGTCAAAACATTTTCACGGTCTCGCATAACTACAGAAGCAAAGCGTTGACATATTTATTTCAATGAAAATATGCAAGCTTACACCATATATATACAAAGATGTCCATGTTTATATGCACTTATCTTGAACTTGCTAATCATTCTACAAAAGCATGTTTTGAAGAATAAATGAATACCCAAGCTATTTGCCACCATTTAATCACACGCCATTGTCATCTCGGGTGTATCATAGCATTTAATGTTTATGTTGGAAATAGTCAGTGAGCTATGAAAAGTACAATAAACTATACTTACTGAATAATATATTCTATTGACTCTACAAAATTCCCACAGTTTTTAAACAGCATTATAAAGCTTACCTTGTGTGACACTCTTCAAAATGATTTGATGTTAATACTGTAATACTTGAAATAATTCATGTAAAACCATTCTGAGTGTTCAATTTACAGGAGTAACATTTCACTCACAAAGGAATATTACAGTAGCTATCTTGAAATATTCTTGGATCCTCTGATAAAGACTTAATGGTGAACAAGAATTTGAATAAAACAGCCGTTCAGATAATTACGAATTTTGCTGTCTTGAGGAAAGATAATTTATCATGCTGAAATGGTATAAAAATAATATATGATTACAAAAGTAAGAAATCTTAAAGACAAAGCAAGATTGCATTCTCATTTCTTAAACATATTGATTTCAATAGCTTTTAAATCTAAAGTAATATTCACCATTCTCTGTTGTTAGATGCATATAAGAAATCTGCCTGCAGTTAAAAATTTGGGAGAATTTAAAGTTTTAAATTTCATTTCAGAGATTTAAACTTCATAAAATGTCCATCTCCTTTTCTTGATGCTTCATAAGAAAAAACTCTCTTTATACAGTTTTGGAAGAATTCAAAATTTTAAATTTCACTTTAGAAATTTAAATTTCTTCAATTGTCCATCTCCTTTTCTTGATGCTCCATAAGAAAAAACTCTCTTATACAGTTTTGAAAGAAATTACATTTACATAACAAATTTTATTTTCATTTTTATTTGGATTTCAGAAACCTCCATCCTCAGTAAGCTCCTACTCCAGTAATCTCCTACTGCTATACACAGAGAGAATCTCCTCAATGCTTGACGATTGGAAGAATTGCATGTCTATTCACATTAATAAAGATACATCATGTCGACAGGTGTACTATTACTCCATTTTTCAACAATGTCTAATGGCAACATGGGATGAGAAAAGCTGCAAGAGTTAAAATACTACAGCATATTAGATTATTGGGTGGGACCACAACTAATGGTTCTTCGAATGTCAGCATACCCCAAAGCAGTAATTTTTTGTCATTTGTCGCATTTATCTAATGTTACTAGCGTCTTAATTGTAGAAAATCATGCCATGATGAAGAGAAAAGAATATTGATTGATCGAATCTCCCATTATCAATAGTCTTTATGTGTCAGGAAAAGCAAGCACGCAAAGAATAAAATAAGTAATTTTGCAATTACCATGACAGAATAAATAAATCTCAAGTTGTCAGTGCCATAATTGAAACATTTTTAACAGAAAATTTAATTAAAATTAGCCGAAGGCAGAATTAAAGTACTCACCAGCCATGATGGGCACATTTTGAAAAAATATTATCGTAAATATTTATCTGAGGATGCACATATAGTCCAAGCACTCACACAAATACTGTAATATCCATGGTCTTTGTGTGCCAGTCTTTATACATATCTCTTCATCCAATCAAAACTCATGAACTGACTTCATCACAAATCATAGCAATATTTTTCTCATTTCTAAAGCTCAAGACTTTATTGACTCACCGACACCAGCGAAATGAAACTAATAATCCAAGAGCGAATGCAGGCATAGAGCCTGGCTCATTATGCATGTGATCCAATACCTGGCCCATGTTAACATTGTTGAATAGGGACTAAGAACCTCCCCCTGTCTCACACCACTGTTAATCTCTTTATCGCTCAATGGATGCTTTCAACGACCATATTGATCATTTCATTTCCTAAATATCTTTATTCTTCCTTTCGATAGCCTCTTTGCAATAATCTCGCCAATTCTTAACCTGTTCTAGTTAACGACTTTTTGTCACTGTGCTTAATTGTTCTCGCTCAGGTGAGAAGTGTGTCCTTTGTCAACGAAACAACCAGGTATGAATAATGGTCAGGAGTTAGACACCACCACCAGTCTGTTACAAATCATGATCAATCTTTTACAGGGGCTATCAAACTGTAATAAGACTATTAGATAGATTATTAAAAATCACTCCAATTTCCCGAACTTGCAAATTTTCATGGTTGTTGATTTTTGTGGTGATTAGAAAAGCAGTAAAATATTACTTAAAAAACATGTAGCTGATTAAAATATAAAAAGGACTTAAATTTTGTGTAAGCGATTAGATCAATACATTTCTTAGGGCTCTCTTTCCCATGCTTTGCAATAACACTGAGTAATATTTACACAAAATGACAATGAACTGTTGAACAAAGAAGCTCACACAGAATAGAAGCCCAAAACCTTTCAAAAGCTGTCTTGCAGTTCGTTTAGCCGAATTTAGTTGTATTTTCACCGAAAAGACATAAAATTCTGAGTAAATTCATATCTTATTCACTGCTAATAACCACAACAAAGGATTCACTGACCAATAAAAGTAATTTAGATTAATAATAAAAATTGCCATAATGATTTGGCATTTGTATAAATAATTTATGAAACTGGACCAGAAAGTAAAAAAAAATAGTTTTATGTCTGGACATTTTAATAAAAATATTGCAAAATAAGGAAATTTTTACCATTCCTTACCCAAGAATTTGTAAAATGAAACATTTTGTAATAGAATAAATCTATGCCTTGGGAGAAAAATAGTTTATGATTATGGCACTTTTTTTTAATAAGCACAATTACTAGTAATCTTTATGACCAGTCCAAAGACCATATTATATTATTATATATGTATACTATATGTTTGTAGCTAAGAAACAGTATATATCATATAGATTTATTGTAAAAGCAGAAGTATCTTTGCCATTAGTGTGACAAGTTACTATCCTTTGAACTTTACTTATATGTATTTCTTTATTCCTTTGATGTTTATGTAGAGCCATATCAATAACATCTACAAGACATAAAACATCTTTACTAAAGACAAATCTGATTTTTATAAATGGGCCAAATCAATAGAAAGCTTCTACATGAAATATTGAACTCGAAGGCAGCATAAAATCAATATTTCATACATGAAAGCATTTAACTTAATGTAAAGGTACGTAAATTTGGAAGCAATGTTCTCTTCAATTATTATTAAAGTAATATTTTACATATTAAAAAAATTAAGATGAAAATTTTAAAATATATTTTAAATTTTACTTAGATTAGTAACTGACAAGGAATGTTAAAGTACATTCATTCCAAGATCCTAAAGCAATTTGAACTTTTGATAACCATCCATTACTACACTTATAATGAAACTGACCTATCACTATTTGAGAAAGAATAAACATATCAATTTCACACAATATCCATTTCACATAACAATTTCTGCAACACTTCCAGTGAACGATGGTTTATCATGCAAACGTGGCTGTACTATCCATCACTACTATAGCCTTTGAACTTGCAAATGACGAAAATATCTGTCTCAGAGCCTAAGTGACAGAATTTTTTTTCTGCAAGACCATTTATACTGAAAGGGTTTCGATAGTCATGCAATAGGTTACACAAATCTAGGAGAGGAAGGGTTTAAGTACGCCTCGTTGACAGGTCTTAATCATACCCGGCCCTCGACGAGAAACATTTGGAATCATAGGAGAAACGAAAAACTCCAAGTAGAAACTGTGCCTTCACTTAAAGCTTAATTTCCTTTGATATTTCATTCTTCATTTCCAGTTGAAAAGAGCAATTACTGTTGCATGTATTATACAATCCACGGGTCTTGTGAACTGGGAACCCCTAGAGGCGTTCCGTGGGGGAAGTTTGCTAAGCGGCGATCTCAAAACACGACAACAAGCAAGTGCAATTTATCAGAGAGTTGAATTGCTGTGCATTCGATGCATCCCTAAGCCATGTATTAATGAAGACATTCAAAGATTCGGCTGATCAGCCTAGCCTTGAGGCCAGTCGAATTCGCAAAAAAACTGCCGTCGTAAAACAGGAATGACCTAAGAAAGAGCAAATACTTCTTTGGGTCAATAGCTGCCCCGAGGGAGAAGAGGGGATGGAAGGAGTCCCACTTTTTACCCTCCTAATCCAGCAATTAGCGCCAAGCGGAGTGGAGCACACATCTTTAATTCTTCTCGGACCATCTCGGAATCAAACTCATCATGAGACCATTCTTGCTGAAATACGGCCCGATTTAAAAGATTTTCTTTGCAGATAAAAAAGGGCATATCTTAAGGCATAGACATGAGTTGAAGAATTATCGGAGTATATTGTTGTGGCATATTTGATGAAGAAGAAAACGAGACATTACAAACGCTCTTAGTCACAAGCATCTCCGGTTTATATCACTGCATCCCGAGATCACTCTCAACTGCAGTTGACGACTTCTTGCCTCGGGCAATTCAGGAAGTGCATAAATTACACGGAACTCGGACAAGAAAAAACTTGATACATTTCCCTCTTACGGCCTATCAGTGTTTGCTGAAGATTTTGGGAATTAATTAGATAATCGCGGGTTGATGATGATGTGAGAGGTTGGCGCTGCATTCACGGTTGTCGGCAAACAGTTGATCTCAGCAGCAAGGTTCCCCACCATTCCCAGCCCTTTTTTCTGTTTGCCTTACCCTTAAAGAGATGACCTGCTATTTGAGTTCATTACAATAAAACACATTTTCAACAGCACTCGCAGATCAAGGCATGAGGGGAGAACAATTTATCTCACAACTCGATGTCGGATCAAATGATTTGAGAGTGGCGGCTTGTTTTCGCTCAACCTGACATTGTGATCCTACTATTTTCCTTACAACACAACACAGAGAGTGCAAAGGAAATTTGAAGTAATGAAAGGAGTTTGTGGTTGTTTTGACAAGGTTGTTTATTCAGCCCTTGCTTTTTATTGAAACACGTCAGCGCAAAACACAAAAACTTTTCATATTACTTGTACATTTTAGTTATTCTTCGTGCCAGACCTTTATAATATCCAACATAAATACCACATATTCGGTTCAAGTTTTAAAATATGAATCGCGCACAAATAGGTTGAAACAGGTTTATGATTTATTAAAATCATGTTTCTTTATCTACGAGCATGGTATCGTTATGACAACGGCACAATTTTCTCGAAATGTCAACGATTGAAATAACTTTGGATTTTTAATTTGAGAAAAGTAAACCAATACTCCAAAAATATTAAAAAGTTATGACATTAGATTCAACAATCAATATTTAAATGACATTTTGAAAGTTTGCAAATTCAAGATTACTTTTGAAAAATTTATAAAAATATCATCATATCAAGTGGCATAATTATTCCATGTAATACATGTAGCTATGAAAGTTAATAACTATGATAAATTCCTCTAAAAAGTAATCTCAAACAAATAATAAAACATAATTAAGTTACATATGAAACTTTGATTTGAAAACAAATCAAACTGCAAAATCAGAGAGAACCTTGAGCAATTTGATTAAATAACAAATATTCAATTTTATATACCTTGAACCTACTTAATATATGATTAGTTTGAAAAGTGTTTCATACAGGCAAATGGAAACATAGATATACATATATGTGGAACACAGTGGTGAAGTGGTTAGCGTACTTACTTCTCACACCAATGGCCAGGTGGGGTAAGATTAATGTGAGATAATGTAATTTACATGCTTAGAAGGGGGGTAGAATTTTGGAGGAGGGGGTAGATTCTGAGAGCTCCCAAATTTTCCTGGGTATACTTTGAAGGGGGTATAATCTGGGACTTTACACCAGGTTTGAATCCTGATGGAGACATAAACAAATTTGTGATCTGGGTCTCATAGTGTGTTGTGTCCCTGGCAAAGCACTTCATCCACATTGGACTCTACCCAGTCTACCCAACTGTCTAAATGGGTACCTGAACACGGGAAATACAGATGGTTACACAGAGCTCTTGGAAGCACCGAAAGTACAATTCCTTCAGAGTAATAATAATAAATTGTGAGCTTTGAGGTGAGGTGAGGTGAGTTGGGATTTAACGCTGCTTTCAAGAGTATTTCACTTATATCATGGCTGCTAGTATTATGGCAGGGAGAAAGCCCCCAACGCCATGTGGCTATGCATTTCAGTGAAACCTGCAAGCTTCGACTGGAACCAGCAAACCATGGGTGGTACTACGCTGAAATTCAGTGTAGCATTGCACCCAAATTTTACTGCGTGTAGAACAGTTGTCTACTGCGATATTCGAACCCCGGACCTCTTGATCCGAAGCCGAAGGCGCTAACCACTGCGCTATCCCAACCCCTGTGGGCTTTGAGCATGCATAAAAAAAGCACTATATAAATGGCCTATTAATTATTATCATAATATGTGGACGGATAGTTAAATGAGATTAACCCTTCACCTGCAAGTGACAAAATATTACAGGAAACCTTTCCCTATAGACAATGGTTAATCACAGATAAATTCCTTTGTTGAACTGTAATTCCTTATCCATTTACTAGTATAAACTTTTGATTAAACTTTTAGCTCGTAACGTCATCAAGCAGCAACGTTTCTCCCCTTGTGAATTGTTCTATTGATGTTTGTGTATCGCGTTAACGATATTGACACCAACAGGTCGCGTCAATTCAAAGCTATCGTAAGTTATCGAATACGTAACATTGCGATCCATTAATTGCTCATAACCGTTCTTCAATTACAACAGAGTCGAATTTTCACACAACTCATCATCCCGTGAAGTGAATACACATCGAGGAGCGAAAAGTCAGCGGTACTTAAAAGCTTGCACGCGGGCTAAACAGGAACTGCGAGGGATAGAATAAACTGTGTATAAGAAGTGATGTGTGCTGATTCTCTCTTTATCTTATAATGTCTTCTTCAATAATGACCACATCAACAAGTTGAGTACACTTCGTTCAATGGTGAGGAAATTCGCCGACTTTGAAATATTTAATGAACGTATCGTGTTGCTACAGTTTCCCCTCCGTGACTCACTGTTAATGTAACTCAAATTTGTAAATGATCGCATTTTTTAAACTTGATACTCTATTCCGTGATTGAAAATCAATCATCGCCGGCAAGTCGATGCCACACAAGTTCGAGATTACTCACCTAAGCACGATTGGGTGGAGATTTTCAAACCAACTTCACGGCCATAAAATATCAACAATTATCTCCAATATTTTTCCATGTATGACTTGGTCGGCGACGACGATCCTGGATCTAAATCAGCGTTAGGAAACAGACGGTTTGCGATTGTAATTAAAATTCTTGTTATCCTGGCCGATTCTTCACCTGATAAAACGATTCCCTCGGCATAATTCTCAACGTGTTTTATTGAGTTTTTGCAACTCTTCTACAATTCACTACACACCCGACTGAACAAAATGAATGAATTCTCATAAAATCTAATTGTAAGTCCCAAAGTGGCTCGCCAATCTGATGCAATGGTAACATTTTGACATAAAAATAATCAGACATTGCCAATTTGAAAACTGCAGGAATGGTACGATGATGAATAAGCCCACAAAAACGGATCTGGCTTCCGACGGACATACGCTTCGTGTTTCAATCAATCAGAGAGCAGTACAGAAAACATACAAAACATGATTCAAAGCGGTTTTATATCTCCGAGTTTCCATCTAAATATTTATCAACAAATATTGAAATTAAACCATGGATTCTCCAACTTTAAGTGATAAGTTTAAACAACTTTCTCAAATCTTAGAATTCATAGCAAAAACTTCAAAGTCTAAATATTTATACAAATTTTAATTAAAATCTTGAATTAAAAATGTCTGTATTTAAAGAGTTAAATTAAGTGTCATCTTATTCTCAACAAGACAAAAAAGTGATGATGTATTAAAAGTTCCAATAGTTTGAATGATTAGTTTACTAGATTAACCCTTAGCCTGCGAGTTCAAACGGTCGACCTTACATTTGATACCATTTTTATTTAATGAGTTAATGATTTGGTGTAAAACGAGTGAAATCACGTTTGATACAAAATGATTCTGGAGTTTATAAAAAATTGCATTATATGGAAGTAAGATTTGTAAAGTGGCCCCAATTAATCAAACAAAATTGCCGACAGTGAGCTTAAAGGCGCTGTAGCAATTTTCTTCTTCTTCAAATTTCCCATTTATAATGAAAGTTTATGTCATTTATATATACTTTAGGAGATAAAACATCTTATTACACAAATCAATTATCCGTAGTGGTAATAATGGTATTGCGTATAAAGCATTATTTGCATGGCAGCCATTTTATTGTGAACACATTTTATTATTTCGAATTACAAAAACAGCTCTCATGGCTTTACCGCTCCATGTACACTCATTTTTAACTTGATTTTCCGAAGAGAGAAGGATGTTTTACTATTGGTGACATTATTTTTCAAATACATTTCATCGACTTATTTGAGCAAAAAAACGTGCTACATATGCCCCTTTAATACTGCTCTATAAATATTACACAGCAGTATCTTTAATAATTTGCGAGTAATAATATTCTCATTTTCAATGAGTTATGATTTATGTAAATTGGCCACATAGAATGGTTTGACACTAACCAATTGAACAGATTTAGTGTGTAATATTACTTAATTTCTGCCATTAAGTAGATACTATGTAGAAGGTTTTCAACATCTTGTGTCAATAGACAACGGAAGGTTAATAAATATTAACCATTGAAACACATACAAACATACTGAAATTCTGATGGAAAGAAATCAAAACCTTTTTATAATATTTTATGCATGATATCTACTGCAACAACTTATCAGGGATTATAATTTATAATAACATTTGTATCTCATGATATTCTACATTTAACCGTAATCATTGTTATAATGGTATAACATTTAATGTAACGACAACAAAATGTCAAACGTTGTTACACAATCACAACACGTGAAGACAAAATAAAAATCCAAGATATTTCAGCAATCCACAGGAATGCACAGCTGCAGTTAGAAGCAATGACTCTATAAATACTATAAAAAGTGGATGAAAATCCAATAAAAGACAACATACGCATGTCTGTTTCCGGCTAAATGCTGACTTTTTTCTCGGTCGTGTCTACATCGTGTCTTCAGCAAACTTCATTGTACTATACTGACTTTTATGTATACTCAGCATTAAAGGGACACTGCGTCGAGAATAAAAATTAGATCATGGGTATCTACCTATGCTGATTAACATGTCTGCTGACAAGTCACATACACCGAATTTCAGACAATTGACGTAATTGGTAATAAAAATTATTGCATGTAGACAGTGAAGTGAAGCGTAACTCGTTAGCAGACACTCTAATCAGCTTAGTGAGATAAAGATGAGATTCATTTTTATCCTCGACGCAGTCTCCCTTTAAAGTTAAGGACCATCACAAATTTTTTCATTTTTTAAAATCTAATATCCGAAACATACATAAAAGACAACTTATATCTTTAACCATTATTGTGTGAATTTGGCTATGAAAATTGGTTCAATTTAACCTTTGCCTAGAGAAACGACATCTTTTAGTGACATTATAATTTGGTTTGATGGATTTTATACAGTTGCTTGACAAGGACTTTATAACCTATGTGAAAACGACACCTATGCAGAATTAAGAAGTTGTATACCTATAAATATTCTCTTCATTCCTCTAGAATACAAAAACTACTTCGGCAACCTCTTATCTCCAGACCTTTTCAAGGTTGGATTTAAAGGGGCAGTAGCACGTTTTTTCGTTCAAATAAGTCGATGAAATGAATTTGAAAAATAATGTCACCAATGATGAAACATCCTTATTACTTTGGAAAATCAAGTTAAAAATTGAGTGTACATGGTTCCGTATAGCCATGGGAACCGTTTTTGTCATTCAAAATAATAAAATGTGTTCACAATAAAATGGCCGCTATGCAATGTTTGTTTCATACGCAACACTGTTATCACCACTACGGATAATTGGTTTGTGTTATAAGATGTTTTACCCTCTAAAGTAAATATAAATGACATAAACTACCATTATAAATGGGAAATTTGAAAAATTAAAATTTGAAAAAAACGTGCTATTGCCCCTTTAAGATTGTTAAGTCTTATTTTAGCATCTCCTTTTCTCTCAGGTTGTATCGAAGCCGGTTGTATCAAGGCAGGATTTATTACATTTTCATTGATGAATATGGCATTTATCGGTTAAAACAATGTATTCACACTTAGTAAAATAACATACTTTTTTACTACATGAAATAACACTTTCGATTGTATAACGTCATCATATCAATAGGATGAGTGTACATGGTTCCGTATAGCCATGGGAACCGTTTTTGTCATTCAAAATAATAAAATGTGTTCACAATAAAATGGCCGCTATGCAATGTTTGTTTCATACGCAACACTGTTATCACCACTACGGATAATTGGTTTGTGTTATAAGATGTTTTACCCTCTAAAGTAAATATAAATGACATAAACTACCATTATAAATGGGAAATTTGAAAAATTAAAATTTGAAAAAAACGTGCTATTGCCCCTTTAAGATTGTTAAGTCTTATTTTAGCATCTCCTTTTCTCTCAGGTTGTATCGAAGCCGGTTGTATCAAGGCAGGATTTATTACATTTTCATTGATGAATATGGCATTTATCGGTTAAAACAATGTATTCACACTTAGTAAAATAACATACTTTTTTACTGCATGAAATAACACTTTCGATTGTATAACGTCATCATATCAATAGGATGACGTCATAAGATGACTGTGATAAAGCAAGGAAAGCATGGATGCTCTATTCAGTATAATAACGTCATTTAAGAACTATATTGCATAATTTGTTAAATCTAATAAATAGAATATTTGACCTTTTTTTTCAAATACCATGAATGTCTCATTTCGTGAAGTAGAAATAAAATATTTACACTCATGGCTGTGCCACCCATGAAAATATGCATTTTTACTTCATACGATGAGATATACATGGTATTCGACAAAAAATATCAAATATCCGCTATATATTCAAGGTAATAGGGTAAGTAGAGAAGAAGCCAAATTATCTCCTGATTATACAATGTTCATTATACATAAAAGCTTGCACATTTCGGTCCGAGGTACTTAATGTAGTCATTATTAAACATGATAAACTTGATAAATAAGCCTTGTATTACCAGCTGACGTCCTAACGTATCATAATATTCTAAGAAAAAACTTTATAACCTGTTTTCAAATAAAATGTATTCATACCAAACCAATAACAATTTGCTACATTTAACATTTTGCATAAAATAGCTGGTTTAGCGGCCATTAGAGGTGATAAAATTTATAGATCTATCCTAACTATGCATCCCGCCACAAAAGCGTGACATAAAGTATTATGATATTCCCAACTACACGAAGAGCGGTTAATTATCATGTAAAGTTTTGTGAATGGCATTCTCCTCCATAGAAACGCATGTCTTCCAGTTCAACTCAGAGATAAGAGAAAAGGGAGACAACCTCTGCTAAAGAGGAATTCACTAGCATACCTCTAGAAAATGAATATTTTTGTCAATGAATATTTTGAATTGATTTGAATTCATGATACATAAATAAATTCCTAAAATGATTATAAACTTTGAAAAAGATTATAATTAATATTTTATGAAAATATTCATAAAGGATAGAATTCAAATTCAAAGTTTTCAAACTCATGTCAATAAAAATGTGTTTATCTTTCAACGATAGAGTTTTTGAGTAAAATGAAAACTTTTTAAACACCCAAATTGTAAAATCTATATAAATACTTCAAATGAAAGTTACATTTACATCTATCACTCACTGCCAAAAAATCTGTTTCAAGTGTGGTAAAAAAAAATCTGTTTATTTTTAAAGATAAAATCTTCAACTATAAACTTACCAAAATCTTACTTTACCAAGTAAAAATCACAGTTACAAAAAATATACAGAAGAAAACCCCAGAAAAAAATTAAATTTGAAAAAATTACATACCTTTAAATCTCAATTCTTAAACAAAGAGTTAAACCCAATTGTCAAGCTCAACACATCTTCATCAAACATCGATGACAGCTGGTTACACTACCAACATGTTGCGTACGTATCGACAAGTGAAATCAGTGACATGTGTTCCTATCCCGAGGCACATCTCCACAGGTGATCTGTACATCTAATTACAGGTGAGCCAAGCGAATTACAGGTGTAGTTTACAGGTACGCAGCCGGTCGTTAAAGGTGGGCAGGTAAGCTCTGTCTCATCTGAATGCACCTGTGATGTCGCTACACAAGTCAATTGTGTCGACTACAAGAGATCAAGTGACCTGCACCGGGGGATATCAACATGAGCATGGGAGAAAGGGGCTCGTGGGAAGTTCTTGCTATAAGTACTTAAATACTTACATCGTCAATGAAGCCACTTTATACCTATTGTTAGGAATTCTTACTTTGGAACACACGCCCTCTATTAAAGCAGTTTAGACTATACATGTGATTTCTTACTTTCGAAATGGAGCAGTTTTTTATGTATTGTCATGAATAAATTCATACTTTTAAATCCCAGTAGTTTAGACCTTTTGTTATTTTTTAATTAACTTTTGAACACACCCCGTGAATTAAAGCAGTTTTGACCTTAAGATGTGCAATCTTTTTTTAAGGTGTAGCGTATTTCGTGAATTATTATTTTTGTTAGAACACTCTTATTTTAATAGTTTGGACCTATATATGTTTAGAGATGTTAAGTTTTAACATACACTCTCGATTAAAGCAGTTTGTACTTACATGTCCAATTTTAAAAATATTTTAATCAAATTAATAACTTAATTAAAGCAGTTTATATAGGTTTGTTCCCTTATTTTTCTACATGACTCCTCAATTCAATCACTTTTACAAAGAACCTTATGTTGAAATTTTCCACATACATCATCAATTTTATCATTTTTACAAATTATTAAATGTTGAAAGTTCATACTTTCTACATACACCCTCAATTACAAAAGTTTGTACCTATTGTTAAAACTTCTTGTAATTGTCCTCATTTTAAACAGAGTGTACCTATTGTTGAATATTCTTACTTCTGTAAATCCATTTACAATGATTGCAGTTCATACCTACACGTAAGGTGATCCCTTTGTTAACCCTATCGCAAAGGTGTTATTAGCAATATTATATATCCAACTCATTCTCCTTTGATTACATAGTGTGTTATTCGTCTCTCGAACTGCACAATACGAAAATGACTTCAAACACATTCTTTTCGAATTACACATGTAATCCGTAGTCACGCTAGAGTTACAATGCACTGTGATAAAGGAACACTAAATTAACAGCCCTATAGCAAGTGTTTTCTCAATTGTCCGTTAACCACTTACATATCTGTTCCTTACAATGAAATCACAATATGTACATCCAAACCCATGGGAAAGTAATTCATTAAGGAGACTAGACAGCTATAACCACTAAAATATTCCCAAACACCGGAACAAAATCACCAGTCTCTATCCTCATGTATATATAGGACGATATATAAATATTTATGACAAGAAATGTCATACTTTTATACTACCAAGGCAAAAGTGTTAAAACAGCTTTGATACTGATTGAATAACACATAGAGTCATGGGACAGCTCTATCGGAGTATCTGTTATTTTGTTATCGTGCATTACATACCCTGATAGAACCCTCCCTTTAAAGGGGCTGTAGCATGTTTTCTAATTGAAATAAAGAAATCTAACAAAATGAAAAAGAAATGTTACCAATTGCAAAACAATCCTCCTCAATCAATTAATAGAGGTTATGGTTAAAGGGGCAGTAGCACGTTTTTAGCAAATTTTATGTTTTCAAATTTCGCATTTATAATGATAGATTATGTTATTCATATTTAATTTAGAGGGTATAACATCTTATTACACAAACCAATTAACCGTAGTGGTAATAACGATGTTGTGTATCAAGCAAAAGTTGCATGGCGGCCATTTTATTGTGAACACAATTTATTATTTCGAATGACAAAAACGATTCACATGGCTTTACAGAACCATGTACACTCATTTTAAACTTGATTTTCTGAAATGAGAAGGATATTTTACTGTTGGTGACATTATTTTTCAAATACATTTCAATCGAAAAAACGTGCTACTGCCCCTTTAAGTTAAGCACCACGGATCCATTTCCCATCCTCAAATTATCAAAAAGTGTTCACACTAAAATGGCCGCTAGCAGTTTTGGTTTTTACGGACACTGTTTTCTGTGATTATGGATTACAAGATTATGTAATGAGCTGATTTACCCTTTTAAGGATAAACTGCATACACTTATAATATAAATGGCAAATTTGAACATATAAAAAATGTGCTACAGTGCCTTTAAGAAACTGATACAACATTATACAGTAGTGGTAGTGAGAGGTGATTTGTTAAAGGGACAGGCTACTCAGCGATGTTATTCCTGTAGATGCATATTTATTGATTTAAGCATTTTAATGAGTTTTTTTTTGCATAACCAGCATTTTAGAAATGTTTACATATAGAACAACATTAAAAATAACACGCAAGAATTAAACTCAAGATGAACACATGTTTTAAGTCAGAGACTATCAGGAAATTAAATTAATGATTTGAATAGTTTTTAAATAAAAAATGTCATTTTCATTAAGAACAGAACATTTTCATTCATTTTAAAAAAATACATCAATTTATTTCAGAACCTGTACAGAAATAAAGTTATGCCAAAAAAAGATTATTCTGTATTTCATTCGGTAAAAAAAGAGCCAAAAAAACAATTTTCCCACTTCAAATTTTCTATTTGCATATAATCAACTGTCTCATTCAATTTTAATATGTAAACAAGTACGGCAAAGATAATGGCATATATTTTCTCCGGCAAAGAGCACTGACAAGTAGACTGTCATTCTCCTGAGAAAAATAGACAAGAGAGACGTCAATTGCGACGCCTATCACAGTATAATAAGCGCGATGTCGACCGAAAGTGACGAGCAATCTACAAAGCATCAAAGACAACTGAATCAGACTTTCTTACGACCAATCAGCTTTATCTATCCCTAAAGACTCTATGTAACAGGTCTGTCACGCTAGACACTTTCCCAACTCCAACCAACCAATCTATGTAAATATTGATATATACATCAAAGACAACTAAATGGAGAATATTTAACTTAACCCCTGGAGACGGCAAAACAACAACTAGAGATAAAAGTGACGCAAAAAATTAAATTGGGAATATTGGCATCGGAAAGCATGGAAATAGCTAAAAATTCAGAAGCTATCTAGATCAAAACGAAGTCAGAAAGGCTGTTTGGCTTAAGAAATCCATTACTGGTTCGAGTTTTTGTCAAGAAATGTCGTTTCTGTTACCTCTAGAAGTGCTCTAGCGCACAAATTGAACCAGACATATATTTCCTTTTAATCATATATCAATATTAATTGAACTCTTTTGACTCTAAAATGTATTGAGTTTCATATGATTAACGACCATATACCAATGATAAAGATCATTTGATCTGATTACCAGCAGAATGCATTTCATTTGAACTCACTGAATTTATTTATTGTCATGGTATCAAGTTCAAAAAGTGAAAAAATTCCGCTGTCATTGTGAAGAGGAATTATGCTACCGTATATCGTCTAGTGAAGTATAAGTCTTACAGTGAAGTAGTATTATAAGTCTTATAGTGAAGTATAGGTTTTATAGTGAAGTAGAAGTCTTATAGTGAAGTAGAAGAAGAAGTCTTATAGTGAAGTATAAGTCTTATAGTGAAGTATAGGTTTTATAGTGAAGTTGAAGTCTTATAGTGAAGTAGAAGAAGAAGTCTTATAGTGAAGTATAGGTTTTATAGTGAAATAGAAGAAGAAGTCTTATAGTGAAATAGAAGTCTTATTGTGAAGTATAAGTCTTATAGTGAAGTAGAAGAAGAAGTCTTATACTGAAGTATAGGTTTTATAGTGAAGTATAAATCTTATAGTGAAGTATAAGTCTTATAGTGAAGCATAAGTCTTATAGTGAAGCATAAGTCTTATCGTGAAGGATAAGTCTTATAGTGAAGTATAAGTCTTATAGTGAAGTATAAGTCTTATAGTGAAGTATAAGTCTTATAGTGAAGCATAAGTCTTATAGTGAAGTATAAGTCTTATAGTGAAGTATAAGTCTTATAGTGAAGTATAAGTCTTATAGTGAAGTATAAGTCTTATAGTGAAGAAAGAATAATCACTTCATAGTTGATGACAATTTATTTTTGGCATTAAGTTTCAAATTTGTTTTGTTTTGAAAGTTCAGATTTCAAACTTGATTTGTGTATGTTCACATATTATATATATATTACATTAATTCCATTTCAATGATGGTCAAAATTTATCATTGGCGTATATGAGAAGTTTCAAATTTATTTTGTTGTGACAGTTCAGATTTCAAAGTTTATTTGAATTTTTTGGCATATGATATATTCCATTAATTTCTAGTCATTGATGGCAACAATGTATTTATGGAAAACATTTTAAAGTTATTTTTTGTGCGAAAGTTCAAATTTCAAAGTTTATTTGCACATATGATGTAAATGACTTTGATTGACACTCAACATTTATCAAGTGCTTTATTTTGGGAGTTTCAAATTTATTGTGTTGTGAAAATTCAGATTTTCATCTTTTTTGCACATGTTCACATGAGATAGATATGACATGGGTTATGCTTCAAAACATGGGCAATACAAATAAAGTCTCGTTTTATCTAACAGTATATGAGGGATGAGAACTTACATGAAGTGATCCCTTGATTTCGGTCCCCTTTAGCAAATCACAATAATATATGGAGCAAGTTTATATGTATATATATCATATGGTGGAACATACACAGCTAAATTGACTGCTATCAGTGAAGTTCAGCAACAGTGAGCACGGCTTGCCACATGGATGGGTGACCCGCTTCATTGCTGGATAAACTGAGAGTTTCAAGGGCAATTCCCTGCCCCACACTGAGACATGTCCTGAGAGACTCATGGTGTCACCCTGGGTAAGTGACCTTATTCACAATGTGCTTCTGTTCACCCAGCAGTACAAATGGGTACCAAGCAAATTGTGTTGACTAGCGACATGTATGTAAACTTGGGTTAGAACAGGGTAATAATGATGGTAGCCCCTTGAGCATGCACTAGTTGATGGAAAGAGTGCATTTAAAAACCCATGATTATTATATTACCGTATTCTCTCGGGTATAAGACCAGGCAAACAAACATTTTGATAACAGTCAGTCAGAAAAAATTGTATGTAGGTTTTGGAGTGAACTTAAATAACATTATAGATTTATGTAATGTATGAACATCTGGCAAAATTGGGGGTGGGCTATAACCTGAGAATAACCCCAACCAGTACAACCCTCCGAAAAGTGGCTTGGTCTTAGGCTTGAGTGTGGTGTGGTCTTATACCCGGAAGAGCGCGGTAAGTCTATAAACAACCTACCTGGTTACATTTCTTGGGTTGTATCCAGGCACGTACATTTTGCTCCAGGTATGCTTGAGCCTGCGCTGCTATAGGTAGTCCGGGACCCGAGCAAGTCTGGTACTTCCCTTGCCGGGAAAACCTGGAAAATACGGAGAGAAACAAATTTAATTGGTATTTTGAATTTTGTAAAATTGTTTTAACCCTGCTGAATTAACACTTCCACTAATAATTATGACAAATGTTTCTGAGTGATCAATTCACAGGAATTTCAAAGCATATAATGAGGTGTTGGCCAATGACAAAAGGTATTCAAGATTATTCCAGGCACAAAGGCATAAAGGGTTAATAAGTCCAAACCTTTCATAGTGGTTAAAGTACAGGAAACTTATAGAGGAAAAGAGTATTGAGTTAGGATTTAATGATTGTAATAACAAGATTGTTTGATCGAAAATATTTCAGAATTAATGGACAGGACACTTATAAATTGGCTGGTAATGGGTTCAAATAACACAATGTTAAAAATAAACTCAATATGTACTGAAAGTAAATTTAGCTTTAAATGGTTGAAAATTAAATTAAATATTCAGAGATAGCTAATCTTTAAAGAATGGCCAGTCACAGATTCATCCCTGTTGAAGAATTGTTTGCTGTAAATTTATCACTCAGAATTGTTCGATGTTAATAATTCTGTAGTTAAAGTGTTAAAAAGTTTCAAAACATTATCTTTAAGATATTCATCTCTTTTACAGATTACATGCGTCAATTTAAGTGGAATATCGTTTGAATTCATGCAATTTTGCAAATTTATGTAAGAGTTGTGACATGCTTGTATAGATGCAGTGTGCAATAATTCATATTTAAGAATCTTCAAAATTCACATATTCAGACCAGCGAAAGACAAGCCGGCAATAATTTCTCTCGAAACGTAATTATTTATTATTCGCACATTTTCTACGAGAATCGCTCCAGCTAGCATCCATTGCATGACAGTTCCTCGGATAAAGCAACTGTACATTCCCCATGAATAATCTGTGGATCATTTAACGACTGCTATGTCTAGACCTAGTTCTAAGTAGTCGTCACCTTACCCTTACCAACATGAACATCCTCCCATGGCGGCCATTACACCAAATAAAATCCTCTGTGTATAAACATGAGCAGACAGATTGGAACCTGCGAGTCTACCTCCCCCTTTTAATTATCCTCTTAATAACCAAGTTTATGATATGATATATTTTTAGTAAACGCAATAAATTCCACAAATTTAAAAACCTTTCCCATAAAATTCCACTGAACCGAAATTTTATCACGCAGTGGATAGATGATATGGGGCATTTAGTCATAACATGGTTATGAAATATATTGTGAGATATGAAATTTTTATCTAATAGTACCATATCAATAAATAACCCTGATAACCTAAGCATGCAACGCTGTGCTGGAACAGTCATTTTTTTGCAACAGGCCAAGTTCCATACCCTATGATGAGTTTTGGTTGAAATTTGAACAAATATTTACCATCGGTTCATTGAGTGCTTTTGATTAACCAGGTTCTCATTACATTAAGAACTCTATTTTTAAATAAAATTGATATGGTATTTAACGTATTTGGAAATCAATATACAGTCGGTTATGTGTCATGTTTAGTATGCAAAAACAAAGTTTCTCACTTTTTTTATTTGAAAAGGTAGTTCCTAGTTTGAGTAATAAATCATCCAGGCTGCACAATTGTATTGACTTAAGCTTCAATGGTCATTTTTAAAGTTTCACATGAAAAGGGAGGGAGGGAGTGCACTCCCCTGCACCAACCCCCTCTGTATAACCCCTGAATCAAAGTAAAAAAACCTTAACGATTCATCTTAAGTAATTTTGCAAAAACATAAACTGTTAAAGATAGTGTAATCCTGGAAACATTCATTTCACATCTAAATACCTTGTATTTCCAGTCTGAAGGCTTTATATTACTTGTAAGGTTTACACAACGCTTTATTTCTCTGTTATCAGCTACTACTATTATCTTATAAACATTGGATTACTCCCTTAGGAGCAAAAACTGCTTCTTGAACTATTCAGCTGTATATGAAATCTACTTACTGTTATGTTCTATTAGCTTCTGTGTAAGTAATTGTAAATACTTATATCTAAGATAAGGAGAAAGTAGTATACATTGCTGTTAAATAGAATCCTATTGGGTGAATATCACATTCTGATATAAAAGTATATGATCTTCACAAATCCTATAAAAACACTTATCGTGTGGAGTGGATATATGACCAATATGTTATGATAGCTATGAAGAGAAAATGTCAGAAATAGAACATCCCCTTTACTGCGTTTAAGGAAATGAATCTTTATTATTGGAATAAAAAGGGTTTCATCTCAAATCAACTTGTTCTTAATGTTTAATTGAAAGTGAAGCACTTGATTCTATGATCTTTATCAACTTAAAATATAAATATAAAAATATGATAAAGTAACACTTTTGTTCTTAAGAATTCTTATTTCAAACTAACAGCAAGACATTAATCAGGGAGAGATACTTGAACTTAGCCCACTATCAATTAATCAACCATAACTATCAAACTGGGAATTAAACCATACTACTTTCCTAACAACAATAAATATATACAAACTGATGCTACTTTCATGTCAACTTAATACACATATCGGAGTCCTGAAGTGGCTATGTAAGAAAGAGAGGACAACCAACGATCCCTTGACAGCAATTGACACTTTCTGCCCATCATCGAGCAATCCATCGCGCTCAATACTCAATTGATGTAAAGGTCAAGGTCAACCAGAAAAGGTTCTTCAGATCCCAAGTGTGACTTTTAGGGATCGGGGGTCTCTTCGTGAATATTCATGCGGAAGGTACAATATCTATGTAAATGATTCACGTTGTCAGACATAGTTGTTCATATGAATAGGAATGTTTGTAAGAATCGGGGTAAAACATCAGATCATGTTTTTGTAAATATGATTACAAATGATGTAATATAATGTTACATAAATGGGAGATTACTATTCTAAAATATTTTAATATTTCATGTCATATTTAAAGTCCAATACAGTCATTATAGAGAGAACTTCTTTTAGAAAAGAATTCTATAAAGGATTATTATTTTTACTTTGATAAAAAATCTAAAATAAACCTTCCAAGCTTTTGTTTTCAAGTCATTTTTTTATATTTACATTTACATCATTAGCCCTCAACTCCAATTTCCCTCTTTGAAGATGCTACTCAAAACAAAGCAAATTGAAATTGAGAAAAACTTTTTATCAAAGAACGAGACAATGCACACAACTATTACAACATCCACAACTGCAGATGATTTAACTTTTAAGTAAACTTTTCTTAAAAAATTTAATTGAAATTCAAAATAAGCTTGGAGACATTTTAGTTATAAAAGACATTGTTTAAAAGATTTACCTACATTTTCATTAAAAAAATCCTTTTTAAAAACATTAAATTTTACTTTTAAAAGATAACAGAGTACAAAGTAGCTGTTTGTATGAATTACACGATTCAATCTCTTTTCAGCCAGCAAGCCCAATACAAATTCTCGGAGCTCAATACCGCCTCAAAGTGATTATTAATCAGAGACAGCACGTTGTGTTTTAAACATGAATGAAACAGGACCATTTTGACAAGGCTAATAATTACTTTATTTTGAATATTTTAACAGTCAGTTCATTTCACTAACAATCAGTTTACTTCCTAACAATCAGTTCACTTACCTAACTATCAGTTTATTTCACTAATGATCATTTCCTTTACCTAACAATCAGTTCACACTAACAATCAGTTCACTTACCTAACAATCAGTTCATTCCAGTAATAATCAGTTACTTTACCTTATAATCAGTTCACACTAACAATCAGTTCACACTAACAATCACTTACCTAACAATCAGGTCATTCCAGTAACAATCAGTTACTTTACCTTACAATCAGTTCACACTAACAATCAGTTTTTATTTCAATAAATCGGCCAATTTAACAGTCAGTCTATTTCAACTAACAAGCAGATTATTCAGCCAACAATTTGTCTACTTCAACGAACCCTTTATTTTGAGTGACAATAACTTTATTTCAAACTAATAATCAGTTTATTTAAACTATCAGACTTTTTCACTAACAATCAGTTTATTTCAACAAACAATTAACTTATTTCGCCAAACAATCAGTTCTGTTTATCCTAAACTATTGACACAATTATTAAAGTTCATTGAAAAAGACAATCAGTTTCTTTTGCAGTCTGTTTATTTTAACTAACAATCAACTTTAAATCCAGCGACAATCATTTTGTCAATATGTCCCAGCAAGGATGATTGTCAGTTTGAATCCTACTAGACCTCAAACAGGACTTACGATATTAATATTCTCACAAGAAGACATGTAATTTTTCCCTCTCTATTTCCAGACAACACGATAATCAAAATGTCAAAACACACATACAAAATGAGCATATTTCAAT
Organism: Gibbula magus; assembly: GCA_936450465.1. Classification (NCBI taxonomy): domain Eukaryota; kingdom Metazoa; phylum Mollusca; class Gastropoda; order Trochida; family Trochidae; genus Gibbula; species Gibbula magus. The sequence goes on from OW388291.1 coordinate 8,015,104, forward strand.
AAATATATGATTATAGGCGTTTGTTTGACAAGTCGCAAGTTACAATCACGCAGAGAATGCAAATTCAAATAAAATCAGTCTGACTCCCAAAGTAACAAAACTTTTAAATAAATTTATGCAAAAACGAACTTCCATCAAATAGAATAAATTTGAAATCCAAACACATTGTTCATGTAACTAGATATGAATTATTAGATTGGAACAAAACTGTATTCACATCAAAGAAGTAACCAATTTTATTCCTCCTTTGTAATGAGAATAAAGAAATCTTTGATAAGTTCAATTTCCTATGATAGAATATGCTCAATCATTCCTCATAACGCAATTTACCTCTATTATTCCTCTTCAATCTACTTTCGACGTTTAAACCCTCGTATGACAGCGGCCCCTTTAAGGCGTTCATTTGAAATGTACATCCATGTTAACAGCACCGATATCCTCAGAACTCTCAAAATCAATAAACCGAACACATCCCATCTTCACGAAAATAAATCCCGAAAGCTTATAACCACCTGTCAAAGCGACGTACATATACATTTTCTCTCATGTAAGTGCAAACTTTTTTCATAAAATTTAATACGGAAAACAAATTTTCTTTTTATCAGAGATTCGATCCGAGGATGTAAGTTTCACCAGGAATCCGCACTGACAGCTGTCGAATGATCTCAACCTGAACCTCTTGTTGATTGCTCGCCGATCAAATATCCGTCGTTTATCAATCGTCTCATCATGTGAGGTCGTAAAAAAATATCAGCTAGATTTTATTCAAACTTTACATCTGATAGTGACTGAGAGTGATTACTTTGATATTTACTGTAGGGGATTTCATCGTCTTGCGATGTTTCCAAACATCATTGCTGGTATCTCGAGGAGCGCTACATAAAATCGCAACTCGTTTACGCATGTAGGCTAGCAGATGGCAAGGTAAACAGCTGTTGGTTTCCCATAATCACTGCGCAGTTACCTCCCCCTGATTGATCGTATATAGACGTCTTGAAAGTTGATGACTTCATCAGACATAGATGAATCACGTAATGTTGTTCCTTTTTTTTCATATGATCTATTCAAATTCTTTTGAAAATTATATTTTGGAATTTTAGTGATTATTTTGATTAAAGAAACTGTTTTGGAAAATGTATAAATGAAAATTAGTATTATTCCAAATTATATTACCTATGACATTATAGTATACTAACTTATATGATTCATATTTTTCTTCACCCCTATAGATACATTTGGTGAAAGTAGTAAATTATTAGATTTTACTTTAATTTACTTTCAATAATCTTTCAACAAATTTGCTGCAATAGTACAAATCCATCATCATCATCATCATCATCTCCATCATCATCATCATCATCATCATCATCATCATCATCATCATCATCATCATCATCGTTGTCATCATCATCACCATCGCCATCACCATCACCAATCATCACCATCATCATCATCATCATTATCGTTGTCATCATATTCCATATATGAATAAATAGATAATCGCTTAATAGTTTGCAAGTTAGAACTTTCAACTAAAAAATACACAGAATTTATTTTGAGTGCACATGCAATTGCACATACATCACATATAGGTAACAAGTATATACAAATTCTCAGCTCCCGCTTGCAAGAAAAAATATGAGGGTTAGTCAGAACGACACTGATAAGACTTAATTTAAGGAAAGGGAAGTTATTAAATGTTGAAAGAAATTCTTGTTTCTGAAGATAGCAGGATAACAACTTCTATATAAATTGTACTTGAAGAAGACGCAACACAGATAAAACTGTCCAGAATAGACTAAGCGTTTACTTATCTAATTCAAAATGTTTAAACTTGGCAAATTGGAAAAGGAAATTAACTTAAAGTAATTTACGCCAGAATTGTATTTACATAATAAAGCATTTTCAAGTTAAAAAAGAAAAAGAAAATAGATTGATGTCAAAACAATTACATTTTTAAAAACTTTGTAAAACTTTTTGTAAAGTAAAACACCAGTTGTGTTAAATTCAACAGAGTGTCAAAACAAGGTGTCAGAGCTGATGCATTAATCATACAAGGGGCGCAGATCTCCATGCTTTAAACTGAGATTTCTCCTCGTTAAGTATTGTCTGTCTTTAAATGAAAAAATATTTTACTTACCAGAATGAAAACGAAGCTTAATTTAATCCAATCCACACTCTTGCGATAATTCAAGTTAATAGCAATCCACTTCAAATTTTCTAACACAATTGTTTCCTAATAGAGTCGAGAGGAAAATCGCACCACCAAATGCCACCAAACGGGAGACTTTCAATCAGGCATGTGGCCAGTCTCTGCTGGCTTCCCCATTGATTTTGGGGCTTTTTATTAATATCAGATGGACCAATGGACGACGTGTCAAACAAAAGCTCTTAATGCACGCTGATTAAAATTTACAAAGGCTGCGGCCCATGGTGCATTTAAGCACGCACTTTGACCAGGGGAGAGCGAGGATGGACATTCCAGCACATTTCCGCGCGGAAAGTCCGAGGGGAGTGGACAGTCTGCGATATGGATCTGCGGTGACGGTGACCGTCCGGCTCATTAAGATGTCAATCACTCCATACTGAACAAGTTAACGCAAATTACACTCAACAAATTCAACGTGACAAAGTCGCGAGGAACATGGAATTCACGTTAACGCCTAATTTCAAATTCCATGCTTTAAACCCGATGTCTGTTGATTCTCGGCGAGAGATACTTAAAACCTGTGTTGAATTTAACATACAAACTGCTGTACCCTGTCCAAACGCCCCTCTCAAATTTAACGCCAATCATGCTTAAAATGAATCGACTTTTTCCCGAAATTAATGTTTGCAACTCTGAATTTCACCCAATTTACTAACGTCATTTTAAATGCAAATAAAGTCTTCAAAATAAATACAATTCCATTACTCATTCCTTGCCTCCCGACCACAAAATACAAAAAGAATAGATTTCTAACTTAGGAAATGGCTGTAAATGACTTTTATAACCTGAGAGGGAGACAGCATTAAGCGGATTGTTTTAGTCGAGTCCATACTTCTGTCATAGCTAGGGCACAGGAAACAACTCAAGGAAATGGCTGATGATTACAGCGTGGAGTTTTGGATTCCAGAACTTCCTGTTTGCCATTGACACAGGATGACCAAAACCTGTTGGCACCGTGATGGGTTAATTCAGAAATTTATAGAGAGGTGTTCAAGACAGACTTTGACAGTATGGCACAGTGATGGGTTAATTCTGAAATTTGAAGGGAGGTGTTCAAGAAAGACTTGGACAGTATGGCACCATGATGGGTTAATTCTGAAATTTATTGAGAGGTGTTGAAGACAGAACTATATAGCACCATGATGAATTAATTCAGAAATTTATCGGGAGGTGTTCAAGACAGAACTATAAAGAACCATGATAGGTTAATTCAGAAATGAATCAGAAGGTGTTGAAGACAGAACAATATGGCACCATGATGGGTTAATTCTTTAATTCTGACATATATTGAGGGATTGAAGACTGATTTGGACATTATAGCAATGTCGTGGGTTTGGTCTTAATTCTGACATATATTGGAGGGGGGAGGTAGGTGATTTGGGGGGTTCACAAGGCAGATGCGGGCAGTATGATCAGACAGAAGGGTTAATTCAGATAAACAGGTATTGGGAGGTGTTAAAGGCGGACTTGGACAGTATGGCACTGTGAGGGTTAACTCAGACATGTATAGGAGGGGATCAAGACAGGCCTGGAGAGTGCACAAATCAAGACCGTCACCTGTAGTAATTTACCTGTCTGTGTGTATTAAGTACATGGACTGGAGGGGTTGGATATTGGATTAGGGCAAAATATTTTACTCCTGGATTTATTGCATAAACATAATGTTTCCAAGTAGAATTTTAAAAGTGTTCAATAAATACTGCAAAATCAGTAAGAACATACAGTACAGGACAGGGCTGTCATAAATAGGCTCTCACCTGTCTGTATGCATAAATTACAGGTATGACAAGAACAGGTGGATGGGGATTGGAGGGAAATGTCTTGCTCCTGAATTTATTGAATATAATAAATTTATAATAATTAATATATATAATAATAATTTATATGAATATAAAGTAGCAGTTTGTCACAACGTTTTTTTCTACAAAATGATTAAAAAAAATATCAGAAATCATTATAATTTGAAATTAATTCCAAGTTTCTAAGTAAAGAAATCTTAAACATTCGATGAAATTTGGTTTTATAAAACCTGAGAATCTGCCAACCCCAACCTTTCGAAAAATGTTGCAAACAAAATTTATAAACCTCCACAGTGATCCTTGTCAATAAGTGAACCCGATGCTTTTCCAAATTTATTGAACTGCCTATATGTATATGTTCCAGTAGGCGTATACCTTTCTTTAAGCCTGTTCAAATCAATCAAGATACCTATTTTCGTGGAAATAACGGAAATGTAAAATTATTGTTGCATTAAATCAAAGTTGCAGTAAAATAAATCAAACGAAATCGAATCAATATCAAAGCCAAGAGGACTCTTACCTACCTTTCACTTAGTAGCGACATTACGAGAAACTCTATCTCTTTATTTGACAAGTGAAACGCAGAGAATCTGATGAAATTGACGTGATTGGTGATCAATCATCGACTCGTCTTCAACAATAATGAGCTGTCAAATACGGCGAGACTTTATGGCATCAATTTCATATTTATTACATTTTCATTACGAGTGATTCAACTTGGATAATCCATTACAGACTTTTAAGACTGTTCTTGTTAATTTCAAACTAATCCACGAAATCTCCAACGTCTCCATATGCTTTAGGTTGTCACTGTCTGATGAATAGATAACATTATTATGATGATTATTATGATGATTATTATATATATTCTACACTTATGTCATTCTTGAGTAAGTCTGTATATAATTTGATGCTTATATATTTTGACAAATTTATGGATTATCTTTTTCCTAATTTTGTGATATTTACAAATTAATGATGGTGTAAATTTCAATCAAGGTGTTTATTTCATGACCTATTATCTAATTCATACAGTAAGTGTACTATATTATTATTAATATTATCATATGCTGTAAAATGCTGGATTAGAAAAATTAAAAACATAATCCATTCAACAATTTTGATGAACATTTTAAATGACTTCATAAATTGAATATTTAGAAAGTAATTTCATGAACAGATGTCAAGTTGTCAAGTAAGTTGTAAATTTCAATAAGGAATTAAAAGATGTTTATTCCAATGTTAGGAACACCTGAATTCTTTCAATGTGCACTGTTCTATGGATAATATGAATGGGAAAACTGAAAAACTTGATAATGACATGAATTATGACGAATATTTATCATCTTATCAGTCGTCATTTTGAATATTTACAAAGTAATCACACGAACAGATGTTGAATTGACATTTTGTTGTAAATTTCAATCAAGAGTTGTAAATTTCCAAGATTTAAAACAAGTCAAAACCAGTGTGTTTCCGACAAAACAAAAGCAATTAATACTGAATTATATCCAGTGGCAAATACTTAAAGTAGACAATTAGTTTATAATTAGTCATAAAACGTTTATGGACTTTATAAATCAACCAGGACACTAGAAAAACGATATTTGCAATTCTCAATGCTGTTTTTATGGATTTTTTGTTCAACTTTTATTGTCTCTGATTAAACTCAAATTCTGCAGGAGACTGACAGGAAGGTAACTCAAGCCAAAAAAAGTAATTTTCCCGAACAACGGTCTGTCGTTCGACCCTCAGTGACACTGCAAGATTTCAAGTCCGGTTCTAAACTTTGCAACGAGGCCCAAACAGTTTGAATGGGGGTTAGCTAAGAAATTTTCTGGTGAATTTGTTACAAATAACATCCTGTCAAAGCCCATTAGATCAGACTCTGTGCTTTAACACCACTTTGAGACGGTAGCCTCTCATGCAACTCTTAATCACTGGTATTTGCTAACTCTTGCTTTAAAAAATTGTACACCTCTTGTGAAGCTATCGACATAAACAAACCAATGTAGATTTCGGGTTTTGGGAGACAAAGAAAAATCGAGTTCAATATCTGAAAAAGTGGGGCAGAAATAAGTGGATTGTTAAAATGCAATTTTATCAAAGCGACAATAATTATATCGCAACTCTGCAGTGCTAAATTACAAACTCTCTCTAATAGAGTAAAGTATAAAAATTTGAATAAGAAAATAAATGAAGATTATATTTTACCCCACAGCAAAAAATCTATAAATCTCTTCAAAGTTGAAATGACTTAAGAGATCATTTGAATAAAAAGTTTAGTGATTAAGTTAGTGTCAAGTGAACAAGTGCATAAACCTTCATCTAAAATCACTGTTGCGAAGCTGGCGCTAGAAAGTGTCTTTTAAGATGCGATCGTGACATGTTTTACACAGAGGCTGAGTAAAAACATGCCAATTGGTGTGTTCACATCAATTTGGTATTAAATTTCATAATGCATCATCATTCATAACTCATAATTCAAAATTTGTATTTTTGTTGGCAGTCAGTTTACAATTTTCACAAGTTTTGTCATATGAGGATGAAATTATGATTTCCGAAAATTCATAATTCAAAATCAAGATTTAAAAAAAATTATTTTACCTTTTTCATTCAAATGTTTTGTCATAAGAGGATGAAATTAAAAGATTTAAAAAATTTAAATTCAGCATACATGTAAAGATAACAAGTTTCAAAATTAGAAAAAAGTAACGATATAAACAAACTTTCCTAATTTAAGCTATATATTTATTTTGAATCATTTGATTATTGAATATGTATTATTTAGAATATTTATAGCTAATTAGGATCTATTGTGTTGAAATTTGATAAAGTATGTAAAAATAAATGAAACAATTGGAGTAGAGAAGTATTTGATAGAAATGTCAATAAATGTGCCATTATGAGGATATGCTTGTCTTTTAAATACAAAATATTCACAAATATCTTTGACCATAAAAAATCACTAATATCTAAAAAAAAAAGTGTTTTTTTTTAAATCAAGGAAACATTCTTAACTAAAAGCAAAGTCATCAGATCAGATCATATATATGTCAACTTGTATTAAAGATTCACCCAAGAAGATGGGATTTTATGAGTGCATCAGTGTTCTACCACAGCACTAAGCATTGAAGAGTTACTGCCCTTTAATTGACAAACCCTGTAGATTTGTATGCTTGAAATTTCTAAGTTATAGAGATTGTCATTCAGAAAGATTTATTGAAAGGTTTACGTGACTTTAAAATATTCCACATTAAAAATAAAAATACAATTATGTTTTAAACATATCTTCATGTATAGTGTGTAATGTCTATTATGCCTTAATTCCCATTAACACATTTCAATTCAAACTAAGTCCCAAAATCACACATGATTGAATACACAATGTTATAATTCCACATTTATTTTCAATATTTTCTCAAAGAAAATATTAGGCTTCTTTGTTTTTTAACTCTCCTTTTCATTTACCGGTAATTAACTTCTAAATATTATTGCTTTATAAACAAAACATTTTTTTCCTCACACAAAACCCTTTACACTGACTTCAATAACAGATTAATGGTTCATCCGAAAACTTTCAATTTATAGAGGAAATATGGTATTTTAACATATAAAATCATCCGATCATATTTAAAATAAAGGAAATGATGGACAAAGGTTAAAGGGAGATTTTATAACACTTCATTCAGTTTCTACCACATGCTGAACATCTATGTATAATGACAATAAAGTTGTTTATATTAGATACAGACTTTGTAGGGTATTTATCTCATTACAAAACATCACAATATTTACCTATTTCATTAAATTTGACTGATTTAAAGCACATAACAATTATACAAGCTTTGTAAGAAAGCTAAACCAACTCATCTGACAGCAAAAATTTACGGAGTTACCTCCCTTCTACCATATGCATGCACATGATTTTGGACTTAAGTCCTTTTTCATAAAATATTTCCCCGAAAGTTTTAGTTTAATATTATGAAATGGATGATCACACAGGAAAAGTTTAGCTTTTAACACTTGATGAGGTTACAAATTGTATTTGGTTTTATATTACATGTTTTTATCATATTGCATGTGTAAGAGAAACATTTTTGTTTTGTTTATTTTTTAAACTTTCATTGCTTTTAGACTGTATGTTATTCCTCCTCACATTATTTTATGTATCAAGTTAACTGCAAAGAAAATTAGGTATGTAGACCTATTAGCGTTCAGGTTTCTTAGTGGAGAAAGGGTTAAAACATCAAAAGAGTTTTACACAGAAAGAACTAAGGCTGATTACAAATGAAATTACAAATCTGTTAAATCTTTGAATACAAGAGGTGAGGTGAGTTGGGGTTTAACGCCGCTTTCATGATTATTTCACTTATATCGCGGCTGCTAGTATTATGGCAGGAAGAAAGCCCGCAACGTCATGTGGCTATGCATTAGAATACAAGAGATAACATTGCAATTACTGCACTCTTAGCATAAGCCACTATTTATTTATTTATTTATTTATTTATTTATTTATTTATTTATTTATTTATTTATTTATTTATTTATTTATTTATTTATTTATTTATTTATTTATTTATTTATTTATTATCTGGATTTTCAACTTTTTTTTATTGCTATCCATAGCATTTGTTTTCGTTCATCAGGCCAGCTTCTAAAATGATTCTCAAGGAACAAATACACAACCTATTTATTATCATGTTTTTCTTTGACATTTGTATTTCACCTTTTAAAACGATTTTTCACTAACATTTCTGTTCAACAATATTTCACTGATATTTCACTTAAACAAACTTTCACTGACAACACATGATACTTTTTCACTGATATTTCACTAAAACAAACTTTCAACAACCGCACATGGTACTTTTTCACCAATATTTCTGTAAAACACACTTTCATTGATGACACATGGTACTTTTCACCAATATTTCACTAAAACACACTTTCATTGATTACACATGATACTTTTTCACCAATATTTCACTAAAACACACTTTCACTGATGACACATGGTACTTTTTCACCAATATTTCACTAAAACCCACTTTCAACAACGGCACATGATACTTTTTCACCAATATTTCACTAAAACACACTTTCATTGATGACACATGGTATTTTTTCACACAAAATCAGACCAAAAAACTCCCAGAGGCCATTGCAGCATTTCAATCATTACCGAAATGCGAACGGATTCTAATTTCTACTAATGCAGTACTGCAGTCACTTAACAATCGTCTTATCACATTGCCATCGTCTAATCTAGTCAACAATGAAAACACCACGTGGTAATTTCATTTCTTTGGAAAAGATCAACAAAAAGTTCTATTCATCTGCCTGAGTGATTTTTTTCTCGGAGACAAAAGCAATTTGGCGATGGCAGCTCCGTAATAACACTTGAAATTACAATAAACGAGGTACTAGCAGAGAATCGCATAGTCACTGATACAATTTAAACACGAAATGGGGTTAATTTAGTTGACTGGTACCAGAGGGATAGGAGTAGGACAATAGCGCCATGCGGGTGTCCTTACGTCCATCTCCAGTCAAGCAAATACCAAATAGTCATTTGGAGTCCTACCGTGAAAGCGTCCCGTTAAACGCGAGACTAATTATTGTGTCTGTTGTGTCACGATGTTTCACGTCCCGACTTTTAGTCACTGATGAAGTGCTTTCCGTTGCAAATTTGACAATTTACACTTAATTAATATTCAACTGGATTCTACACATTACAATCTCTAATTGCTACATCATTAAAATACAATACCCTTTGTTTCGAGACCTGGCGAAATACTACCAACTGTCATGGGTTATTTATTTGGCAAACATATTACACAGAGGACTTTTAATAATAGAAGTTCTCGATTCGTGAATAAATCTCTTGGTTACTACTGATATTGAGAATGATAGCTAATAGCTTTTGAAATTTGAATATTGGTGATACTAAATTGGAGTTATCAGAAAAAATAATGACTTTTAAAATCAACAATAAGTCATAAAATGAAAATTTGAAAATAAAAATGGTGAATTCGTTATGCGTATCAAATTTTCTCAGTCATCAGCTTGCCCATTTGGATTCAACAATTATTACATTAAAATTATTTTTACAAATTAATTTGAAATTTTTTTTCCATCTCTTATACTTACTTATTTTCCAAAAAAATAGATTGATATACTTTTTCATTAAATCAGTTGAAAAATTACAGAGCACAAGATAGATATCGACAGTTTTAATTTCAAATTAATTTGATTCTCATTGACACTTAAGTTGTAAGACATAAATTACTTCATATATTTAACATTTATCTTTGAAATCATTTTTAAACCATTACGAAAAAATTCATGAAAAATAATTCCAAAAATCTTTCATTCATTTTTTCATTAAAAAATTTCTCTTGAAAGAAAACCAAAAATATATTTTAAAATCCTTTTAAGAGTTTTTTTCAATTGAAATTAACGACGGCAATCACATGGCTTGTAGACGTCGTCAATATCATGGCGCCAAACACGCGGCACACAGATCCTACAAAGCTAATGAGAGTGCTTGACGACGCAATCATTACTACTCATTATCCAAAGCGGAACAATACATGTACGGAACCGTCATACAGACAGAAGCAGCTTCTTGCATGAGACAAAAGAAATATTACTTCTCTGCTTGCTAATCACTCGTTGTCTTACAGGTATTGTCTTGAGAGGTTTTCAAACTCATGAATTTGATCCCCGTGCCAAGCCACGGCACAAAGACTCTTCGATAGGTTCTAAACAAAGCTAATAGTTATGAATGGTTCTGTTGAAATGGATATGGGTAGTGAATGTCTTAATTTTCTTGTGTTTGTCACATGATTTTCTGCAGTTGTACTTTAACGACAACTCGTTTTATTTTAATTTCATTGAATTTCGAAACTTAAGGATTTGTAAATGCAATTTCGGAATAATAAAATTAAAATTAATTTTTACAACTAATTTTTATTTTTCTAACTTTTGGAATAAATCTTTTCTTAATGATTGTTTTTAATACAATTTGGAAAGATTCTCGGGTTTCATCGACAATCACACATCATAAGTTCTAAGTGATCTCAAGATGTCGTGATGTTGTGATGTTGTGATGTCATGATATTGTGACTCATGTTGTCGTGATGGCTTGATGTTGTGACGGCGTGATGTTGTGATGTTATGTTATCATGATGTTGTAAATGTCATGTTATCATGATGTTGCAATGTTGTGATGTTATGATATTGTGATGTCGTGATGTTGTGATGTTGCGATGTTGCGTGTCTATTATCAAATATGGTGTCAATACCAAATTATCCTCTGGTATTGCTACAATTATCATGATTATCTTACCTTCCATTGGCGCTACGATGTTGTGTGGGGATGATGTTGCATGATCCAACGAGTGCGGGTATGTTGGCGTTGGCGCCGGAGGTGTGTTGTGCATGCTGGATGGATCTGATCATGGCCACGGCTTCCTGTTTCAGTTGACGGAGGGGAGTCTCGCATACATCACACTTCTGCTGCCGTCCGTACTTGCGGAAACTCTCAGGCACTTGTAGCTTGTCTTCGACCCTCTCCATGGAAAGAGCCTGGAACAGGAAGAGAAATTGTAGGTAAATGATGACAATAATAATAATCAAGGTGCTACCTATGTTATTACCCTATTATTATGACAGAATATGCATATTTATTGCACAAGGTTACATTCAGTGTTGAGGAAAGTTACATAGCTGACAGCAACTTTCCTCTCAAGTCATAATTCATGCAAGCTCCCATCATTTAGTAATTCAAGCCTTGCTGCATTTAGTTAACTTTTCTGTGCTCGCATAGCAGCATGTACTTTGAGGTTCATGAGCAGTGCTCTGCGAAATGGAACAAAAAATCATTTCCCTCAAATATGTTTTTACGCTCTACAGTCAATTTGTCATTGCCAGTAGAGAATTCACTCCCCCAGCCAACTACTCTTATCACTATTTTAACCAAAGCAACATTTATGAAGGACACAATCTCATTAAAATGAGATCATTGATTTGTTCCCAAGGCTTATTTGTTAGTTTGGGTTGTCACTCATCTATAGATAATAAGCCTAGGAAAAAAATCAATGATTTTATTTTAATGAGATTGAGAAGGACATAAACAGTCATCACCAATATATTCATCCAAATTGTAAGTAATTAAACATGAATTATAAACACACAATGCGACCCTTAAAGGGGCAGTAACACGTTTTTTTGCAAATTTTATTTTTTCAAATTTCCCATTTATAATGATAGTTTATATCATTTCTATTTTCTTTGGAGGCTAAAACATCTCATTACACAAACCAATTATCCGTAGTGGTAATAATGGTGTTGCATATAAAGGAAAAATTGCATGGCGACCATTTTATTGTGAACACAATTTAATATTTCTAATGACAAAAATTATTCCCATGACTTTACAGAACCATGTACACTAATTTTTTAACGAAGAGAGAAGGGTGTTTTACTATTGGTGACATTATTTTTCAAAAACATTTCATCGACTTATTTCAGCGAAAAAACTTGCTACTGCCCCTTTAAATATAGGACTGAGGACAACATGAACAGCTGGATAGCAACCCGTCCACTCTTCCCTCTTCCCTCCCCCCTTTCTGACTCAACAGAGCATTTGGAAATCATCACATTCTTCCTCCATTGTTCCTGATGAATGTTTTGCATTTGCCAAGATCTTCTATTTTCAGAAATCCGGTTCTTTCATGCATTCATCAAGCAATAAATGATAAAAACATGACAACTGTGTTTGGTATCTTAACAATATACCGGTGTACATAGCTGAGAGGGGGGCCTGAGGTAGGAAATCTTGACTGTGTCATAGTCTCCCATAACATTAAATTTTTGGTATCAAATTCTCGACTTATACCCAGTAATATATGGTAGAATAAATGTATTCAAAAGCATAAAAAGTGTTCATTCATTTAGAAAAAAGGAAATAAATTATTTATGGGTAATATTTTGAATAATGATTTTTTAAATATTTTATAATAATTTTGAAAAAATTTAGAAACTTTATAAGCTTTATAAGAGTACACTTCTAACCACAGGGGCGTGTATCGCTTAGAAACAGCCTTTGAAAGATATATACCTGTATAGACACTACCTTATTACTATATACATGTAATGTCTTTCCAACGCTGTTACATATAGTAATAGGGTAGCGTCTACATAAGTATATGTCTTTCAACTGTGTTTCTAAGCGATACACACCCCTGTGCTTCTAACATATATTGAATATTTGATGTTCATGTAAAATCAGTATTTGAAATGAAATTGAAGAACATGAGTGTTATAGAAGCAGATGATAATAAAAGATTAAGAAATATTTTCATAAGGAAATACTTAAGCAAATAACGAAAATGATATGATTAAATTCAGTAAATTTTGCTATAATAAGTATCATAATTGAACTGAACAGTGATTGAGTGATATTGATGGCAAGCAGTGATCAATAATGCCGAATTTTATTATCACATTGAATATAATAATAAATATTTAAACTACTTTTTAAAAATTTAAATATTTAAAATTGGATCTAGTTGCTGAAAAACAGACATAAAACAAGAGAAACTATAATGGCATCATTTCTTTTTAAATAATCATTTAGGAGACTTCGCGACAGGCTAGATAAAACCAACGATCTGAAATATTCCTGTGGCGAGGAGTAGACCAAAGGTCTGAAATACTCCCGTGGCGAGGAGAGACCGAAGGTCTGAAATAAAACACAGGAAACTTCTCTCCTGTCTCAAGATAAACACTGGCATTTGTTCTTATTTCAACAGCTTGATCAAACACATGGGCCGACTTGTATGTCAGTGAAATTGCTTCCACCTGGCCTACTCAAGGAGACAGACAGATAGAGCTATAGACATGCTGGAGAGAGGCCGCCTTGTAATTAACACCATCTATCAGCTGGGATACGGAATTGTCCGTGTCACTTGGGAAGCAAATTAGAACAAATCTTCTGTGAAGAGGGCAGTTTACTGCTAGACGCTGAAGATTGAAGCTAACTGGCGGAGCTTGTGTCTGACTTAGTGTACATCAAACATGGAGTAGTTTAGGTAACGAGAAGAAATAAAGAACGTAGTTTTCGGTCGCTTGTGTCAAATTTACAAAGAGGTTTGATTGACAGCAATTGATGATTATGTGGTAAACAGCTGTTTATCTCGGCCTTCTATAGCCTGAAATTGAATTAGGTTGCATAATCGTGAAATCTACAAATTTTGGTTTTTACTCTGGCGCCACGGTTACGGAAACAATGGTGGTTCATTTCTTAATAGCGGCCATCATCATTATTGATACTTATCTGTGACATGGATCTACCAATGAGACACGTAATTCTGGCAGATGTGACACGTATAGCCTCCAACAAGCAATCGGTTACTTCCTAACACACATGACAAGATAGAACCCTCTTGGGATCCAAGCCTTTTAAACTGTCAGATCTTTAACATGAAAATAGTTTGAGTAATTGCCTGTGTTTTTTCAAACAAATCCTGGTCAGAAAATCGTTGGACCAAAACGCTTGTCACCAGCCCCCTGTCTCAGAAACTTCAACATAACGCCTCCATTAAGACATCACTTTTGCCATAAGAAACACGCCCATTGATAACACAGGTCTTGTCCGTTTATCTACTGCATTCTTCTTTCTCTCCTCTTCTACACGTGTTGTAACACTAACGTAAATATCATTTCACACACCTTCACAGAAGCCATCTGTCAAAGATTCATCTTTCTTTGGAAGTCTAATATATCATGTCCACAATCGATGAAAAGTACAAGCCTTCGCTCCACCAATAGGTTATGTTACAGCGACTGCGTAAGTGTTTACAAATCTCCGACAGCTAATTACACGACAACGAGCTTGTACATTTCACGTCGAGTCGCCGGTCTGTACAGTTTTTGCGAGGCACGCATATCATTCTCACGGCGACGCTTGTAAATTACATTTGTAAAGACATTTGACTTTTAAGTATACTTGAAAAGCTTGAGACAGCTTCAAAGGGGTTTTAAATGACAAACGCGATTCTAAAAACGCTCTACCTGTGAATGGCCATATTTCAGGTGTCACCCTTCAATTGTAAAGTTCGCTCGCATCACGCAACAAGCACAGCGTAGGTAGTGTTAAATATCATTTCTCACGGTCATTTTTAAAAAAGTTAAGTAGATCTTAAGAGACATCAGTGTACTATCTGTACAGATACACATCCTATTCATACAAGTCATATCACGTTCGATTGACATGTTCCAAGAAAAAAACAATGAACGAAAATATTGTTCTGAACTTGAATTTTTTTCAATTGTCATTTCAAACAAGCATGTCAATTTCGACTGAATTTTTTTAATTAAACATAATGCTTTCCGGTGGCGTTATTAAAAAATCTCCCAAAGCGTCGCCAGTAAACGTTGTCATTTCCTATAAATAACAGCAATTTAAAGTCATGCATTGTCAATGTGAGTTTCGAGGGCACCTATCAAGTGTCGGCGCCCGTCACACGTGTCAATCAGGACTAGTCAAACCTTCAATTACGACCGTCTTCAAGTCAAAAGCGACGGAGACACGGGGCAAAAAATTCAAAACGATCTGCTAAAACAAGCAAAATTATTCCAAACAAATTCATTTTCGAGAAATGAAGGAAATGTAAAACAATGGGGACATTTTAGCTGTTAAAATGATAAAATGACAACTGTCAAACCAGGCGACTCCACGACCCTCAGTCGCGGCAGAGAAATCCCCAAATGCATATAAAAAGGAACACCCATTGATTGAAGGCACGACGCAAATGAAGATGTCCAAATCAGCCACTTTGCTCACATCTGCTTCTGCTTTTTGTCTAACTGCCCCATTGTTGTGTAGGCCACTAATCTGATTATCTCCCCTTGTTTGGGGACACTTTCAGCCCCTATCATCAACACGAGCAAGGGGCCACTCTTACCAGTCGCTGTGGTCCACTTCAAGAAGTGGTCGTGAATTTCAGCAGTGATGAAGAGTTCCAAGAAGTAGTCATGAATTTTTGCAATGGCAAAGTGTTCCCCATCACTAACTTCGAAGGCTTTAACGAATGGCTTTAGTGGTCTTGAATCAGTATTCAACCTCGATTTTAAAGTCATAAATAGGCTTGAAGCTTCGGTATCTTTAAAACATAATTTTAACCAACTGTGGTGGCAACTTGAACGTCGTCCATGAACTTTCAGAGAAACTCTCTTACCGCGATTTTTTTCTTGTGTGTCCAGCACATGATACTATATATACAATTTGTATTAAAGTATTATATTTCGTACGTCAATTGATAAATGCTCTTCTTTATTGAATTGTTTAAATGGAAATTATTTCAGAACGTTGCAGTTTTTCTTCACCAAGGAATGATGTTAAGCACGGTGTATAAATTAAACGTACTTTGGACCTGTGGACCTCAATACTGGAATAAAGATTGATCGAGTAACCGCAATGGTTCACTACACGAATGATTTCAGGTTATGACAATGGTTATATCAATGGCAACTATGATTGCCTCCCATGGCTAATCACGAAAACTTTCCAAATGGATTTGAGTTACATTTGTAAAGGGTCTTTGGAACAGTCTGATTAAAATCGACGGTTTCCGTCGATATAAAACATGCAAAATAGTGCATCTAATGGGATACGAACTCATATCGGTCGTAGGTTCCACACCAAACCGTCCTTGTGGAGAGGAATCTACAGAACCTGTTCGTATCCCGGTAGATGCATAATTTTGCAAATGTTATTCCCCGGAACAGGGTCGATTTTAATCAGACTGGTCTTTGGAACTAACCATGGTGGTTGATGCCAACGGTGGTTGTTCTCAATAATGTGTTAACTTGATCTTAAACATATCACGAAACATGACACCCTTGTAAAGAAAGTTTAGAGTTGGGTCTAAAAAAACAATTTCCCACAAGCTCCTTTGGAATGTTTAATAAATGTAATGTAAATTTCAGAGGCTTTCAGTATCAGACTACTTTGAACTAACACTGGCGTTTCAATTAAATTCAATCAATTCAATTAGGTAAATTTAAACCAAAATCTCAGAAGGATCTAGTCCAGACCAAAATTAACCAGTTTACGAAATGCAATGCTTTTATCTATTATATATTTTCTTGGCGTTGCACAATTTTAATATGTGTTTGAACAGGGGTTCAGCCCCTCCAATTTGAATTCTAAACATGCAGATTTTATGGACCCCAAAGGTGAACCCAAACTTTTCAATGAGCGACCCCCTCCTAACCACTGGAATATAACGTACTGGACGTCACCAAGTTCTTCCTGGATTATACACGAGTCTGTTGTGGCAGTCAGAAGTACCCAACTGTCCAGTACAATAGTGTGTTGGGGAGGAGAGATCACTAGGTTACTGGGCCTTTGCTGATAACGTATTAACAGCTAATTCAAACTGAAATTTTCTGCTGACATTGTTGATTTCTCGCCAGACTTGTTTGAGTTTTGAATTAAGAGTAATTAAGGCCTGTGATGTTCATTTTTCTGAGACTGACACTGACAAGTGACTGTTTCAGGGACATTTTGTGACTTTAAGATTTGATATTAATTTCTTTTGATGTGATATGTCACTCAATGTCACCACATGATGGATGTGTGGAGAGTTTCATTGAGTCGAGATCATAAATGTTTTGAACACTGCAATTTTCATAATGATATTACCAAAGCTTTCATGGTTCTGATATTAATTAACATCTTTGTAATAACAAAGTTAAAACACGTTTACCAGAATGATCCAATACGTGTATTTTATTACCCATAAAGATAAAAACTTCAGTGTAGACATTGCGATCGATCATTATATAAATAGTTCGCTTTCTCACAATTTATAAGGTAATGTATGAGCTACGAACAGCTTCACATCATTGCTAAATAAAATGTTTTTACAATTTTTTTTATTCTAACAATTATTGCCAGCTATTTCTAAATTGCTTAACCTTTTCATTGAAGCATGATATTTTCAAGTCACTCATCATATCAACTAATTATGTTAAATCGACTTTTACATAACCAAGTTATTTTCTGCACGGCCATTGGATCTCTGGTCACCTAATTAGTCACCTGTCACCATGGTGACCTGGCCCCGTCACCTAGAAGTAGCCCTAGCAAGGCAATTGGTCCTTTCTCACTAGCAGGTGTCAATACTTTTAATTACACGATATTGCCAATTGATGAAAAATATTATCATCACTTCTTTCAGATTTGACAGCTAACATGTCGGACAAATGAAATGGATATTGTCCCTCCGTATCACAAATCCTATCAACGCAGAGAGAAATTTCCGTGGGATTCCAATCTGTTTAATATTTTGCTTTGACACACCATTAGCAGAGAGGGACAGTGGAATTGGTATTGACTCCTCAGTCGGCGAAACATTAATAACAGCTTTAAACATTTCAAAAGATGCCATGTCTGGTTCAATTTTTATGTGGAGATGCCATCAAAATTTCCATCAAATGAATTAAAAGTAATTAATGTCCTCTGTCGCCCATAGTCAAAAGTATGAGTCAATCTTACACTAAGCTCTTCAGCGATGAAGACAAGATTGTCCCGACTTCCGGTGCCGATTTCAGCAAGTCTCTGGCTTCATATATAACCGGCGAGTTGGTCATGATTAATTTAGCCCAAAGCAATTCTTTATTTGCTTGACTTCCTTATTACTATAATGAGAACAATAGAACTTTGCTCCATAGGCCAGTATTTCAAACAGACAAAGACTTTATCAAGTAGTCAAAATTCAAGATTTTTTTCATTTATAGTTTTTGCTCCAAAAAATTTCACTGGAGGCATTTCTGGTTCTGATGAAAGGAAACGACTACAGTTAGGCATACGAAATCCAATTTTAGTCTCAGAAATATTTTAATTGTGTTTTTATAATGAAATTGACCTTTTTGATCTAACAGAGACTTACACACGCACGAATGGTCTGGTGATGAAAGTTTTTAAAACATTTAAACCATAAACGTGAGTCAACCATGACTTTATCAAATATCAAGTGACATTCATTTCACTTTTATGTGAACATTTGCGTGAAAAGGCATAAAATTATGATTAATCGTTTATTTCGCAACTTGACAGTTGGCGGGGGCACGAAAACCATCATAATAAACATACAACTACAATGACGATGACGTCATAGACGTTGTGCAGTTCAACAAGGAGCATCTCGACGACAATTCCAATTTGCAATAAAATTTTGATATTATTAACAACTCCTGAGCCTAATGTTGTCACATAAATCCCCTCCCTATTCTCTGTCCCTCCGGCTAGATCCGACCCAGCGTCCCCTGTGCCCCCTCCCTCCCTCCCCCTCCCCATTCTGCCACGCGTCTCCTTGATAAGAACTCGCCCCTCCAGAAACTGCCAGCCAATGATAAAGGACTGGCTGTGCTGATAAAAACTTGGATTGTGTGCGGAAAACTTTAATTGTGTGATAAAACTGCTTGGCCATGAGTTCTCTTCCATAAAAAGGATGGCAAATGATCGTAAAATCTCCTAGCGTCATAACAGCCGGAGGAGGGACAAGTTATCTTTTATACGCCAGAGGGAAACCGATATAAAATCTTACTAATTGCGCTAAGTAATTCACAAGATGAAAATATTTTAAATTAACTTTCCATGTATGTTTCTAATCTCACAGGCACTAAAACACAATCTTAAACTTCAATTCCTCAAGTGCATCTTGTATTTGAAGGGTTCATTTAGTCCAGACGTACACTCAGGGTGGCTTATAAACAACATCCCCGCTCTCCCAACGCGATTAAATCACGGCCATAGTCGGCCTAACATGGCTAACATATAGTCTAACACTTAGACTGTAAAAAAAATAAAAAATAAAAATAATTGAAAAGGAGCCTTCTTTTATAAATTCCATTTCTTACAGTCTCCTTTTTAATATTTAATAAAATGGTGATATTTTCAGAATAAATTCTTTTATCATAGTCTGAGTGTAAGACTAGGCTAACATGATGCAACGTATGAAACACTTGAGCACATAAAACATCTCCCTGTATGTTCCCACAGAGGAGAAAGTGAACGTGTCTTTAACTCTACTGGATTTAATGAAATCCTGAGCGTCCATGTTTCACCCACTCCGAATCCAGTGGAGACTAGCTTATATAAGAATTCGCAATTATATTCTCTTACTAGAAGCTGTTATTTTCAAGATCACTTTCTCCCTGAGGCTCCGTTCACGAATCGACATAATTGTTAACCTCAGCCCAATCCATTGATATTAGACGTTACCATCAGTCTGATTAAAATAAACAGTTTTCCGAGGATTAAAAGTTGCAAAATAGTACATTTATTAGGATACGAACTCCTATCGTTTGGAGGTTTCCTCGAAAAACCAGCTTGTGGCGAGGAATTTCCTATCCCGATATGAACTATTTTGCAGATTTAATTCCTCGGAACAGGGTCGATTTTAATCAGACTGACAATAACTTACTGTTAGTGACCTACGCCCAATGGAGTTCGAGTCACTGATAAATTGTACACTTCAACTTGACTCGAACCCTTGTGATTGTCTTATAATTAGAGCGCCTACCGGTATATGTAATCAGCTGTCAAGCGCTCGTATAATCTCCAACATAAGTAAGTGTGTAATAGAGACCACGCCATTGGAGCAAGGGGTGAATGTAAACAGTAGAAAACCGGGAGTCCATTGGATCAAATATGGTATATTTTTCTTGAGAGAATAATTTTAGCAATCAAGCATCAATGATTCTGATGCGGAGAGATTGTAAAGTTATTTACATACACTGGCTTAAACACTTTCTCTTTGGATTATATTACGTTACAGCAAATCCAGCAACGTTGATGCATTGTAACCCGAACCAGCATCTTTGATGTCGCGTAGAGGGTGTGAATTGAAAACGTGTTATGACAAAATAATCGTTTTGAAGATAATTGTAAGATGATGATAACTGTATTTGGGGTCTATACTTTCAAAGCAAGTAAAGTAGAATTACTTTTCACATCATTGCATCTAAAGGAACTGAAATACATTATAGAGACACATCTGATATGGAAATGTATCTAGTGACACAAATACGTACATTATGGTTTTGAAATATAATTCCCGTCTGATATTTATATAATAATGGTAAAATTCCTTATAAACGACATATACCAATGTTTAAATCAACATTAATGAAACAAAGCTAAAATAAGTGATGTTACCGAAACTAGAAATTGAACAAATACATGTTTTGGAACATCTCTGTGCAACCCTATGACAATACACAACGATGAAGTTACCCTGTTGGTCTGTAATCCAAATATCGGGCATGCAATCAGACTGATTTTTTTCATGTTCGATCTTCATTCGTTGAAGCCCCAATTGCCAGATGAACAAGACTTTGAGATAATTTTGCCTAATTTCGCCATCTAAAATTCATCCACTGCTAAATTAAGCTCTCAAATGTCATTTGGAATGCATTTAAACTCTCAGGGTTCCACGCCGGTCTCTGCTCCAATTTATTCTCCATTAATGCAACATTCCGGCCCAGAAGACTTGTTACCAATGCTTCTGGCATTGGTGTCCTCAGATGACCCAAATCTTTCATCGCTTGAAATCCATGTTCAGGGCCATTATTCTCAACAACGATTTCAAGAACCAGCATTACGGGAAAATACTGTATGTTTAATTTGTTTCCACTACTTTCAAGAAGAATCATATCAAATATTCATATCGAAAATATTAGAAACATAGCTTTTCCCCAATTATCTGCCCTTGGGTCAAAGGTTATTTCCGCCCGCGAATACGACGGCAGTATCGGCAAATCTTCTTTGATTATCTATGAAGAGAGCGATGGTTGATAAGTGGTAGTCGGTTGAGTGAGATAGCGCCAGAAGTAAACATTTATGGATATTGATAACATATTAAGACGTTTGATGAACTGTATTTTGAACACTTCCGTGCCACACAGGACCCAACTCCCGGCGTCCTGATCGTATTTGGACTGTTTTGATAACCTTGCGTACACGGAGCCACTGCACTTGTCTTTTGAGTGATTTTGACAGATCGAAATGGTCTTCTGCGTGCAATTCAGTCCCGTAAATCAGAACCCAATTAAGGGAAAGCCTTCGTCTGCCATTACAAAGAGTCATAAATAAAACTCAAATTGACCAGGGAGCTGCCGAGGCTTCTTGAAGGCAAGGCATTAGACAGGAGACCCTCTTCCGCATTCACACGTGGACGCTTCCCAATTTAATGCAAATACCCCCAAATTGAATACCGACATTGTTCAGGGGGAGTTTCTTTCTGCCCCCATTGGCAGAGTCCTCCCAGTCACGCATAATAGGGGAGCCCCTCTCTAACCCTAATTAAAGCCAGTAGGGACCCATTTTCGCGAGTTGCTAGTTTCTAATTTATCAACTCCTCCAATCGTACAAGCCTGTCTTGAAGCCGACACAAAATCATTTGTTGTGGCGCCGCAAATGAATCTAGTGATAACAATTGGCGGCCATTCAAGTAGAGATTTTCATAAGCCTGTATGAGAGAGCGAGCTTCGAGGTACATTTCTCGCAATTGGTTCTGACAACCGGCGTAATTCATGGAATATGAGATACAAGCTTGTTATGTCATTCATATTGAACTGTGGGTGAAATCCATTCCATGTGGACAAGCTACACAATGTGTTCGTTATACATGTGGCTTTGTGAGAAAGTTGTTTCGAGTTTCCTCTTGTATGTGTAGTATATTGGTTTCAACCCGTAACCTTTGAGTGAATGGTTCTTTTCAGTAGGTGACGAGAAGCGCCGAAATGCAAGCTGATCGTAACAAAGGGCAAGGAACACATAAGTAAAAACCAGAAGAAGCTATGATTGAAGCTGTGTTGCCTCAATGAACAAGAACATGTTTTCTGCACTGCATATAACTTGTGCTCGTCAAGTATGATGGAAACGAGACGATTCAATTTAGCAGATTACATACCCATACTTGTACAACTATTAGAAATACCTGTAATTAAGATAGTTAACCAATGCAACATTGCTATATGTTGGATCCCACCATCTTCACCTATTTTTACCTTTCTTCGGGGCGAGTTCATTACTCCTTACCCACACCCTCAGAGCCAGGCACCAATAAACAGCACTGATCTCTACCAACAGTTTATCCATTGTACAACTATGTCAGAAATCGTCAGACACTCATGTTCTACATTTGATACACCATTTAATTTTACACAATGCTTGTTGCCTTTTCTCTTCGCCATAAGTGGTTGATATATTTATGTGTACTGAAGCGATTTTCATATAGGTTCATGTGATATACTTTCAGCGTGTTGATCAATCAGGTTTTTGTACTTTTCATGAAGGAAATATGGAAATCGAACGCAGACAACTTTATATGATATTATTTTTAAGGAATTAACCATAGTTTGATCGCTAAATAGGAGGTAATTCAATTATCATCAAAATGTTACCTTCATGTTACGTTATAATTTGAGTAATCTGATAAGGTTTTTAACTCATTTAAATATCATTAATATTCACAAATTGAAACGTAACACATTCACACTTGTCACTTTTAAATTTGGTTAGAGCAAGGGATCTTAATACAGCCTTAATTAAGGCTTACTGGGATACAGGTCGATGGTTAGAGCCATGCTGAAAACTTAAACCACAGTTTCAATATTGTCTTACTGGATTCCGACTATCCTCTTGCTAGTAGCGTACCAATACATGTCAAACCCTTAAGCTTGTCAACTTGACATTAGCGTATAGATAACAAGAATGGGACATCCGAGACTTTGTATATATACACAAATTATACCCGTAAACAAATGCATACAATGTCAGACAGTAGGACCCATCCAGTATAAATACACACACGCGGATTTGAAGCCATCTTGACAAAGGTCAGAGATCACGTGACCCGAACACAAGGGAGGTAATTACCTAGTTGTTGTGTGCTGACCACCTAAATACTATAGTAAGACGTCTCGTCTCAAAGATACACATCGGGCTTGCAATACAATACGGTCAATAGCGTCGACACGATAATAACGGTGTTGGTGACATTATATACCACAGTTTTCTGTAATAACATGTGTGATCATGTAAACGTTATGCTTATATACTTGACCAGAGATTACTGAATTTCATCTCTGTGAAGGAGACAAGTTTCGGAGTAAAATACTTATACTTTAATGACAATTAAGATCAACACATTTAGAACAAATCAATATGACCTTGTCAAGTAGAAATCTAAGGACCAAGTATCGTTTCTGTTTAGCTGAGTTAGAAATGTCAAAGGGTTATCATGGAAAAACAGAGTTTTTAAATTGATCCTATAACATTTGGGAAAGTAGATCTAAGGTCAGCTCTTTGTGTCTAATACGTTCATGCATTTGAAGACAAAACAGGACTAGAGAACATTATGATGTGAATTCTGATTTTAAAACTTTATGAACATTTTAATTTCTCAAAATTTGGTACATTAATACGAAAACTCAGTAGAAAAAATCCCAGCACGAGTAGTCAAAGCTACATAAAAGTAAGACAACAGTAGTCTTACAATTAAACTTTGAAAAAGCATTTGTTCTAAAAATATAACCATTCAAATACATATGGAAAAGGAACCTCTGAACAACTGAAAGGATCCTTTTCAATATTTAAGAAAATAGTGATATTTCACGAAAAAATACTTTTTTTCAGAGTCAGAGGGTAAGACTACACCCTACAGCCGAGGGCCAGTATTCTTAAACTGAGACTCTGAAAAAAGTATTTATTCTGAAATTATCACAATTTTGTATATTGAAAAAAAGAATGAGAAATGGGACTTTTACAGGCTCCTTTTCGATATATTTTTCAGAGTTTGAGCGTAAGACTACAGCCTACATCATAACACTTAGCCTCAATATATATATATTGAAGGAGCCTTTTTTAAATTCCATTTCTTACAGTCTACTTTTCAATATTTAATAAAATGGTGATATTTTCAGAATATATACTTTTTTCATAGTCTGAGTGTAAGACTAAACAGCCTACAGCCGAGGGCCAGCAACGCAAAGCCATGTCTTATTTCAGAGTCTCTAGTCGTGTAAATATCAGGCAGTTTGATAGCTACTGAAGAAGCTAAACATACCCCCTGACGCCTCCAATTATGACAAGTAATGGGCTGAAAATGAGGCAATCACAAACCTGAGACGCTCAGATGTGGCATAATTGGGATATACCTTACTCTCAAGGAGTCTGCGTTGTGAAGTAAATGATTTATGATATAGGGTCCTCTTTTAGACCACTAAGACAGCGCCTTGCCGAAACCTGGGGGAATAAAAACTGACACTCGTAACGGTGGATCTGCAAATATGTTTTTCGTTATTTCAAAAGCAAGTTTGTCTTGAGAAATATAGCAATTTGGGAAGATGTGATATATGGTAATGGGGAAGGAGCCCTTCTTTACAGCTTTGCGTTGCGAAGTCATTCGCAAACAATGTATGGACAAGCAAGATCATCCATACGACGAACGAATGCAAATCGATAGTTCGGGGACGATTTATCGTGATTTCGATAATAACGATCCTTAGTCTTGCCATAAATAAATGGTTCTTTATTTCGCATCGTGATACGCATCGTTGACCATATGTGTCAAAGGGCTTCACTTTCACTAGATAGTAAAGTTTATGGCAGAATTCAGAGGGTTTTGAAAATAACACAAACAGAATATTAACGTATCGAATTGCATCTGTCGAAAATCCAAACATGCTTAACTGTTCATGTGTAAAAGAATATCTGTATTAAATAGACTTAGTAAATTAAAATGCAAATTGTAAAATCTTCCGGCTAATCACTTAACCGCTATCATTATGTATTATACTCATATGCCGACCGGAGGTTCTCGGCCTGAGCGTAATAAAGTTCTGTTCTATTCTGTTCTGTCTAATCGTCATTCCTCTGTAAAATCATTAAATGACATGTTTCTCAGAACAACCTATAGTTAGATGCTACCATAGGTAAGATACTGGCAGACTTAAAGGTAGACGATGAAATAGTTGTTTTATGTCAAAAAAGGCCAAAATATAACTTTTCCTATTTTAATTATTGCCTTGCAATTTCATGTTTCTTAATTGTAATACAGTTATGGAGAAGGTGTCGCGACCTTAGCCTAAGTTGATAGTAAATCAATGTTGTGAGTATGTTGTTAGCATTCAGTGGCCTTTGTCTCAAATCTTAAACAAGGTTTACCTTATCTCCCATCTCTAACATAAGACTGAAGTAACCTAAGCGACTAATTCTTTGTGAAAGGAACCCCTGGGTTCCATTGAACGAAACACTTAGGTGGCTTTAGCACATGGTTGAATGACAAACATACATACAATGGTGATCATGTGACACTGTTAAATGCCCTTAGTGCAATGTTAAATGGCATACGTGCAATGTCAAATGACCTTATTGCAATGTAAATGCCCTTAGTACAATGTTAAATGATGCCCTTAGTGCAATGTTAAATGGCATACGTGCAATGTTAAATGACCTTAGTGCAATGTAAATGACCTTAGTGCAATGTTAAATAACCTTAGTGCAATGTAAATGACCTTAGTGCAATGTTAAATGACCTTAGTGCAATGTAAATGACCTTAGTGCAATGTTAAATGACCTTAGTGCAATGTAAATGACCTAAGTGCAATGTTAAATGACCTTAGTGCAATGTAAATGACCTTAGTGCAATGTTAAATAACATTAGTGCAATGTAAATGACCTTAGTGCAATGTTAAATAACATTAGTGCAACGTAAATGACCTTAGTGCAATGTTAAATGACATTAGTACAATGTTAAATGGCATACGTGCAATGTTAAATGACCTTAATGCAGCGTTAAATGACCTTAGTGTGGCACTAAGGTTTACCTTAATGTTAAGATTGTTTTGTGAAACGACCCCAAGGACAGTAACACTGATACGTAATCATCGACGTTCTGAATTGAAAGTCTCTAACTACAAGTATCAACTGAATGATTACAACGATTATGTCTCTACGTCAGTTTACATTTCGTCTTGCAGCCTCCAATTGCTCCGTAGATTGTGGACATATCCTAAGTTAGATTCATCAGGCCACAGCGAGTGGTTTATACAGCAACCCTACTATCACTGAACACCGCGCCACTGTTTATAGTAGACAGCGCTACATTCAGATCCCTTCGTTATAGTCAAAAGGTCACTGTTTAGTGGTAGACGTACGCAGGGGAAACTATCAATAAACTTGATTGATATGCGCTTGATCGATGTGCGATGTTATACTGCAATGATATCCTAGGCTAGACTATCAATCAGTCGCTATAAAATACCATTTAAAAATGAAATATAAGGAATCTTCCGGTTTAACATTATTAAAAAAAACCGCTGAAATAGCATTTCAACACCTCGTGTGTATTTGAACAGATTTACAGATTATCAGTATAAAACCTTGATGAATGAAATTATGTACATTTTCACTAAACATGCTTTCAAAGATATTCAAACCTAACTTTCTCAATAAGCAGTATTTCAACTTTTTGGTCTGTTGAAAAAAGTGACATTTCTTTTGTCCGGGGGTGTAGTTCGAGACTTGCTGAATCAGCAATCTCAGCGCATAGAGCACTATGGTGATACGTGTAAGAGATAATTGTAGGAGACGTAGATAAGATGAGTATCACTTTTATCACACGATCCTCTTAGTGAGTATCACTTGTGATCGTAAAGGTGTGTGATTGTCAGGGGGTTACTATAAAACATAATTTACTATCGCTTGGCAATTGCACACGATTTTTTTTATGACGTGTGGGCAAAATGGTGGTGTCGTTTACATTGTTTTATAACAAAGGGATAGTTAAACTGGTTAACAGCAAATTGAATCTGATACGCAAATTGATAGTCCATTATGAAAGCTAGGGTAGACTATGTAAGATATATATCTGCGTCAACGCAAATTCCTAAGTAAATGGAAGATTATCCTACGGCGTTTGTCATCAACACTTTGTCAGAAAACATAAAGTCAAATCTATTAAAGACCCTGGTTTCAGATAGGATTTGTACCACATTAAACCATGGGATGTTTTAAGGTTACATGTGAAAGCTTGAAAATGATTATAACATATAGAATCTATTAATATGAAACTGAAAAGGTATCAACGTGTAAAATGAGGTTTTTGGAAAAGAAATAATATATTTCAAATTAAACTGTTTACCATCACATTTAAAAGACAATTTGATTGATAACCGTATTTAAATATGTAAATGTAAAATGTATAGACACTCGGAATTAATCTAAATTTGCCGCGGGCATATCTAATGCATAAAACATGTACATTTTATTCAATATTTTCTGACACAAATAATGTTTGTTTCTAAATATTTACCAAAACAAACATACTGCTATAATAGCATCTAAAAAATCTAAAATCTGATCTGAAAAAGTCCTTTCTAACGAGCGTTTGCTGTCTAGAAGCACTCTGTGACACGATATAAGCTGACAGATTTCAATTGTCCATTTCTTTCACTTCACAAGAAATACGTTAACGCCGTAGTCAATTTCAACCAAAATGCATCTATCAATTTAAAATGTGAAGAGTGCATAAAAATCAATAGAAAACCAAACAGATGATCTGAATCTGTTCAAGCTAAAGTGAATTGAGGATATAAATTAAGATAAAAAGTCTCCAAAAACGTAATTAAATTTGGCTAGTTTTGTAAGAAATAAGGTAAACAACACCAGAGATTATTTCTTTATGACATTATATTGCCGAGAAAGCTAAACTAAATGTAGAATATTAATCAAGGTAAAAACTCTCCCAGCGTATTATCGATGGCTAGTTTTGTTGACAAAGCCAAATAAATTTCAAATTTAATTAGGTTAACCACCCAGAACGTATTTCTTTAGGGCCAAGAGTTGTTAATCAAGCTATATAAAACATCATGACGCATTTCTACATTGCTAGTTTTGGCGATAATGCCCAAATAAATTTAGAATATAAATTAAGGTAGAACTCCCCTAGAACTATTTTATCATGGCCTTATTTTTCTGATGAAGCCCAAATAAATTTAGAACATAAATTCAGGTGAAACTCCTCTAGAACTAATTTATTATGACCCTTTTTGCTGATAAAGTCAAACATTTTTTTTTAAAACACATCTCAGAACCTATGTCTTTATCGACTTGCTGAGATGCGTGTGAGATTGAAGTACTTGGGGCATGAATGACAAAGGTTTCTGCCAGATACGGTTCTACAAGCATGGACATTGACGGAGCTGAGCATCCTACTGCTAAAGCAATCACTTTAATGGTTCAGCGTAACTGTAACACAACAGCGGCGAAAGAAACAGAACCATGGCGCAGTATGGCGCATGTAATATATTTATGTAGTTTTATCTTTCACAACCATTACGAAGAAGAGAGTGTGATATGCTATGAACCTCTGGTGCAAATCATAACCTTCATTAATAATAGATGTCTGGCAGTGATGTAAATTTGATTAATGGTAGCATGCGGTGTGAGGAGTCTATCTCATCTCGTGTCAGCTGACGTGATCTGGCGAGATTTCATCCCCAGCCTCGTTCTGGACATTGACGTTCCTCCATCTTGGGTTGCATGTACCGTGACCAACAATTTTAACGTGGCTTCATCTCGCATTTCGAAACATTCAACTTCAAGCCACTTGACTCGAACCCTCGAGATAGGAGTGAACGCGTCGCTAAATTGTATATAGTTCTGGCTTGTAAAATTCGATACTGACAGATCAGCAGAAGATCTTGGAAAAACACGTGCAAATCGCCCCCTGGTCGACATTTCGTACAGAAACATATCAGATGTGTTCGTCTAAACATGTCGCTATCTCTCGCACAGTGACACGTCGTGTGCTGTTTCATTCGAAACTGAAACAAAATGTCTGACACTGTTATCAACAAACAAACCGCGCCCTGAACTGCGTGAGGGGATGTTTTACAAGAGAAAACCGACACTTGGCCTCTACTTCTTGACCCGGAAGTGACTTGTATCTTGGAACCAGTGTATTTGCATGAGGAGAGATGGTTTCATCGAATATATGCCAAGCTTTTATTCTGACGCTATCTCATAAATTTATCAAAAACCATGACTTATTTCATCAGAACAGTAACACGAGGGTATATTGGTGAAGACCAAATTCGAAGGTCGATTCCAGTTTGAAACCTAACGCAATTTTGCATGGTTAAAATAATTTCTACACTTCTAACTTCAGATCGCCTTATCAAAAAATACTATCAATAATGAAAAATTGTTCCTCAAATTAACCAGTATTTCGGATTTGTTATCCTTTTTATCAATGCATGAACCTCCTTAGAACCGCCGGCTGGGCGGAATGTTGGTTTGTCGCGGTCGGGGTCGAATCTTCAGGGTTATACTTGACAGGGCTATCTGAGATCAGCATGAAGTGTACCATTAGCATGGTAATCAGTGACATAACAACGTGTGAGGCGTAATCAACATCAGCGCTAAGTGGCTGCAATAGTCAAGTGTTGATAACGAGATATCTATTGGGTGTACATAAGACAAAGGAATCGTTCCAATGGAGACAAGGATTTGAGCAAGCAAACGTCTGACAAAATGAGGCCAAATTTTGTTTTTTAACTGCCGACCTTAGATTCGACCGAACCATTAGCTTTTGAAAACATACGCTCTAAATAAAAGAATAGAGTTGCTTTAAAAACGAAATAAAATACAAATTAATGCGCTCTTTACACTCATTTTTTTTCGGAAAATAGATATATTTGATATGGCCTACATATAGCATTGTAAAAGGTTATACCAAAAACAAATATGAACAATTAGAACGAATATTCTGAAGTCAAATTTTGTCTATTCACTGAACAAAGTATAACACGTATAACAAAAAAACGAATGATATTACTATAGAATAAGCCATTTGCTCTACTTGGAACATACCCTTTTTCAAAAGAAAATACGTTTTTAACAACGGTTTCTTCGACAAAAGCAGGATCTGGACTTAAGCATCGTCATAAAAGTCTTCCTCAGGGAAAGAGTCGTCTAAGAGCGAATACAAAAGGTCAATAAAAGATGTCGATAAACACACTAAACCCATCTAAACCTCAGATAAAGGACTCTACGACTCTCCAAAGAGAAGTCAAACATGCGTCAAAGAAGGATGGAACCAGTTGGTAAACTTTGAAGCCGGAACCCAGTCTGTTGTTACACGTTCGAGTGATTCCGCGAATGACTGCTAAACACATTGGGAAATAAATCACTCGCTCACAGTCCATCATTATCTCTTGTACGATGGATTCCACAGAAGATACCAGCCCCTCCCTATTTCTCTCCCCCTTCTACTTCAAGCTCCACCGCAGAACCCCTCGATGACTGACAGCGGCAAGAAAGAGTGATGTCAGGAACTGTTTAGAATGACAACACTGCTCAGGAGAACGCTACAAGTTTGTATGTATCCTTTGAA
The DNA here is from genome assembly GCA_936450465.1 of Gibbula magus. Taxonomy (NCBI): domain Eukaryota; kingdom Metazoa; phylum Mollusca; class Gastropoda; order Trochida; family Trochidae; genus Gibbula; species Gibbula magus. The sequence continues at coordinate 8,046,594 of OW388291.1, forward strand.
AGTGATGTAAGAAACCGCCCCTAACATGTCAAAACTATAGTTAGCCAAATCTGTTTAAAGAGTTATCGGTCAATGAATTGATATAAATCCATTTAATAGTTACCAGATGAAAAAGTCACCATTGTTGAACTTTAGTTTGTATTTCGTGTATTTTGATTTTGTGTTAGCCACGCTTTTGTCAAGGTCATCGTTAAACAAAGATCTTTCAGCAAGAAATGATGTTAATGATAATGCCCAGTTTGAGTCTGTCTTCTCTGCCGACTTTTCCTCACCAGAAACGTGTCTTATCTCACTGGAGGGTGCCCCATCGTACTTGCCATATTTAGCGCTGCCCTCATTGTCTTGCCTGACTTGAGCAAATTAGTACCGTAATCAAACAAATTCCATGGATATCGATTACGTAATGGCAATTGACCAACGTTCATTGACACGTTCATTAAGCGCCATGAGCAAGACCTAGCGGCAGCGATATGGGTCCAACACTGGATTAGATTCATTGCAACACGATAAAATCTTGAAACCCAAGAGCACAGGAGATAGGCCACGTGCCCCTGGGGTCCCTCTGCACCCTACCCCCTCCAGAACCCTCCCCTCCCAAGATCGCGAACCACCTTCCCTCCTCACCCCACACCCCCTCCCCACGGGGGTATCAGTTAAAGCGTGGCACGCACCGAGAAGATTGGCATCTGGAACCTGTCGTGGCGGGTTGGTAATACGTGAAACCGAGGGGTAATTGGTCATTAAGGGGAACTAACCGTAGCGTCCACTGGCCGGAGAGAGTGCACACATTCCTTTGAAGTCGTCCACGCGCAATACACATGCACCTGCTCGTTCTGCACACAGGGAATGTGCATGCTTCTTTGGGAACCCTTGGAACTGCACCACTTGAAATTCTAACCGAATGTCAATGAATGAATCCTTCCAATGAAAAAATATGTTTTCCTCAAAGCACCGAGGGTTTCCATCAATCGAGCTCTACTTCACTCTAGTCCTAGACTCACAATGAGCTGTCCTGAGAAGCTTTCTGAATCTTCAGCTTCTCGAGTGCCTGATATAACGACTCCCATCACCTGCCCACTATCTCCTGGTGATAATTCCACAGGAACATGTTGAAATGAACTTAATCGTCTCGCCACATCTCATCAGCACCAATTACTAAGCTTCCTAGCTTCTCAGAATATCCAGATATTAGCATGTTGTCTTGTAACTTCGAGAACGTACACAAGTCCCATGTCTGCTATAATCTCAGATTTCGGATCCTGAGGACATTGCTAGGTATGTTTGAGATAAGGGGGACCGTGTACATATATTGCTACACCCAGCCTCACCACAGCCCGTGTCACTCCGTGCTCAACCTTAGGGACAAGGCTTTTTTAGATTTGAAAACATAAATCCTTTAAAACGTCACTGTTATTTCATGTTAATGCGCTTTATAACCCGAAATGCCACGTCTTTTGTTTCAGACTAGAATTACGGAACAGTATTAATACCTAATGGATCACTTAGTTGGTTTCTGCAGACAGAGATCAGTGGGAAGACACAGAGAGAATATGAGGGAACATTAGACCAGACATCGGGAGAAGCTCCCTTGTGACAGAATGATGTCCGTTTTGCAATATGATCATCTCTACTGAAACCCCTCATAAAGACAGATAGCCTAGCTATGTTCAAATATATTGTATTTTGCATTAAGAGCATTTGGTAACGTTAAAGTACTTTCTAAAGGTTCTATTGCATTCAAATCAGCATTTGGGAACGATGGAAGCATATTGTAACGTCACAGTACTTTCTAAAAGATTCACTACATTCAAATATTTAACATTTAGAAGCGATGAAAGCGTTTGGTAACATAGTACTTTCCAAAGGTTCCATTGCATTCAAATCAGCACTTGGAAACGATGAAAGCATATTATAACGTTACAGGTCTTTCTAAAGGTTCCATTGCATTCACATCTCTAACATTTGAAAACTATGAAAGCATTAAGTAACGTTATAGTACTTCCTAAAGGATCCATTGCATTCACTTTTTGAACATTTTGGAACAATGAAAGCATTTAGTTCTTTATAAAGTGTTCACTGCATTCAAATCTTTACATCTGGAAACGATGCAATCATTTAGTAACGTTAAAATACTTTCCATTGCATTCATATCTGCGTGTATAAACCATGAAGCATATAGCAACGTAGTCTTACACTCACACTATGAAAAAAGTATTTATTCTGAAAATATCACCATTTTATTTAATATTGAAAATGAGACTGTAAGAAATAGAATGTATAAAAAAAGGCTCCTTTTCAAATTGTTTTACAGTCTAAGTGTTAGACTATTAGTAACGTTATAGTACTTTCTAAAGGAACGATTGCATTTAGCATTTGGAAAGTAGGAAAATATTTAGTAACATTACGTACTTTCTAAAGAATCAATTGCATTCAAATCAGCGTTTGAAAAGTAGGAAAGCGTTTGGTAACGTTACAGCATTTTCTATAAAGGACATATTGAATCCACATTAGCATTTGGAAACGATGATAGCAATAAGGAATATGATACACCGTAATAAAACGATAAAATTGTATTGGAACAATCCCGTATGTATGTGCTATATCATTCAGCATGTCAAAGGTTAAACCTCTCGTTACGTCATTGACTCATCCTGCCTCACCCCTGCCATCAACACCCCACCCCCTAACCTCCCAACAAACCTGCCCAAGTCATAAACGTGCTATACAACGCTGTTTCCATCTGTTACCGCCATATCACGTCACCACCCGTCAACTAAACTAGCACATTTATTGCCGCTAACTGCAAATGCCTTCATTTAGACATGTTCATCATAAATATCCTGTGAAAGTTGATTTTAAAAGTTATCGAAAACACATGGAACAATGCTGTTTATAGAGGAAGTTTTGTTTGACACGACGGAGCTGATAAGTTTACAGTGAATTATTCATGGTGATCAGTTGACATTTCAGTTTGCAATGATTGTAAATTTATTTTAGAACTATTCATAAAATATTTCGATTCATATGACGTCAAACAGTATCAGATTAAATACTTGCCAGCCATAAAATCTCATGTTTGCAATATAGTTGTTTTACGATGTACACATGTAAAAAAAACATCACTCTTTATAGAAATACATCGAATAAAGAGTTTGGTAAAAACTCACAATTTTTCCAAAAGTGGCGTTTTGCAGACAATTTCGGTTCCACTTACTTACATAGCATAACGTTTATCCCAAATGGGTTATATCGCTTATAATTCCAAATTTAAAATTGATATCTTATGAGAAGTTTGGTAAAAATACAATGGCATTTCCAAAAAAGGAATATGAACAAATATCAAAGGTAAAATTGTGTATCGATACGACGTGAATTTTTATTTCATTTACTTGAGTTTGCAATTTCACATACTTTTACACTTTTTAAAAGCCAACTTTATAATAAACAGTAAAGATGCAAAATGTGTAATATCGTTTTCCTTACAGGCCGTTAAAGATTCAGCTGGGTCAGGGTGACCTCCAGTGGCCTGTAAACCGATAAAGAATCGTGGCAAAACAGCCAGAAGCTACATATGCATGCCATGTGGTCCAGGGGAAATCATGAAAATTGCAATATTTTAAACATCAATCAATCTAAAATTGAATTAAATTTCATTTGGTGTTAAATGAAATGCTTCGTCGCATTGTTATGAATGTAGCCTTTGGGCGGCGAAGGATATCTGATATTTTAATATTTTTTTTCAGAAAAACAAATTATCTTGATATTGCCTTCGTCTTAAAAGATCGGGGTCATCTGTCTGGAAAGTATTATGAAATAAATATCATTTTGTTCCTTTTATCTTACGCAGATTCGGTGGCGGATCCAAAACAATTGATCCAGAAATCCCCCTCCCCCCTCGGAGCCGCCACTGCAGATTAAAGGGGCAGTAGCACGTTTTGTAATTATTTTTTCAAAGTTCCCATTTATAATGATTGTTTATGTCTTTTATATTTACTTTGTAGGGTAAAACGTCTTCTTACACAAACCAATTATCCGTAGTGCTAATAAAGCAAAAATTGCATGGCGGCCATTTTATTGTGAACACATTTTATTACATCGAATGACACACGATTCCCATGTCTTAACGGAGCCATGAACATTCATTTTCCGAGAGAGAAGGGTGTTGTACTATTGGTCACATTATATTTCAAATACAATTCATTGACTTATTTGAGCGAAAAACCGCGCTACTACTGTTGAGGGATGAATGAATGCATTGAAATGGAGATTATTCTTCAACTGAAGGGTGTAACATTCATAATTATTATGAAAACAGAACTCGTGGATAACTCTTGCATACCTAATGGGTGTGTATAAATGAGAGCATGTACTCAAAGACGTATATCATACCGATTCCTTGCTTTAATATAGTCCAGGCCCTTTTTTTTAGCAAGTATAGATACACTTTAAGAAATAAAATCACATGGATGAAGGTAGAGTACTTCATACAGTACTAAATACTTCATAGTACTCATAGACTTTATTCTAGTCTACTGGATACTCTGGATGTGGTTCTTGCCATTGTAATCTTCTCGTCTTCACTTTAGTAAGTCAAAATAGGTAATATTGAAATGAATGATAACATAAAACTGATTTGATTTTGTTTAAGTTTGGTGTCATATTTTTGTTATAACTCGCCACTGCACAAGTAGAATTGACCATGGAACGTGGACAATCGGTACCCATTGATTTATATAACAGAAAGCTAACGATGAGCGCAACATGGTGGAACATAAATAGGAATCAAGGACTAACCAACCCAAAAAATGGATCAAAGATTGAAACAATTACTTACTAATTATTCAATTAATTCAATTTTATGTATGAATATATATTATTTATTCACACTAACAACAGAATGGTCGTAGTTAATTTAATTTCTGTTAAATCGCTTCACCACGTTAAGTTTTATTTTTCTCTTTTGTCACAAGATACCTCATCGTTCTGCTCTTCTGAATAGCATGCGAATGTGTCATTCTAAAACACATAAACAGGTCAAAAGGATTCCTCCTGAGCCGGAGGGCAGAATAAAAAGCAGTGTTACACTGCCGACAACAATCAGCGCGTTATAATCAAGGTCTATCGTTAATTCAATCTCTAACCCTCCCTCCAGCCAAATCGCAGGCAGACGACATCTTTACCGGAAGTAGTCCAAAGAGTAAATCACCCGCTGATGGCAAGCCGTGTTGTAAAATTTCACTTTGAATGAAAGCTCTGTGAGAACGTCTTGAGTCAGACAGGGCACAACAATAGGCCCCTTTTTATTACCTGCCGTGTGTAAATCAGAGACTTAGGGACTAGATGGCAAGGGATGCTAAAACGTTTCCCTCAGAAAACGTTAATCCTGGCTAATTGTGCTTCCTGATTTACGATGCAAGGGGATTTTCTGGTCTGATTTTAATAAGACAATGATGGTGATAGAAACGAAAATCTGACTCACCTTCAGTGCTATTCCTCTTGCTTCATTGTCGGGGAAGACGAGGCGTAGCGCCTGTCTCTTGAGTTCGATAAGTGAACTGTTACAGTTCTCACACAGTATCCCACCCATGTTACCGCTCCCCACCCCGCTCTGAGGGGTGCTGCTCTTCACGGGTACAATATCCGTGGTAGGGGGACGCTTATCACTGAGGGGGGACAGACAGCGGGTAGCTGCCCTCTCACTTCGGGGCGAGGCTGGACGCCCAAACACAAATGACACTTCATCCACAGGCCCCACAGATCGTTTCACCACAACTTGGTTAGTAAGAGGGGAGATCGTCCCCCTAATGGGATAATCCGCGCTGGAGTAGCCACTCTTGTCCGGACCGGTATCCACTGCACGGTGCGCATCCCCGCTACTCGATGGTTGGGTAGTTACAATCTGTCCTCCCGGGGGTCCCTGTCTCCCCCTCCCCGAGTCCTCCCTGCTTCCCGGCATGTGTGACCCCCCACTGCCTGGCGGTCCGCTCGTATGTCTCTCCGTCTGAAAGGGAAATAGATAGTGTCAACAGGTGGTGTCACTTGTCAGCAGAGACACCGGGATCTATGTCTCTTCTGATTGTTCCGCCATAGTGTTTGCATATATGAACAAGCAATTCGCTATCACCCCCTACGCGTGGGTCCTCCCGTATAGAGATGAAGTCCCATCCAATTGACAGCCAACCCTTGAAAAACTACTCATTAAGAGTCCTTAAGCCACCGACTTAAATATCCGAACATTAAAAAACTACTCAATAAGAGTTGTTAAGCCCTGACTTAAATATCCAAATATACAAAACTACTCATCAAGTGTTCCTAAGCTCTCACCTTATATATACGTACATCTTTGACTCCAGCCATATCGAACCTAAGTCCTCTATCAGATAACATCTAATTAATACAAAGCGCAAACAAAAGTTACTACTGTGGCCAGAATCTCCTCCCATCTTACCACGATCTCTCGACCCTGGTGACTGTTCAGAATCAATTTGAGAAGAAAAATAAGCCCCGGCTTTGACATAGGCTTTGACCATGTAAACATAAGCTGTGGGAATCATAACACTATCTGGCTCTGGTATGATTCCTTCGCGTTTCTAGATGGCGGCATAGCATGAGAAATAGACTGTATCATAGTCTCCTGTATCATTTATCGCCCTCGCTTCATAATTCATCCCTCATAAAACTTAAAGTTCTGCACAAGTGGCCATCCTCATAATCGATCTGTAAACCAACGTTTCCTCAAAGACATACGCCAAGACCAAGTAGACATTGTTGGAATGTGACATTCACCTATAGCACTCAAGAGTAGTAATAATGACTTAGCTTTATCGTTATATAAGCCCTTAGTTTATATCATTGAACTACTATAATCTTAGTCTGTCATCCAGACCCCTTAATTTTTTAAGCGCCTAGGCAAGTCTACAACAAGACTCTGAGCTCAGTTTAAAATGAACACATCTCAGAGGCTCCTTTTTATTTTATTTTATTTTAGTTATTTTTTAAATTTTATGAAATAATTCATTTCAGAGGCTAAATGTTAGACTACTATAATCTTTATAATTATAGGACCCTGAATACCTGTCTAGACCTACAGAAGTAAGATATTTATGGATGGTCAACTTCTTTGTTTATTGGTGAGGTTGGTATAGATCATTATACCATGTTCAAAAAATAGTTAAATAAAGAAGTTGATCATCCATAAATATCGATGTCTTCTCTATAATACCAACTTCAAGAATGTCTCTGAAACAGTTCACGTCAAACTTTTTAGAGATTATGAAAATCCCATTTCTGCCAGGGTCGTTAGCCATTTAAGGAATAAATTTAATTCTCACGTTTAAAATATTCATGTTCTTCGGAGTCTGATAGTCCGTCATTAAGTCCATAGAGAAATGTATGAAAAAGAGCCTTTTTAAGTCTAGATGGCGCCTTTTAATGTCTAGATAATTATAAGTTTGGCTAGTTTTTGGCTTGGTTTTTGCAAGGGCTACTCGTATATGGCAGCCACGTGACCCAGAGGCATGTATATGGCAGAGAGAGGCAAATTGCCGCCGAGTGGTTATCACTTTATGATATCATGCCAGGCAATTCGTGTGGCAACGAGAAGCTATGAAAATTGAAATCACCCCGGGTTGTGACGGCCAGACAGAAAGTGACACACTGGGGGGCGAACCTGGTGAACATAACACGGTCTAGGAAACATTCACGGGAACAGCAGATGCTTGTCTACGTAGAAAATAAGGTTAATTTCTGATTTTACATGCCATCTGCCAACGTATAAATCATAAGCAGAGATATATTTCATATTTTAGATTAATCCCCTGGTACTCCACAGAGAGATTGGTATATTTAAAGCTAGTCTGTCGTCCATTAATTTTAAGCACCTGGCCAAGTCTACAACAAAACAGAGCTGAATTTGAACACAGCTCAGAGGTTCTTTTTTCTTTACTTCTTTCTCCAAATTTTGAATTTTTACAATTAAAATTCATTTCAGAGGCTAAATGTTAGAATAAGGTAAAACAAAAACCATATATGCCTTTTTTACAATTAAAAATCATTTCAGAGGCTAAATGTTAGACTAAGGTAAAACAAAAACCATATATGCCTACCCTACTCTTGTTCTGCCTGCCATTGAGTACAGACTAAGAGCCTTCATACAGTCTAGATCCTTATTCTAAGTCTAAACACAATGAATATACTGAAACTGAAAGCTCAAAGAAATAACATTTTATCGATGAGGATAGATAATTATTTAATTTCAGAGACTAAATTTTAGGCTAACTCTTTTGAATATATGTAGATATGTACGGTTTATGTTTTACCTACATTTACTTAAAATAACTAGTCCCTGGGGAAAGACCCTGTATCGAAGTTGATCTGTATATAAGATTTATTTTGATTACATTAAAGGCGCTGTAGCACGTTTTTTGCAAATTTTATTTTTTCATTTATAATGATAGTTTATGTCATTTATATTTACTTCAGAGGGTAAAACATCTTATTACACAAACCAATTATCCGTAGTGGTAATAACGGTGTTGCGTATAAAGCCAAAATTGCATGGCGGCCATTTTATTGTGAACACATTTTATTATTTCGAATGACAAAAAAAATGCCCATGGCTTTACGGAACCATATACACTCATTTGTAACTTGATTTTCCGAAGAGAGAAGGGTGTTTTACTATTGTTGACATTATTTTTCAAATACATTTCATCGACTTATTTGAGCGAAAAAACGTGCTACAGCGCCTTTAAACAATTACATCCAAAATGTTCGAAAATAAGTAGCATGGGGGAATAGATAGTGACAAAGGATTATGGACTTCAATTGGTTTCCATTACGTTTAATAATTCGGGGTTAAATAGGAGAGTAGTAGTAGAAGTAGTACACTTTATCATATTTTCAAAATTGAAATATTAATATAGAAACGACGACAGGCTAGGAGTAACCTCTGTTAGAGGTATATTCGTAGAAGATATACTTCCCGAAAAAATTATTCAATATTACATTTAAGCTTTAATTAAAAAAAAACACCACTAAGCTCCGAACATGATCAATCACAACTGAGGCAAAGTAGACTTGCCTGACCTTTTAACACTTTAAGAAAACTCCTCTTAAATTTACAAGACACCAGAACACACACTATGGTAGATTCAGAACCTACCCTGTTGTGAAACCTGTAAAAGCTATACGAGTATTTCTTAAAGGGCCGTGTAGAGTTCGATTTCGGATCAAGAGGTTTTGGGTTCGAATCCCCCAGGCTTGGAAACTTTACTGCAAAGAACAGCTCTATCACTCATCGCTGGTTCCAGCAAACACTCGCAAATTTCATGGCAATTACAACCAATATTTGCATTGCGGAATTCTGTTATAATACTAACCACGGTGATGTAAGTGAAATACTTGGAAGAGGTTAAAACCCACCTGAGTTCACCAACACGCACACATTTTCAACTTTACTCTTTTTTTCATGCAAACAAACATCCTGAACGCTACATAAATCTGCGAGTGACAGAACAGCTTGACTGACACTGACGTTGGCCTGTCGTGCCTCTCATATCTCATAAATACAACTCCACTCTGACGTTGGTGTCAAAATAATTCCAGATAACATCCGTGAACTCTGACCCTTGCGTTAGTTGACAAGTATTTCCAGATAACCTGGATTATCTTTAATCCACATGTTGAAGGGAACATCATTCTGAGTACAACTCGACGTTAATCTGAATTTAACCCGAAATTCATTTACGTTAACGCCAAATGTCAAGGTCGTTATCGGACCCACGTGTAACGTTTGGGATCTTGAACGAGCATTTGATAACGTCGGGCCAAAACGTTTATTTATTCAACATTTTGTTATCTTGACAAGTTGGATGTGCGGCATTTGTGTTTCGCTTACAACTCTCCCTTCGATTGGAGTGCTATGGCGATGATCGCAAGAAATGGAAACGTCAAGCAAGAAAATGAGCATTTATTAATGTAATGATGCTAATTTGAAAAGAATGACAGGCGAAGTATTTCTGCTTTACGACTTGAGGCGGCTTTTGTGACAAAGATGCTCACCCAATTTTCATCATTAGCAATCGGAGACGAGGATGAGTCATTCGACTTTTAATAACTTCAGGTATTTCTTGGTTAAACATTTCTCTCAGACGTTCTTTTCCGGATTATTTGCAATGACGTCACGAAAGGTTCGCCATCTTGCGCCGTCCGCCATTCGTCTACAAATTAACTCAACTGCCTGCTAATGATGTTTTATCAGATAAACTCGCCCTTGTTCTCCCAGAAGCGATGTTTTTGTTCCCCGACTTCTGTTTGGCGTTGATGCTGACCACGACGCCCTCAAACAGTGTATCACTGGTTCTTCCCGTTTTTTGAAAAGCAACTGGGTGTGTAATACAGCCATGCCCGGCGAGCTAACAAACACTATTGAGCAAGTCCGGTAAGTGTTATCAAATGATAGCATCCTGACCCTGCGCCCATTGTTAACAAAAACACACTCGTGCTTGGAAAACTTTTAATAATGAGTTCATGTTGACTTGACGCTGAACCAGCGATTGGGAAAGTAGCCTAGCTTGAAATTAACATTGAGCAGGTCGCGGCTCGGGTCATTGGCTACAATACTTCATTATAACAACTTCTCAAAAAGCGCGAAGCGACATCTGTCGTGATGTTGTCGTCTGCTTCAAACCACCAAACGACATCTTGATGGAATTTTCTGATTGACATCAACCGGAAGTAAGGAGCGTTTATTTCATGTAGGGATTCATTCCCGCGACCTTTACACATTACGTCATTTCGTTCTGGTCTCCAACGGTTGTAAAAAGGTTCAATTTGCGCTTAACTGGGTCCCAATGAAGATGTGACAAATGCATTTCAAACCAATTGGAAGAATTTTTTGTTAAATCTTGCAGACTCGCCCAACATTCATATATTGCTTTATCGCAGTTTCCTTTATTTCAAATCCAGAAACACTTTAAGAGTAAATATATTTCTTTAAACAAAGTTATTTTTGGAAAATCGACGTAACATTTCACCAAACTAGCGTAATCTCCTCTTCAAAAAGCAATTTTCACCTTCAGACATAAAAATGGAGGCCCCTTTAAGAAAACATATCCCAAAACTCTGTTGGGAAGTTACGTAAGAAAATAATTCTTCATGGGAATTTTTGTATAAATGTGTGTGTATAAAACAGCTCGAGTACCACCAGAGGTCAGCACCTTGCAGTTTTAATGAACCGAAATAAGAACCAGTGATCTGAATTCAAGAAGTTGTGAGAAAGCATGACGCTTAATGAAGAGAACGGGCGATGAACTTCGCACGGCTTGTGCAGAAAAGGCACGTATATTAGCACGTGGATCAGGCCACGGAAACGCTCTACCACCGCTATATAAACATGCCCGGAAAACACATCGACATACTAGTATATCGGGGACTTTTTACTACCTGAAAGCGTGGATAATGACTAAAGCGTATTTCTGTTTGGAATAACATTTGAAACCCATAACAAGAGGTATCTGTATACTGCAATACATTCAGAAAACGTTCTTGCAAAGCAACGTCTCGTTTAAACAGGAACTACACGACGGTTTTCTTTAAAGGTAATTTACTTACAATATACATCAACGAGAGCGTCTTAAAGGGACATTAGGAGTGTTTTTGTAAAAAGAAATATGACTGTTAGTCACCCTCTGTGCTTGCAGAGTTTATCTTCCGAAATTGTGGTATCTCACAAGCGATGTCTTCTAGCCAAGGAGATGCCGTTTTTACTGTAGATTTTGCCTTTTAATCTTGATTCGTCAGCTACGTAATTATATCACAATGCTTTTACATAAAGAAATACTGACTCACGATGATATGATGTCAAAAACTGATGACATCACAATGCAATGTCATTATGATCTCATAGACATGATGTCATGAGCCCTCGTAACTTCTGATATAAATCATATAAACACGTGTTGAAAAATAAATTACATTAAATAATATCTGTAACTTTCATATTTGAAGACACGCACTTGGATGAAATGCTCTATGAAGTAATGTCCTACATGAAGAAATAACGCCTTAAAATCCGGTTCGACAAAAATATCCAGATTGTACTGTTTCTTTAAAGCAACTTCATATTGACTGTTTTTCGTTACATGAAAATGTACGAGTCACTTGTCATTTTGAAGTATGAAAAGGCCGCGTGTTTAGGCGGGGATACACGTGTTCAACGCGAAATAATTGCACCATGTTAACCTAATTTCTACGATATAGTGGCGGGCTAATTACAAATCAGCGCAATTACCTAGAAAACTGTGGATCAATTACACTGACTATCCGATGAAGCAATTCACGCCATATGCTACATTTTCCTATATAAATCTGACCGATAACGTCCCGCTCCAGTTGTTTCAAGACATCATTCAGAAGAATTAATGTTCCGCGTGTCGTTCCGCATGACTGAACCGTGTAAAACAGGGAACACGGTATTAATATTAGGCTGATGATGCTTTAAAATTAATTCGAAACAATCCAGGGGCATAATTCGCTCTATTACACCGCAACCAAAATAATTTGGTACGAACCCAAAGAACACACACATAAACCAACTTATAATGCTCTTGAAAGGTGAAGTCAACCATTCACGTCCATATGTTGAAAGGATACATGTCCAAAATGATACATGCCACAACAAGCATGTATTTAAAGGCATTACTGCAGCAGGGGGGAGGGAGCCCCTTTAAAAAAAGGTTGCACCTCAGTTCGGTTGACCCAATCGGTCGTTGCTTACAAGTACAGGTACAGGTAATTGGCGATGCAGCTATCTCGAATATCTAAGACAATGATTATGGTAATAATACTTGCCTTGTTTCTTGAACTGGACTCGTGTATGCCCCGACTATCATTACCCCCATGTTGCCCCTGGGTGCCTGCATTCCCGTTGGGGGTGGGGGATTGTTCTGCCCCGGGGACTGTCCGCTGGGACATAGGGCTCCGGGAGGGGTACGGGCTCCCCACACTACAGCCCTGCCCCACGAACAGCGGGATACCCGATCCTCGGGGATTTCTGGACTTGTCCATGCCAGTTTTGCTCTGCAATAAAAACATAACCTATAAGAATATGCAATGTAATACAATACGTAAACAGCAAAAGCATATACTTGAAAATTCCATGGTCTGCAAAAATAGAAAAACAAAAAACCATCCAATTGAAAAAGATTAAACTGTCAAAAGATAACAAAAAAGTCTATGCATTCAGTGGTAAGTTTGTCATAAACGAAAGGCTCGCGATAAAACAAACAACTGTACAGTTCTGAAAAAAACCTATGTCGTGTTTGCATATACAACGAACACCAAACACAATCATGTTTTAAACATACATATATGTATAATACAGCTCACTGTCACTTCATATCAATCCACGGGCGACTAGTCCTAAAACATCCCCAGTCCCCCACAAACCTAAATTCCTCCGAGACGTGTATAGATACAAACGTAATAAAAAGTTCCACGCTTGAGAAATCGGCGACCCAAAGCGCTCTACTGTATCTAAAGTTGGATAGTTAGTCAAAGCAGGCAAAACGCATAATACAAGTGCATATGTAACATCACCTTGTCGCAGTCATCCACGCGATAGGAACACGGGACTTCAAGTAACACGGGCTGTATACGAGTCTTTATGACTGGCCCCGGGCTCGCTCTCACAAACCAAGAGCCGGTCACAGGAGATGACATGTACATGGCAGTCGGGATCCTACATTATTTTAGGGCTTTTTTGAAAAGCAAATTGTTTCCTAAATTATTCTTCACGATAGTGTACTAATTCTTACCCATTCCCCTTTTGTCGGGATATCATTGTGAACACTTTCCCCCCGAAGAACCCCACGATCTTGGCAGCTGAAAATGTTAATAGGGCTTCCCCCTTTTATACTGTTGCACGCCAAGGCGGGGTTAAATAATGGTAAAGCATAACAAAGACGTTTTAGGCACGGTGATTAATGACATTCTCCCGAAGACGTCTTGGGCACCCTGTTTGTAAATGTTTTCATGTCTTTCATAGCCATTTTCATTCAATATGTCAAATTCCGGTTTTAGCGGAGCGTTTACTTTTTTTTAGACATTTTCGAGAAAATAACAGGGCTCATACAAAAGGAATACCCTCAAATATTGGTATAATTATATGGTTATTTAATTCACAATTGGGACAAAATTGAATGACTGCAAAAGGTGTACATCGGGTCCCCTTAAACCCTTATTAACAGGTACAAGTGGTGTACTTGAAAACCTTGAGGTTCGAATAATCTTTCTTTATTGGAAAATAACCATTCCTAATTGTTATTCATTCCTTATTGATAATCAATTCCCAAAGGTAACCAATTCTTAATTGGTTATTTCATTAATAATTGGAAATCTATTTCTGATAAGTAATCAATTTTTATAATGTTACAATAGAATTTCGTTAAACTTCTATGAAAATGTGCCCCAACTCAAAGTAGGAAAGATAATATATATTGTATATTGGCTTTGGGCATTAGGAACGAAAGGAGTATATTAATTGGTAAGCCTCATTTCCTGTCGCAGAAGTAGATATTAGACTTTTAACACGACGATGTACATCTCAATACAGGGAACTTTAAACAGACTGGAGGCATAGGAGACAGGGATAACGTTTAAAGGGGCAGTAGCACATTTTTTCGCTCAAATAAGTCGATGAAATGTATTTGAAAAATAATGTCACCAATAGTAAACACCCTTCTCTCGTCGGAAAATCAAGTTAAAAAATGAGTGGATATGGTCCGGTAAAGCCATGGGAATCATTTTTGTAATTCGAAATAATAAAATGTGTTCACATTAAAATGGCCGCCATGCAATGATTGTTTATACGCAACACCGTTATTAACACTACGGACAATTGGTTTGTGTAATAAGATGTTTTACCCTCTAAAGTAAATATAAATGAGATAATTTATCACTATTTATGGGAAATTAAAAAATTGAAATTTGCAAAAAAAAACGTGCTACAGCGCCTTTAAGTGTATACGAAAACGTCAATACGCTTGTCTTTCAAACAGTACAATACGATGATGCATTAGTTTGACACTCAGACTCTGAAAAAGCATTATCGTAAAATATAATTTTATTAAATATTGTAAAGAAGCCTTTGAGAAATGGGATTTTCAGAAAACAGATCTCTTCTTATCAATATTTAATTAAATGGTGATAATTTCAGAATAATACTTCTGTTAGAGCCTGAGTGTTACACTAATGCTGCAAGTCAGCATTTTAAAGATAAATACTAACTCACATCATTGAACAAACAACACAATCTACCTTAAACGTGTATAAGAGTCTTATTTGATTGTTAAAATATCAAGACGATGCTGAATTTCTTATATCCAACATAATCTACCTTAAACATGCACAAGAGGCATATTTGATTGTTATAATATTTATACACAAACGTCTGTTAAACTATATCAAGACGATGCTGCATTTCGTTGACAAAAATCCAACATGAACTACCTTAAACGTGTAGAAGAGGCTTATTTGATTGTTAAAACAGTCATACACGAACGTCTGTTAAACAGTATCAAGACTATGCTGCATTTCTTAGACGTTGCAACCAACCATTTAATAGTCATTAGATATAGAATTATTACCAACATTGTAATTATTATTGGCAATTATTGATATTATGGCTCCCTAATAAAACGTATCCCCGCCGTGGGCTATCTACTCGCTAATTAAGCTGAGCAAGATAATAAATCAGTACCATCAATAGGCAGAGCAGTGGTCGTAAGCTAGTAAGATGGCCCCAGACAGGCGTAATGGACAGGCAATCGCTTTAATGTCAATAGTGGGTTTCATTGTTAAAGGGCCCACCTCGCGAAGAAACCCGCCTGAAGGTATATGACAAGGCTTTGGAGGAACTATGTAAGTTGTAATTGGGCGAGGTCTTTAAGACATTAAACAAGGGGAAACTTGGCTAATTGCAATTACAGGGAACTAAAGGTTGATGGTAAATACGTCAGATTTGTGGTGTGGTTTCAAACACGGAAGTTGCGACTTCATTCAATGTTTATTCAGTATTAAGTACAAAATATCAACAAAATAATTATTATTGTGACAATAATGGTGTTTTACAAGTTTCAAATAAATCTTAATCTATAAAGACTATAGACGACTATGATTAAGTCTATACAGATGGAGGCACTGTTTTTCGCTTTAAATATTGCAATGGGATGTATCAATTTTCCTATGCACATATGTCCTTAGAAATTGTGAAGTATCGAAGGGATCTGACAACGTGAATCAGGGTTTTGAAAGTCATTCAGAAATATGTTATCCAGGCCAAAAGAAAGGCATGATGTTAGTCAATCCAAGTAAAAGATGGTATGGAAACAGTTATGGTTTGAAGAAGGACTTGACTATAGATAGTCAACCAATAAATGGTATCAAACAAAACCGTATGGTTTGAAGAAAGGCTTGTATTTTGCGAAGTCAACCAAAAAACGGTACGAAAACCGTATGGTTTGGAGAAATACTTGATTTTAGACAAGCCAAGTAATAGATGGTATGAAAATCGTATGGTTTCAATAATGGCTTGATTTTAGTAAGGTCAACATATAGGTGATACGGAAACCGTATGCAAAATGGCTTGATTTAAGTCAACTAATAGATGAATTGGAAACCGTATGGTTTGAAGAAAGGCTATATCTTGATTTGAGTCAAGTCAAGTCATTCATTAGATTGAAACCGTATGGTTTGTAGAGAGGCACATTTTGCACTGGTCACCCAGTAAAGTATATGGACAGCATATGGTTTGTAGAAAAGCTTAATAACAGTAGTCAAACACAAAATTGATGTTCTGAAAATCCTCTGATTTGAAATCAAAACCATAATTCCATTTACGGGAATAAGTTCAATCAGCATTCCAAAGTAATGTAGCTGAAACGATTGACAGTCTGCTTACCATATCTGTGAATATTTCAACATAGGCACAAAAGCATTTGCATTGTAGTATATCAGCATTGTATGCACAGTTAAAATTTTCAAACGCAATCGAACATCGCCAAATACTCTTCCGTTTTTATTGACAGTCAACCTCCTTTTTGCAACACTAAGGACGTTTACGACAACATCGTAATCAAGCAATGGAATATACATACTCTTGCCTTACTTTTAGCTTTTAAACTTTAAATGTCGTTTAAAGACGTACGCCCTTGTAAAGTTCGAAAAACACTACACAATCTATATAAGCCGTGCCTTTTGTTTTGTACATAGAATATACCATACACGATATGAATTCTTTTGTTGAAAACACGTTTGTTTTGGCTAAAGAATGTCTTTATTTACATTGTACGTGATAAGGGGCAATAGTTTAAACAGATTACGCATAACCATCTCCATTCAGAGAGCGACTATGAGCCCGTACGTTTACATACATATCCTTTAAGTAGATTGGAGTATACGATGTAATGTCTTGATCTATTAGTGATGTGATTGGAAGCAAGGCGGCCATAAGCGAGCAGACCACTTCCCGTCTAGTGATAAAAGACTGCCAGACGGAACCTCTGTAGCGCTATCACTTAGTCTGACACAGAACATTACTTTTATCGATTGGTATCTCCTTCTTTAGAGACCGGGCCCCGTTCATTCACCTCGCGCAGAGGAGCCGAGCTCTAAAACCAGTCCAACCATGACAGGAGAAGAGTTCTTTCTCATGACCTTCTGATCCGCCATAATTGAATATTTGAGAAGTTAAACTCCACAAGTTTATGTTTAAGATTTATCAAATATACACAATATTATGAGTCAGATTGGATGAAAATGACAAGTTGAGCGACTAATACACCCGAGCCCGCTTCTATACAACGTGTGACAGCGAACCTTTAAGATTGATACAGATACATCATGGTGTTTTTATACACACTGACTCATACGTAATCTGTTTGAAGAAGGTCGGTAGATATTTGGTGGGATAGAGGCGTGTTGGGAGCAGCAGAACGTGATGAATCGACCCTTTCAGGGTTTAATCTAACTGTAGAGTGTGTGATGTCACCCTTAAAGTTAATCGTAACTAGTGTAAGCATTTCCAATTACTCTTACCTACTCTCTCGCAATCATGAGTGGCTCGGTGAAATGAGACATATATATGTGCGTCTCTCTTTAATTAACGTATTCCGGTCTTTGGATAGAAGAATGTATCAAATACATAAAGAAAATGTGTTCATATGTGTACATCGATGATTAATTTATATATACACTTTGGCTCGGTGAAATGAGAATGCGCATCTCTGTTTAATCGACATCTTCCGCACTTTGGATAGAAGAATGTATCAAATACATAAAGAAAATATGTTCATATGTGTACATCGCTGATTAATTTATATATACACTTTTGGCTCGGTGAAATGAGAATGCGCGTCTCTGTTTAATCGACGTCTTCCGCACTTTGGATAGAAGAATGTATCAAATACATAAATAAAATGTGTTCATATGTGTGCATCGCTGTTTAATTGATATATACAATTTGAGTTGAATCTATCTAACTCTATCACCATCAAAGGAATGTAGCATCTATTGCAATAACGTTTTTATGATGTATCGCTGTTTAATTGACATTGAGTTGAAATCCTTTTGTATGGGTCGGGTCAAAAGGATGAGCAATAACACTGGTATGTGCATCGTTCTTTAATTAATATATTCCCACCATCAAATAATGTAGCAGCCATTGCAATACAGTTTTTATGTGTATCACTGTTTAAGTGATATGTACATTTCAAGTTGAAATCCATTATATGACAAACTCTCCCACCATCGAGTTAAAAGGAAGAGCAATAACTATTATATGTGCATCGTTCTTTAATTAATATATTCCGCACTTTGACTTAAATCCAACTGCTTGATAAACTCTCCAACCTTCAAAGAATGTAAAAACTAGTAGCAATTACGCTTATATGGACATCGCAGTTCATTAATATCTTCCGCAGATTAAATCCAATTGCAAGACCAACTACCTAAACTTCAGAATCTGATATATGTTGCATGACTCTGATGTACGTGATACGACAAAGACGAAATAACATCGTCTCAGACAATTTAAAACTTCTAAACGTTCTAAACGTAATTAAGCAAAGTGTTGTGATCTATTCACCCTAAACCATTACGAATTATTGCTTATGTAAAGTAGATATGATGGATGTACACTTAAAAACATTTTTGCCAATATTTCATCAAGGTCCAATTCACTTAAGGAAAGAGGTCGCTCTTATTACGTGATAGAGCAAGAAGTATGCTATTCACGGGAACTGGCACATTTAATGCATGGTGTTAACTGCATAGATAAATAGACAAACTCCTAACCACACACTTTATTACTTTCCCGACATAGGGACATAAAAATACTTCCCTCTTGAACGAGTAACCTACAGCAAAGGAAACGCTACTTATGTCAATGCGAATGTCTTGAATTAATGTTAACACATTATGGAGCTCATATTAATAGTTCAGTATTACCTACAGTGACAATAAAGCGCCACGAGAAATGATACACGTTTATGAATGATAGGGACATTGATATGCTTGTTAAACAGAGGAGCCTTTGTAGGGAGCAACAGAAGTGATAGTCCCGTAGCCGTGGACGAAATAGTTATTGTCACACGTATCTTATCCCACCCAGTTCAATTGTAAAATATATGTATGCGTTGTAAATAACATTGCTGAGAAATTCGGCATGTTTCAGATTTACGTTCAGACGTAACTTTACACTGATATGAGGATTCCGGAAACAAGCCTCCTATATGCGATATGACAGATCGTCTCTCTCTGGTTGAATCTTAGTATACAGACTCATATTTGAATGTCAGAACAGATAACTTCGCAATAACAATATCATTTAATGCCTCCAAAAGGCAAATAATTGCACGAATCAAGTCCTATGTAAAAACATTGCTCATAAACGCATATTTACCACATAACTACTAAGTCTACTTTCTGGCATGTTGTACCGTACAATGAAAGATCGCAAAATACGAGTAAAAGGTGTTGATCAAAATATGGTTAATGCCAAACCCTGAGGAAGGCTTCTGTTCCACTTCTATTTTATAACACTATGAGATCGAAACTAAAGCCCGTCTACGAAACTGGTATCCCATATTTCCAATTTATGTTCTAACGTCTAGTAAACTTCATTACAGAGTGACGTATCCGAAAAATAACAGACCGTCTTACTACCAGATTGCAATGTCGTAATCATAAGATGACCAACTGTCCCAAACGTACAGAAATCCCGTTCACTTCAGTAGTGCGAGATCACTGTTGTCAACCTCTTGTTCCGCAGTGACGGAAAAAGACCCCTTCCTTCACTCAGGAGAAGACCAGCATGATACGCGAGTCACGCGTCTGAAAGCTCGGTCTCGGTGCAGTCGCTCGAATTTCAACAACTGTATTGTGTTTTACACCCGATCTGCAAAACGAGAAGTGGACTCTTCATTCAGCTTTGACTCGGTAACATCGATTGCAGGAGAAGATGACTGCACTCTTTGATCTCCTACAAACCGAGCCCCTTTGGAAGCCCTGTTGTCCTCATAAATTCATCCCGATTGCCTTGTGAAACGAGAGATGCACAAGGAGATATTGGAGGGAAGGAGGGGGAGGCAGACTGGGAAGGGACTAGCGGACTAACGGCATCAACGCTGATCGAATTAGTCTTGGAAAGGCGAAGCTAGCTCCAGTTATCATGCAAAGCTGTTTGGGCATAATCATATCGCCGCATTAAATTAGAAAATTAGCCAGCATTGTGCAAAAGCAATTCGTCAAGTTCCCGTTTCCCGAAATGACTAAGAAAAAAGCCACGTCGTTTCACCCCGTTCCTCGAGGACATGAGGACTATACAACTAAACAGATAGAGCTCGTTTCAGATTAGATTATTGGGTGTTTAACAGTCGCCCTTGAGTAGATTTGTTAACGTAATCAGAATTGATGTATTAACTGCTCCGGCAAATGTAAGATGATTGTTTTCCTCCAAGGATAACCTTTCTGAGAGTGGCCAGACACCATGTCCCTCCCCCAATTGCAACTCCTGCCCCCAGCACCGCAAGTCTTTGATGCCAATGGTACGAGATCTAACAAACCGAATACTAGCAGAAAGTAGCCTGTCTACAGAAGCAGTGAAGTGACAGATCTCTATTGTTACCATGTGGTAGCGGTAAGTCGAGTCGGGGCACTTGGGGGGATTTACGACAGGACATGTTGAGAGGTGCAACTGCATCACAGTGAGTAGAACAAGAAGTTGTAGACAGGATGGCGCACTGAACACTGGACGCGAGTGTGTCTACCTGACTTGTAGCAGTGAGAGACAGGGTTGGTAGGAAACACGTTGGAGTATGGTGATAGGCACTCGTCTGTCTCTAGCAACGAGACACTCTCATGGAGACCTCACTTTATGTTGTTACTTGAAAAAAAAGAAGTGAACGATCTGTGGATCATTTAAATCTTCCTTAACTCACCCTATGGAGTTATTACAGAAAAACGAAAAACCTTTTTCGAGCCATTTAACCCCTATTAATGCAATGTTTCCAAACTCTTTCTACGAAGTTATTACAGAAAAACTTGTTTCGAACCATTTAACTCCTATTTATGCAACGTTTCAATTTCCGTATACGAAATTATTGCAGAAAAACGATAAAACTTTGTCAAGTCATTTAAACCAATATTTATGCAACGTTTCCCCTCTCCTTCTGCTTACTCTATGAAGTTGTTACAGAAAAACCATAACTTTGCCAGGTATTTAAACCAATATTTATGAACCTTACCTCTCTCCTACTTACTACGAAGTTATTACAGAAAAATATAACATTTTGTGAAGTATTTAAACCAATATTTATGCAACGATTCCTCTCTCCTTCTACTTACTCTATATGAAGTTGTTACAGAAAAAAACTCGCTTTGCGTCAAGTCATTTAAACCAATATAAAAGAACATTTTTACATTATCCCTCTACTTACTCTATGAAGTTATTACAGAAAAAAACATAATTTGTGTTAAGTCATTTAAACCGGTATTAAAGCAACGTTCTTCCTGTATACTGAAATACTCTATGAAGTTATAACAGAAAAAAAACCATTTTGCCAAGTATTTAAACCAATATTTATGCAACGTTTCTAATCTCCTTAACAGCCATTAACTCACTTAACGAAGAAAAACGAAGGTGAGATTTGATTATTTTAACCCTTTTATATATAACATTTACCAATCCCCATTAAAACAGATCAACCAATACGTGATTTTGACGAGTTTTAGGGTTGGTGTAAGTAAATACAATTTTAACACTAATTTTCAAGCCTGTCAAAGTCATCCTGAAATTTAACCTTTAATACAACCAATTTTCATAAATATATTCGCCCAATATTCGAAACAACTACAGAAACTACGACAGCGACTCCTGTAGATACGCCTCTACCCAACTTCCCAATGCAAGGCATAACTCTTACCAGTCTCCATTACTGGCTGATTTAGGCCTTGCAGTATTTCCCTTAAAAATCTGTGTTTAGAAATCCAGGCCCGCTATGCATTTCTGGTGCAGCGATTCACTATCTAGGCACGAAAAAGCGAGGGAAATACCGCAAGAGTTAAATCAGCCAGCAATGCAGACTGGCAAGAGTTTACCTTGCGTTTGGAAGTTGGCCCCTACCATGTAATACAAAACCCGTAAGAGGCTCCCCTTTGAAACTCTCTCCGATAGTTGAATCACAGAGAACGAGCGAGCTCTAATATTCCGCCCTGAAGTTTCATACCTCTCACTCAAACTCACATCGACAAGGATTCAGTCATTCGGAAAATTTATCAGAACCAAAGATAGAGACCCCCTATCACCTTCGATTTGCATGCAACATTGCGTGTCTCAGGCTTCAGGTGTACTTGTTATGCTTGTCAATGTCAATAGATCGCTATCGGCATATTCAGAATTTGGTCTTATCAGCGATTTGCATTATTCATACTTAAGCCCTGAAGATCAAGTGAAATGGATTGCAACATAAATGCTTTGATTCTTACCTTTAATGTGTTATCTTTAGATTTCCCCATTATGGTCGCATTAAATGATTTCCTTCGGACTAGATACTCCAGATTTAGAGCAACTTTATATCAGCACTTCAAGCATATCCCAAATAGGAAACACCATAAATCACAAGTTACGTCCCCGATTGACGGATTATGACCATATCCAGTTTGAGTGCACGCTAAGTATGATCTGATATGTGAACGGCGATCAAACCCGACCAAGTTGTCTACTTCCGGTATTGGAGGGTTGCGACACGAATCAAAGTAATCCAATTTAATAGCACAAAAAGTCACCGGGAAAATTTACAAGCAATCAAACATCCATAAGTCTGATTTCAAAGGATAACAATTTATCGTGTGTATCTATAAATCGTCTGCGGCAAACACGATCATATCTAGTGAAGTGACAACTCTCACAGGACGCAGATTTCTTGTTCAAACTGTTCATTGGCACAAGAGGTTGTCGGTTAGGTGAAAGAACACATACTACAAGCGATCACCAGATTTACACTTCAAAGTTGGTCTCAAACGGGTTTCATTAGTCCCGATGTAATCACTTTTTTCTTGAAGTTATTATTGAACTTTGGTGCTGCTTTATCTGTCATTCGGTAATCCAAAGCAATGTTATAACGAAAACGCATGGGAACTTTCTTTCAAAGAAATCAGACCGTGATTTATTGTGGACCTTGCGTCGTGCGTAGACCGGCATTCTGTATATCCACAAGAGGTCAGGGGTCAGGTAGACTAGAAACCCGACACCACAATACACTGATTAGCACATCACTGACTCCGGTCACCTGTCACAGGTATATAAAGTAACACAGGTAGGTAAAGTATCAATCCAGGTATGTACATCTATTGTCTCGTGAGGTCATGCCGTGTTTCCGCATTGCTGTTACAATCCGTGAAATGAGAGGCGACAAGCTCAGGAGCACAACACGGCATATCCGCCTCCAAGGCCATCCTTGACCAAGACTGTTGGTCTAACAGATGCACGCTCTTGCCTGTCGCGGCGGGTTCACAGCCCTCGGCAAGACCGTCCACTGGGGACGCTTTTTTTCAACGGCCTATCGGCACGACCCCTAAATTGATCTCCATTAGAAAGCGTGGACCGAGGGGGCTGACTGTGTAATACGTTTGGCTATTGTCAGGGTCTGTACTCATGGTAATGCTCCACTTCTCACACTAACTGGCCCCATGTCTTCCCCTTCCACAATGGCTTTGTCCTGCAGCTCCAGATCATTGAATATTGTCTCTGTGTTAAGCCGCTATGAGAGACACTGTCACTGCACACAATACACCTCTGAAAGGGCTGGGCTCTCGTATACCAAACCGAAACACGGAGCAAGGCAGGAGTCGCCCGTGTCCGCTGTGAGGAGCTCTCAGTCCGGTAGCTAGCATCCCCTTCTACACGGGGGATTCTAGAGGGGAATTAGCATGGAGTGTCCTCACCCATACACAGAGTTAGAGAACCATTGGACTCAGTGCGAGATTCATACTTCAAATCTTCATGTTTGAGGTATACGTATTTCAACTCATGTGTCAGAAGTTTCAGCATCATACACATCCAAAGGTTTAAATCTTAGCTGTAAACGTCAGCGATCCATCTCTCTCCCGAGACGGCACAACTCGCCTGCCCAGCTGACTAGGAAAGAAGTGATGGGCAGATCTGCATTCACTCTCTAGCCCTGTACTAGACTGCGCGTGAGTGCGCGTGTGTGCGTCCTTTTCAACGCCTCTGGTTAACAACGCTGCAAGCCTACCTCTCATTAATGACAATACCGTATTACAAGAACCATCATTGTTTGACATCTGACCTCGGACTCAACCTCGCGTTATATTAGGGACAAACATAGATCTATTTTTCAGATAATATTGTTAAGTCCTCAAGAATCTATAACTATTCTTCTAACGTGATCCTGTAGGTCAACACCGAATGGTCAGCATTGTGCTTCAGCATGGACAAGATTCATTAGCGAGGCACCACCGACTTCAATTGTTTGACAGCGAAAGGCCGTTGGTCGATAACTCAAACAAACCCCAAAGACGGTTAAAAAATGTGAAAGGAATCAGTTTTTATGGAGTTTTTCTAGCCCCTCGAGCAACCCTCCCGTTTGCTATGCAAACCATCAAATCTCAATAAGGAAACACTTCTTCCGTTGGGATATGCTCTAACAATAGACCCGAGAGAGAATGGTACGGAGAGGTGATTTGAACTGTTTCAACACTCACTACCACAATACAACTGGTCCTTCTGACGTGAACCGTACGGTCGCTTTGTGTCGTCACTGGAGGAGACAGGTTTGGTAGGGATGATGTGGGAGGGGCGGCAGGGTGGAAAATGCAGACTGACCAACATATACACGTATTTACATCAATGCATTGGTCACTGGGCAATCGTGATGTAAGTTCAATGCATCGTAAATGATTCTCGTTTATCCGCACATTGAAATTGATTGTCAATTGTAATTGAAATCTTGGAAAATAAGCCCAGTGTTTCAGTGCTTGAAAATATCGTTTTTAGTGTTGTCAGTTCGCTGACAATTTCAATTATACGGTATACGTCTCGAGT
The DNA here is from genome assembly GCA_936450465.1 of Gibbula magus. Taxonomy (NCBI): domain Eukaryota; kingdom Metazoa; phylum Mollusca; class Gastropoda; order Trochida; family Trochidae; genus Gibbula; species Gibbula magus. Next base: position 8,072,215 of record OW388291.1, read on the forward strand.
GTCATGTCACTGTTTACCTAGGTGTTCGTTGACACGTATATTCATCAAATTTTATATATGTAGTTTTCGTCACACTAAACGTCTATCTAGAGCGTCATTATAGTGAAAATTATTTCGTGTTAAACGTTTGCACGATGACAATTGAATTCACCGTATTCATTTATTAATAGATGTATACTGTCAGCACATTCTCCTCTGTATACATGTGGATTCTCCTCTGTATACATGTGGATTCTCCTCTGTATACATGTAGAGTGTCGTTGCGTGTACACTCCATTCATGGATGTATATTTCAGTGTTGTCCCACTGTCACGGCTGTCAATCAGGCGTGGTATAAGCAAACATTTCGCGGGTGTTTATCATTCCATTTAGAAGCGACTTCCCCTGTTGGCTGGAGAAGTGACAAGCACTAGCGGCAGGAAGGGACGATTGTTAACTAAACTGACAGACTCACACAGGGCTTCTGTGACACGACTGTTGTTGTCGTGTGCTCAGAGTTCAATATAGTACGCTGTCCACTTAACACGAGTTCCACTAGTTATCACTTCACCTGAGCGTTTTACGGGACAGGTAACGTCGCCCATGACATGTTAATTAGTAAGGTGTATCGGAAGGTATTGAAGAGTGTTCCATGATTTGACAGCCCCGTGTTGTCAGGTGAAAGGAAAGGGTGGACATTCAGTTAGTGTGTGTTGTCTTGGAGAAAATAATAAAGTGGATGTGTGTATAGACGATAAGAATCACAGTGAGCCTGGCACGCTTCTAGAGCAGTGGAGTTTAGTTAGAGATTGCCTGAGGCGGTCCTCGTAGCCTGTCGTCGCGACTTGCGTGTAGACTAAAAAGCCCGTTCTCATGGTACGATTTGTTGTCACGACTTGTTATAACCAACTTTAGTTGCATTGTGAGAACATCCAAGTTGGATCGACTTACCAACTTATGCACATTCTAATATTATGTTGATACTACTAGATGTAGTGTATGACAACGTTAAGTGTGTCCCCCCCCCCCCCCCACATACCCACACATAAACAAGCATTTAAATGTGATGCCCCTGATTCAACCTTATGAAATTTTACATTAAAACGGTATAGGAATGAATCTTTATCAGACGGACAGATCATCATCAAAATGTACAGAAGCAATTTAACCAACCAATGAACGTTTTTATTGGAAACCAAGAGAAGTCGACCATATATATAGGAGATGAACATCGAACGTCTGAAATGTCACTCAAATACACCATAGAACTTTTGTTTTATATTTTTCCATGTAAGATTCGAAACTTCAACAAGACGTAAACGAAGCCCGAATGATTCAAGAACATCTACGTTACGGCAATAATTCAACTCCTATGACTCACGCCGTTGAAAGATCTGTTCACGCCAACTTATGTCAAAATCGCCAGGCAATTTAAAAGATCAATGAAATATACCAGTTAACTGATTTAAAGGCTCCAAACATCAAACAAAATATAAAAAAAGTATTAAAATTCAATTAAATGAACAACAATTTAAAGGTTATGAGAAAATCCAAATTACGCTTTCTACAGTGAGTAAAGTTCTGATTCGTCTCAGTCTATCGAGTCTAGACTATATAAGTCAAACGAAGAGGCGACTCTATTACATCGGGTTGTATACCTATGTATATAGCCAGTAATCAATTACTTACATACAGTTTGATAGGTCGAGCCCGACCAACTTATAATCTCCTGTATTTGTTGGAGAAGGTACGACGCAACGATGTACTTTAAAGAATGTACTGTATCACTTAATAGTTACCCGCCACCCATGTTGTGAGATTTGGGTTGTGAGTTACGGAGAATAGACTTGATATACAAGTAAGTCCTCGAGGCAGGGAGAAAGCCCGCATCGCCTGTGGTTATGCATTGCGGTGAAACCTGCGAGCATCGACTGGAACTAGCCAACCATTGGTGGTACTACGCTGAAATTCCTTACTACGAGTAGAACATTTCTCTACTGCAGACTAAGTTGCCGTGCCCCTGGCGGGATTCGAACCCCGGACCTCTTGATCCGAAGCTATCCCGCCCCCTATCAAATAGGAAAAGTCTAGATAACATTGAAGTGAGTTGGTGTTTAACACCGCTTTCAAGAATGTTTCACTTGTATCATGGCTGGTAGTAATATTGCAGGGGGGAAACCCGCAACGCCATTGTGGCTATGCAGTATGGTGAAACCCGCGCGCAACGGCTGGAACTTGCGGATCCTGGGTGGTACTGCGCCGATATTCAGTGAAGCATTGCACCCAAACCTTATAGAACAGTTTTCCACAACAGACACAGTTGTCCAACCCACTGGAGGAATTCGAACCCTAGACGTTTGATCGGCAGCCGAACGCGCTATCCCGCCCCTATACATAACATTGAAGTTTAGGTATTTGAATTTGCAAGCCAAGAGGAATAGATTGATATTTAATGTTGAAAAAATATATTTACTGTTATATATTATATAGGGTAATATGAAAGTTACAAGGGAAATCAAATTACTATACTGATAATAGAGACTAGCATTTTGGATATTTTTATGTATCAATAAAAGGCACTTTGAATTTTATATCCCGAATACTTTTCATCTGGAAATCAGTTCCCTATTTCAAAGCAATCAGGAAGTTCCCCCTATTATTAAGCAATCTGGAGTTTTGTCCTTAATATCATGCGTCCAATCTGGATTTTTCTCTGTACCTCAGCAATCTGGAGTTTGGTTTTTAATACCAATCTATCTGGAGTCTGGTCTGGAAATTGCATTTTGATAAACTAAATTTCTATTACATTAATTTTGTATACGGTGAATCTGGACTACAGAATCAAGCTATCGACTACACGTGTGAATTTGGTAATGAATTTTAATAGTTCGTTACTTAATATATAAGGTAATCAATATCTAAACTTGAAAAAAACATACGTATATTTAAGAGCTCTCACAAATGCTTAATTTCAGAAGAGTGGAAAAATCTAGACTTTTTTAGTTTTCCTTAACATTGTTGCGATTGATTACGGAAAGAAGTACGGAAACCGCTCAGTCGATATTTAATCAGTCGTTTATCCTAAACTCCAAGCAATGGAAAAGCTTGTTTTTCACCCAACTATCTCCGTTACATTCAATGGCTCTCCGTTTTGTAAACGTTTGCACAGTGAAATCGGCCGACAAGCGGAGCGCTGTTAGAAACGTCTTAGCTATCGGTTTCGTTTGTTTGTACGGCGATATGATACCGAAAGAATCGTCGTTCAATATTTTGCAATTAGATTCCGATTGCTATTTGTGACATTTACTATCGATTTGGGTATCAGTGAACGTTGTCAAAAAATAAAAAAGCTTCTAATTTTAACAGCTCTGAGTGATAAATGCTGAACATGCAGACAGAATGTAAAATCCGGCGCGGGTGATACATGCAGCAAACAAATAAAACCACAGGGTGTTTTATCGGCAACATTTATGATAGATCATCAAATTGGATTAATTTTAATTTCATTACAATATGACAGCTATTAACCTTTAATGTAGCCAGTCTCGTGCACTCATTGAGGGAAGCCATTGTGAACGACTATGGGCCTTTTTATTACACATATGTGAAACATAACCACTGTCATAAATGTAATATGTGCACATGGGCCTGTTATCCACATTACCGTGCCATATCACCGTTACCTAGCAACACATGCCAGCCATTGTTTTGTGCGAATAAGTGGCATAATGATGGATATATCGTGATTGAAAAGGACACCACGAGTGCTTACAGTTTATATCAATAACGAAGGTAATAAATACATTACACTCGAAACTGTGTCTTCTGTGAAAGAGAAAATACGGCTCCGAGATTTGCTCTAATGAAAACACATAGGGAAGGATGAATAATCGACCATGAGGTTTTCTTAGAGCAGAAGACCGATAAGAGGTGTTATCTCCGAGTACTAAACCGTCAAATGTCAACATTTACATTTTATATATTTTCATTCCCAAATCTAGCGTTATAAAGGGTATGTATCGCTCACTAGCGTTATATTTAGACATAGAAGATATGCTTATAAATAGAGTAATTCAAGCCTACTCTATCAGCTTGCCTCAATGGTCTTGAGGTAGAGCATCCGGTTAAAAAAGGGAGGGATTTCAAGTTCGGATCCCTCAATCTCATCTGTGAACAATTTTAAGTTGTTTACTTTTCGATAATTAGTATTTGTGTTTATTGTTTAGTTCATTGGTCTGACAAATCCTTCTCAATCTCCTTGAAAGTCTTACTTTTAAAAGTAACACCACCTACCAGGACTTACTTACAAACGTAAGTCCTTAAAAGGGATAATTCTCGGTGGGGGGGGGGGGGGGGGGGGGGGGGGGGGGGGAAACAGACGCGGTTATTTACATTACATTTCAATAGGCGAAATCCGACCTAGGTTTATAAAAGAGACGAATATATAAATTTCATAGTCCCCCTTTCACTCGTACAAATGATCGCTCGCATTTCGTCAAAAATCTTATGACATATTTGCTCGTGTAATAGTCTCTACATAATCAATCGCCTGCTATCACTTTGAGGCATGTGTCCACCCTATAGGTAGGCGGGTTGTCGCCTCGTCTCATATCCAACATTCAGTCCTTAGTGTATAATAATTATATCTCACCTTTGTCCCCCCTATGTTGTACTTATCCGTTATCAAGAAAAAGTTGGACCCCCACTCGATGTCATTTGGGGGAACTTTTAATCACATATAGTTTTTGTATCCATATAGATAAGTAGGTATATAGTTAAACTGTGTATTGGGAAATGTACTGCTTATACCCAGATACGTTATTGATATCATGGGATATCATTTTTCATTGCCAGCGACTGTGGCAGTTTTTATTCCTGAGAGGGCGGTACTACCAAACATTTACGGGGTGTCATGGCTCTGTAATCTGGTAACCATTGGATACCAGAAACAGACATAAACAGTTAGTGTTCTTACTGTATTGTAGTCTCGTGAGTCTACGTTTATCGTTTTAATTTGACCATTTTATCACTTTGCACTAGTGCGCCAACATTCATTAATAAAGAGGTACGTAACCCTAGGTTGCTTTGTTCACATTGCACCTGGAGACACACATCAGCTCTAGACTACTCATTCATAAACAATAGACCGTCATTTGTCAATTTTTAAGTTAAGTTAAGGATGTTCGCTCCTCAAATTATATTTTTTAAAAGATCAAAGTATATGATTGGAAAATCAGCATTGAAAAATAGGGGGTAGTGTGGTTTTTTTCGAGATATGACGCCAGGAAGATAGTGGGGTGAAGTACAATTTTAACATGGGAGTCTATGGGAAAATGAGAAAAAAACTGCTAAAAACTTTAAAATACTACATTTCTAGTATTAAACTTTTTTTACTTTTTTGATATGTTACAAAGTTCATGTTACCCTACCGAAATCGATGAAAAAATATATATGGTAAAGTGGGTTTTTTAAGCTTTGACACAAAATGTACCTGAAAACCCCCTTTTATAGTCAAATTTAGGCCATTTATGCTGTTAAAGCACTTTTTAGAGGTTCTAAAGTCACATTTTCTCTATTTCATTTGTTTTCTTAAAGTATGTAGATGATGTAGAATATCATGAAGTAAATAAAGATGAGGAAACATCTTTACTTAATCATATTTCATTTTTGAAGTTGAACAGGAAGAAGCGGACATCCTTAAGTTTAGAAAAAGGTCAATTACCATGGTTTTTAATCAGCTTTTGAAGTTTCATTTTCATCAAATCTCTAAAAGTAAAAAGTAATATTTCAGGGTCACGCCATCTTTACGGAACAGATTGCTGTCAAGTCCTGCGCCCAACTTCCTCCCAACGCAAGGCGTAATCGCGCCAGTTTCCATCACTGGCTAATTCAAGACTTGCCGCATGTCCTTAAATTTCATGTGCTAGCATAGTAGAGCGTACTATGAAGCTCAGGTGCAGCGCATCGCTACACTAGCAGGGAAAGTTTAAGAAATGCGGCAAGGCTCAATCAGCCAGTGATTTAGATTGACGTGAGTTACGCCTTGCGGGAAAGTTGGCTGTGTATTACCAAGGAGCCTTTCATACAGTCTTGAATCAACCCTTAACCCAAGCCGATACACAGTCATACATAATTGGAACTAACAGCGTTGTTTTTAAATTAAATAATTTCAAATGTTCAATTTGAGTCTAATTGAAGTCTAGCATCTAGAGAAACACGGGCTGTATAGTTCGCATTTAACATAATAACACTGAAAAAACACACTATCAATAAAATGAAACTCGTAAGAATCTTTATAAAGTTTTCAATGTAATTTCCAAACTTTTCTACTCTAGAATGTAACAATTACTCCGCTCAGCTTGTCTTGGTTCGCACACAAGTATGTGTACTCTCCATCGCGTAATCGTTTCCTCAAATGTTGCAAATTAGTCCAAATCAACATTCCCCATTTATTAATTCAAAAGTATTGCGATTTATCTCCTTTGATGTAATGAAAAGTTTCTTTGATCTTGCCGCCGGCTTGTTGGTCCAAAACACACCAGCTCATCAATACCGCGTAGAGATTGATTGGTGAGTGCATTGTTACCGCTGAACCGCTCATTGACTGTCGTGTATTTATAGACTCGTACATTGATCTATGTTCTGTGCAAATGCATGTCGCTGATCGACAACTCGGGCCTCCGGAGCGTTAAGAATCTTAAACCTTGAAGAGCTTTAATTTATGTAAAAAAATGTATAGTGTTTACCAATACGACGTTTAAGTGTTGAACGTTGTTTAACAAACGTTAGTGTATGAATAGGCGGTAGTTAGAATGTTAGTTTTGGAGAAGATGAAATAATTGCTTTTAGACTGCAAAAAAGGTACACACTTGCATGGAACAAGATATGAGCCCCTTCGATTTTACGAATGGATACTATTTGACGAAGAGTAACGTTTATGAAACGTTGATTTTTCATGTATCAAACCAATTATGTTTGATACAACATTTCAACATAAGAAATAAATACCGATAACAGAGGAAGAAATAAGCTAATGCATGATGACACTACAAGAGGTGAGGCAATGGCTCCGTTCCATAACAGCGAGCGCTTATAATCGCTCATTGATCGCCCAATGTAGCGCTCAAGTAGCGCTCATTCTCTCCTGAACGACACGGTGCAAAACCTCAAAGTTCGCTCGCTTTGCTACGTAGCGCTACATTGAAAGCGGCGTTAAACCCCAACTCACCTCACCTCACCTCATTGAGCAATCGCGTTCAAGAGAGGTTTAAAAGTAATTGCTAATTGAGCGATTACTTTGAAACTTCTCTTGAACACGGCCCTGGTGATTGAGGGCTTTCAAGAGTATTTCCCGATAGATTACAGATAATATTAATATATTGAGAGTAAGCCCACAACACAATTGTCGTTATGCATTGCAGTGAAACCTGCGAGCCACCACTGACACTAACAATCAATAGACGGCACTGCACCAGGGGCGGATACAGCTTTTTTTTAAAGAAAAATGCTATAGTTACTGCTTCTAATGATATAAAGCCCTTTATAAATGTAACAAGGAGTGAAACACTATACAGTACTTGTATAGTTTATGTACATGTGTACCCTCAAACGGGGAGGGGGAATGCACCAATGTTTTGACTATGGTATCAATGATCATTTTTTTTAAATCACATAAAAAGGGGGAAGGGGATGCACACCCTTGCGTACCCCTCTGTATCTGCACTTTCATTAACTTGTCTATGCGATTCAGATTAATATCTCGCGTTCTCATCTTCAAAATGTCAAAAATGAAGAATTAAATATTATATATTAACTACATATAAAAAGAAGATTGTTGAAATAAGAACTGTAAAAAATGTCTACAACCTGTGAACTTGATTCAGATCCAGATTACACATCTTCGACTTCAAACTATCCCGAAAACCGACATTTTGTGAAGAGCTGTCTACGAATTAATTCACGTCATACGCCAGTGAACGACAATATCACAGCAACTGTCCCAGCTTATATCGATGCGTAGATGGGCGTGAGATAGTTACAGTAGTGGCCACGACGTATATTTTTAGTAATCCATCCAGGAAATCTTAATTAACTTTTACCTGCCCATTGAGTTAAATAAAGGTATCCATATCAGTCAGGAGTCGTAAAAATCTATCTCAGTCGCCTTTATAGTCGGCAGTTTGCGTCACGCTCTACTCACTAAACAAAGCAAGTAAACCCACTTTCATTCATAAACGGATGTCAGGGACTCTGTCAATGGGCGAAGATTTTATGATATGTGCCTTGCCTGGAAGAGCAATTTGCGAAGACTCTATGTCTCCCTATCAAAATACTACACATTCATAAACTCTTTTTACCACTCCTTCGGAAGCAATGAAACACGTCTATGTGTAGTAAAAGACACAGAAACCATGGTGATTTGTCAACAAACGCTGTGTATAAGTTGTCTGGAATTTACCTGTATAATTAACAGGTGTGACGAACACTCACCTGTGAGATCAAAGAAGCACAGGTATCATCCCAGACAGAATATGGTATCCCAACACTCTGGACTATCTCTCCCCTGAACAAAGCGAGGTTTCACTCCCGACTGGCGAATCCAACTTGATATATGGGACAAGCGAGTTAATTACCATAACAGATATGGACATAGAGCGTCCCCTTGTCTTGTTCCATCCTCACCACCCAACCCTTCGGGCTATCGCCTGTCCTGGAGATTTGCATCTTCAGGTGCGACCCTTCGTCATCAAGGGCCATAAAGACCCTTATCCAGACCCATTACTTACTGAGCTTCATGTAAGATGTTATCACGCCGTATGTAAGCCTGGATGTGACACTAATTTGCGCACCTGGGGATATAGGTAAGATTCCAGGTGACCCGCGATGGAAGCCATAATGAAATGTAAATGGCTGATAACGCTGGGAGAAGCTAATGTAGATATAGCAGATGTGTTTCAATGCTTAGAAATGTGACCTATTCAATTACATCTTCCATACATCGATATCAAATCGAATCGGCATATTCGGCGAAAAACGAATATTCAGATGGCTGAGACATTGACCATAGATTTGTATTCCGATGTGACGTGACCGAATTTTATTGGTATATTAATAATTTCAATCAATGGATAACGACGAGTACACATACAGCTGTAGATAAATAGATGTAACAACATTTTCCACAAGTAGGTTGTATCATAACATGTGAAAATAACAATACCAAATATATTTCATGATATTCCTCACACCAACGGTCAAGCAATTTCAATATTTTTTTATGTTTAAAATAGCTGTTAAATAATTCAAAACTAACCATTATACACATCAGTTATGTTTAACATTTCCAGACGTAAATATGTCTCTATTCACCTCAAATACTAATTGAGGAACTCCTTTGAAGTTCTTTTATTACATTAATATATCATTCGTACACTTAGCGATGTCTTTTCAAACATCAGAAAGAATTCACGTTCGCATAACGTTAATACACTGTCAATTAATAACATTTTAAGGACTATCAAGAGCCCAAGGGTCACTCTTTCACAGATGGGAGATAACCCGAACCACGTGTTTACAGTGGAAGAAGCACTTGCTAATAGCGGCAGATAGTAAATGCTCCTAGCAACATGATATGCTTGTTTGTATGCACAATAACGGGACATCCGTGCCCCTTTTAGTACTATGTCAATCATGAGGCTACATGAACATCAAACTTTCGGTCTCTTTGAAGCCATTTCACTTTCTCATACCGATTTCACCGCACATGTTGTTATGGTATAAGACATTGAAAGAGGCATTAAGAAGCTAGAAAGGTTGGAGTCATTGGCGGACCGAGTAGTTTTTGTGCTTACAATCAGAGAAGTACATTGATGTCCCTTTTATTAGGGGCTGTGAATAGTTCGAAAATTAAACATAGCGTGACAATGGACACATTACACATCATTCTACAGCGTAAATGTGTGTGGACATAGAGAATTCTCTATTAACGATAATAAAGACGGAGAAAGAACACTCCCCTGTACCCCAATACAGATCGCAATCGTATATCGGGTTCTTGATTTGGCAGATATATCATGAAACTTGAGACTCTAATGACTTTAATTTAGATTACCGGATAAACACATTCTTTTTAAAGGTATGGTTCTATTGAGGTGCAAGAAATAATCTAATATCGAAACAGTGCATTTCCTCCAAACCTTTTTCTCTTTTCACATTCCAATTCAGTTAATGTTCAGTAATTATATGCTAAATGTGAAATGAAAACCATTACCAATACAAATCCATTGCAAATTTGAAATATTAAAAAACTATGCCAAAGTATCAATTATTCAAAATACGAAAAACATGGGGGTTTAAATTTCGCATTTGTCAAGTATGTTGAGCTATTTGCGAAATAATATGTAATTACACAGACAATAGGAAGCAAAGTAACTTATAATGTCCAAAAATAAAATGCCTAAGTATAAAACGTTGCCAAAGAAAATATTTCGTTTGTATGTAAATAAACTCAGTTAAATTTGAAAACTATGTTTAAACAGGTCATCAAAATTCTGGACTCGTTCTTACGCTGGATTGCGCCGCTCAACAAATCGACTTGAGAGATGTAAATCTCTCTGTGTTAACTGTACGCACCCAGTTCATCTGTAACCTGTAAATGTCGACCTCTCATTACCATTTTATCTACTAGTACATCAGATCCACAAGCTAACTGCACGGGGTCACAGAGGAGAGGAGACAGTGGCAGGTATATGTGAAATCTACACTACAAATAAAGCATGAGAAGTTCAGATTCGAGCTGAGAATTAGGCCCGAGGTAATGTTGGGTGGCACGTCAGAAAAAACTGATTTTGGAAGTGTGATTCTGATATTAAGAAGAAAGGTTCCATATTAAGAAATATGTATGCTCATATCTAAAATTGTTTAACAAAGCACTGGTCTGATGAAAAGACTCTGTAAACATATTTATTCTTAAAAATTGAAAATTTTGCAAAGGAGCGTCTGAGAAATGGGAATTTAGACTCAACCCCAGACTTTGTTTCAAGGGAAAATCATCTTCAAGACCCCGTGGTCGTGTGGAAAGCTGTTGCTACGATCAGTGCTGGCGATAGTTGCCTGACTCTGAGGGTGTGGGTTCGAATCCCGCAATGGACTCGGCCCGTAAAGGTACAAGAAGATGTTCTATTGAAGGTAGTGCTATCCATAATGAAACAATGTTAGATGTTCGAGATAGGTGAAGTTGAGGTTAAAATACCATTTAAGTAAGACGAACATAGCACCTGATTTATATATTTCGTGACATGACTTAATTTCATTGAACCTGAATAGATAAAAACAAATATAAAAACTAGAATAACGTCAAAACACTATGTAACTGTTAAATATAATGACTACCAAAAATTTAAAAAGTTAAAAAATACACCGACGCGGCATCATAAGCTACGACAAGTTTCGTTTTATAGAAAAATCATCACAGGCAAGGTCACATACAATATCCAACAAAAGAAATTGATATCTAAAATCTCGACTAGATGTAAGATATCTCCATATTGTCTAGATCGTCAATAAAGAGGACAGTAACCCAAAACAGAAAGCCCAAACATCAGCAACATAGCACGGTAAGTCAGTTTACAAAACAGGATTACTGGGGCATCAAACCGTAAACATAACCTATTCCGGTTCGCCAGATAAGCGAGAAACCGAAGTGGGTTGAGGTACATCTTCGGTAACGGGGCTGATGCGCTGATCCTCTGAATATAACGCGTAAATGGTTTACGTGAGCTCGATTGCCTGTTCTTAAAGGGCCAGTGCGTATGTGGAATTTCTTAAGGAAAATATCAACACCTGATTCAAACCCAGGTCATTTGAAACATATATGGCTTGGGTTTTATTTTAAAGATTATTAAGTTCATAACGACAAGTAACATCCTTTCGGATTGTGTTCCCGAAACAATTATCAGGACCATAATGTCCCGTGAAAACTTTAACCAATGAAAACGCTTTATACAATGGACGGAGATAACTTGAGCTGGATAGCAAGTACAGTGGTAAACCTTACTGTACTTTTTCTACTTTTACGTGCAAACATAGCGGCGTGCTGAAATGCATAGTTGGCTCTGATTTGCTAGAACATGAAAGTAAAAGAATTGCAGCATGGTTTAAGTAAGCCATTGATGTTGGGACGTTGAACTACTACTTTTGTCCTGCCTTTGTCACCCTAGGGGGTACCCTAAATTTACATTGAGAATATTTTAAGGGGGAGGGGTAGGGGGTCCTGAAGCCCCCTCTGGATCAGCCAATTTTGGTAGTAGTTTGAGGATAACATGCATTATTAATATAAACATAAAAAATATAAAAAGTGTTTAGAGTGGAGAGGGTCGTAACCTCTATATACTCATAAGCCTAGATTGATAGCCGGACAGATGACGATAGTTGAAATGAAGGTTGAAGAAAGCCAAGAAGCCTGTACCCAACCGTTAACTATATCAATTTGGTTCCACCAGACACAAAAGAGAGCGAAATGGTAAAGGGATTACAAGTACAATGTCCCTCCCTTCTGGTTCGCAGACACAGGAACCGAAATGGGTTGATGTGAGGGTCGGCGGAAGCCTCATATCTTGTCCCAAACCCATTCTGGTTCGTTAGACACAGAAACCGAAATGAGTTGAGGTGAGGGGTGACGGAAGCCAAGTAGCCTGTCCCCTCGGGCAGGAATGGATCCGGACCCCTGCCGTCGTGGGACGGAGGACTTGACAATAGAATTGACTCTCTCCCCCTTCCCGACCCCGCGACCCACACGCTCTCTCTCGCATCGGGGGACAGGACAGTTGCGTGACAGGCGCCAGGGGAGGAAAACTCACACCGATTTTAAATATTTGTCTCTCGGAACGATTTGCCTTTTGTCCTGTAATATTTCATTATTTCATTTCCATGCATCAAAGTGGGATTGTAGGTCGCATTTTGGTGTCAAATTTCAACAAAGACAATGTCATTTGAAAACCACATATGCCTTTCCTTATTATAAGCTTATCTATGTTATATTTTAATTATTCATAATAGTATTCGAATATTGTATTACAGATGATGGACGTTCTACTGAAGGCAAACATACACGGTACGAGACATTTTGTGGTTTTGAGGGAAAATAGAGAAACATGTTGTAAAAATATTCGACAAACAAATACTAACGATGCCTGAATGACACTGAATCATGAATAAAAGAAGAGAATTTACCGATACCAAAATATCTTCATTCTGACGTAGCCATGCTAATTTCCCCCCTCGCAATCATTAATAATATTTAGACATTTTAAAGAGGGTAGCTTAACCTATAAATACCCCACAATACATGGGGGTCTAATTACCAGAGGGATACCACCCCAGCCTCACCCCAAAAGCATCCCCTTACAACCAGGGTCACAGGGACCCCACAGTGTAAACCGTACGAGGCTTATAAGGGTAGCAATTAGATCTTGTTGGCCAACACATTTTGTCACTTGATAACAAAAACAATTTAATCGAAGGGGAGATTACTCCATGAATAATTTGTCCTACGTAATGGAGCAGCCCTGGCTAAGTCCTCGGGCTATTCCATTATCACGGCGGTCCTGTATCGGTCAAAGCGGAGAGGTCTCAATGTCGCCTCTTATACCGGCCACCTATAATCGTATTTTTTATATCCCTCTGAACCGAATTAATTATTTAGATGACACGTGCTTAATTCCGCTAGCAGAGGTAACTTCAAAATATTCCACGAATAATTAATCTGGGAATCGTTCATGCGAGAAAAGTATCATTTTGGACGGATGGCAATGATATGTTGTTCTTTGATCACAATGGTATGAGCCTTATTTTCTCCTCTAACCCTTCAGCAGTTCAGACATCCTTCAGACAGAGTTTCATTCCTGTCGTGATCTGCATGTATCCGCCTGTGCAGACTCTAATTAAACGAGCAGTCACTTTTGGGAAAAAATATAATCAATATTTTAATCTAAAAAAATGATAAGATGTCGGATTTAAACGCGGTTTTGAAAAAATTAAAAGTAAATTGAATTTTCCATGAGAAACCATATTAGCTCGGCCGGTCGTATCGTGTTGATAAGGTATTCCATATGTCAACGGTTAGCCCCAGTTTCAATTATATCTTTTGTTACGCAAAGCAGAAGACGACAGACTTCTTTGATAAAAGAGGCACAGTTGATGGGCCTTTTGTATTCAAAATTATTTTTCTCTTAATTATGATATTCAGGTTTGATAAGTTGATGAAAACATTTCAATCTTCAGTTTCTTAATTTCTTGAAAGCGTTGAGTGAATTGTTGATTATGTAAATTAGGGATAACTGGTTGTTGATTTTCAGCTTTATCAAATGATTTGATACGTTTTTCATCAAGACAAATCCAATGCTTCTGCGAAACTTTGCAAAATCCCCTTTTCCTTTAGAAGTAGTCATTTCAATTCAATACAACGGTTATAATGTTCAAGCACACCTATGCCATCTTAAATAACTTAGTCAATATTTTAGAGCTTAGTTCAAACATAGAATAAGTCTTACCCAAACACATCTCCTTGGCGCATACCACAGTGCATATATTAATTTCGCATCGACCCGATAAAACTCAACAATTACCCCGAAAGCTGAGATACCCATAAAAAAGGGACCACCAATGCTTTATTTATCCATCCCAAGATGTCTCGGGAAATCGTGTGCATGCGCACAACATGCGCACAGCTGGGATGTAGAGTGTAAACAACGACAATAGTTTATATTGTCTGGGTTCGACTCAAATACACATTTTCCGTGCTGTTTGTTGGTGGGCCAGAACCAAGAACACCGCTCTATGTCGGGTGACGTATGGACGGCGATTAGAATAGGACCCGTCGGACTAAGCCCTACACAAACACTGACAGCACGTCCACTGCGGCCCGACATTTCATATACATAACTTTCCGCTCAAGTCTCGCGAGACCAAGCCTCGGCAGACATGATACTATGTACATGTAGACAAATGGCGACACTGTTTTAATAGTCCGATTTACAGCCTTTTACTCTTTTCAACTAACTCTCACCTATATTTTAACCAAAACTGGTAAATCTTAACTTTGCCCGAACTTTTCATTTATATATATGATGCTCCTGTCCAATATTCAATAAAATAATAAATGTTCACGTGAATAAACGATTTAAAACCCATAAAATATTTCGGTGACTGGGTTCGTGATGAACATGAAAAGTAAGTTCAAACTTTGTCGAAAAAGACATTTGAAATTCTTATTTATTTGATGCTCATGTGTTCAATAAAATAATAAAAGTACATATGAATAACTGATTTAAAGGCGCTGTAGCACGTTTTTTCGCTCAAATAAGTCGATGAAATGTATTTGAAAAATAATGTCACCAATAGTAAAACACCCTTCTCTCTTCGGAAAGTCAAGTTACAAATGAGTGTACATGGTTCCGCAAAGCCACGGCTATCGTTTTTGTCATTCGACATTATAAAATGTGTTCACAATAAAATGGCCGCCATGCAATTTTTGCTTTATACGCAACACCGTTATTACTACTACGGATAATTGGTTTGTGTAATTAGATGTTTTACCCTCTAAAGTAAATATAAATGACATAAACTATCATAATAAATGGGAAATTTGAAAAAATAAAATTTGTAAAAAACGTGCTACAGTGCCTTTAAACCCTATAATATTTTTTGGAGACTGGGTTCAAGTCACGCGTTAAACAATGCGAGGCTCGGCAATGACGTTAAGTATCATTGTGATAAGTAAATGTCGTGACCCTGTTCAGTGTTTTACTGAGAAAAATCACGTCTTCATTGTCGAGGACAAAAACTGAAAACAGGCGCTGAGATAGCGTGCCAAGATAACGTGACATTTACCGTTTAAACCAGTCAGCATGGAATATAGCTTTTAGCAAAACCATTGTATACAATTCAATGCAAGTTGAATTTATAAAGCTGATGTGCTCCGTTGTTACTTAGAGGCATTTTCTCAAAAAAATAACGAAAAATAGCGAGGTGTTCCGAATGTTTCACGACACTATCGTACTGACGTAGCTTTAGTCCAATTCTCCGCGATACAAAATTTCATCGTTTTTTTTTTAAATAGAGTGTGACTACTTGTAACAAAGGTTGCGTGGGAAGAAATGACTTGAGTAATCTCTGTGAGGAGAGAATGAGTAAAACTATACAATTACGAGTATGATGTCAGACTTTATGGATTCATGATTGCCAAGTAGGGAAAATAGTTCAAGAATTCTGCTATCGAACTTATCAAACATCTTGAAGCGTACGTAAAATCCATGATCTTATAACTCAGAAGTCTCAGAGACCGAGCAAAGTTCAGCTACGGATATAATATAAGAGGCTGAGCAACTTAAGACCCCGTGTCTGCCAGGGTGATGATCATAATGGCAACATTTAGTTCTGGACACAGAGCAACAACAAACGGCATCTATCCTGTATTGACTTCTTAGTTCTACCGTGTTGATCCTACCATATAAAATACACGCATACCATGTAAATCTCAACAGGAGGGCGGTCTCTGTATTCGTTGCTTTACAAAGTGGCTGACACGAGAATAGACATGGTAATAAAACATATCCCTGTTGGCCTGATCTGGAGACGCCGAGGACACTGTATGGACTCCTACAGCCTACTTTATATGGAGGTATTTTGCTAACTTACCTCAACAATAACTGTCACATATTCCAATTTTGTCAACACCAATGATACATTTCACACTTAACTATGTTACATTTTACTAGAGTTTATCTTTGAATTCGTGGACACCAAATGTTATATTTTACTTTAATCAAACGCCAAACATAACTTTTCACTACAATCGCTTATTTCGTTAACACTTTCTATTACATTTTTCATTTTGTCTTTATTAAAATCAATATCCCTAGTAAAAGATTACATTTCACTACATGTTTATAATATATTGTTGTCAATGACTTAGTTGAAACAACTGTTGTCTTTAATTAAAAAGTATGATATGAAAGAATGTGTATAAGCTGTATATTTTGAAACAATAACCTTTCAAAAATTGATGACCTCACGCATACATTTGTCTCAACTAACCATCAAATTTCCTAATTGAACAACACACGACAAATCCATTTTTATCGCATTGTTATCTATGCATATATTATCTAAGCATCAATGAAACGATGTCAGATGAACGCTTGAAATATTTCACCGTTTCATTTAGGAATTAAAATTTAAGTTTGTCATATCATGTACATTGATTAATGTTTGACTGTCAAATTCCAAAAGTGCAACATTAATCATGTTTCAATTTTCCAATTAATTATGATATATGCATAATAAAAACCAAAACATAGGCAATTAATGTCCCATCAAAGCTTTTAAACATCCCTGTTTTTGATTCATCTTGTTTCTTATCAATGAACACGTGTGTCACTCAATCAAAATGTCTGTTTCTCTTTATGTAATAACTTAATTATTCAAACCTTTTAGGGGCATTTGTAAGTGGAAACATAAGAAATGAAGATTTTATTGATAACAAACCCTTTATTGTGTAGATACACAATGTTTCTGAGTATATGCTCACTCCTTCATTATATATGGAATGAAACTCCTAAACGTCATGTAACTACACAATAAAGAAGTTGTTATCTAGAAAATATTGTTTTCTTAAATCATTCAAATTTCTACGATTTGATTTAATATAAGAACAAATGTCAATATATGTGAAATTATTAAATGTGAAATATAAGTATCTGATATGTCAGACGTATCACGAACATATAAAATATTCAGACATTCTGAGATACATACACTGCCGTCCAAAAGAAACGCCCACATGAATCTTTAAGATGAATTATATTACTTTAACACATAATTAATGATCGTATCAAGGTTATAATGAAACAATATTTGATATGACAATCCATTGGCAATGAATTGCACAACCACCCGTGACCACGCCCCCCAAAAACCCTCTACTTCCGGTTTTTGATTTGTACAATAAGTTTATTACCATGACCACATATGCAGAGTTATCACTTTGGTATTTTGTGAACAGGTGAACATTGTCAGGAGGACTTTGGTGGTATGGTCTTCGGATTAACAGAGTATGGTGCAGCAAAACTGTTTTTAAACCATGATCGAAAACTAAACAGTTACCATCTCTAATTTTCCCCCTACAACATGCAAATTTATGAAACTTCGATATTTTGTTCAAAAACTTCATAATGCCGCACTTTGGTTAACATGCTCCTGATACTTTTTCTGAAATCTCATAAAATATCTGGTGGGCGTTTCTTTTGGACGGCAGTATATCTTGTTTCATACCAGGTACATATCATACCTGATAAAAGTTCAATTACAGGTGCCGAGATAAGAGAATAAGAGCTTGAAAGAAAACTTAACACCTATTGGAGACAGGAGATGTTATTTATGAAAGCGTTTCACTTACAAGCGCTCAAACTTCTTAAATGTATCAGAAAGGTGAAACGCGATTGATGTCAGCATTCAAAGTGATACCTCCTCTGTTTCTAAAGGCCTCGTTTTATCAGAACATTTGTAAAATCAAATTAACCTGTTTCTGACTGCACATATGAACTTAAGTATACTTGTACGAGGTTCAGATCGTCACTGTGAAACGTTGACAGTTTTCAAGAATCGTATAACATGTTCAGTTGCCCTGTAGGGTTGATACGCAGCATTTTAAATAAATTTAGATCGACTGTTTAATATTTTGTTAAGACAACACGATACAACCTATTATTTCGATTGACGTGGAAGTGAAATAATCTACGTGCTGAAGTACAAGGTAAACTGAACCAATAAGGAGTCAAACATTCTTGAACTTTAGAACCATACGTAATTTACGACTTAAAACAAACCTACATAAGTTGTATTAACGTCAACGAGTTTGAAAATCACCGCATTCGTAGACCAACACTGTGATCATACTATACTTTTTTTTTTAGCAATTATGCTATATTAAGATAATACTCCTGAAAATAGCATTATATAAGCAATATCTCACACAATAGACAGTTGCATATCCTTCATAATTCACATTAGGAATATATAATATAATACACCTTGTCGTACCGGCACGTTAACCTTTAACTACATAGCCACAACTCAACACGTTTAGTTTCAAGTGGCATGCGTTGATAGGGGAAGCAATATCCTTATGAAAGAACACGATATAGACTATGTATATGGATACGACTAGTTTATGGTAATCTGGTGTCAAAGTTGGATGTATGTTACTTGTAATAGGACTCTGTGCCCCCATTTCTCAGCGGTGCGACCAAGAGTTGACACCTTGCGTCTCAGCAAGACCTGACTACATAAAAACCTGTCCCCAGTCCGTCCACCGTTGTATCCGTTTTCGTGTAAGACGGGACAGGTTTATCATTCAATTTACATAAAGAACAAATAAATATGGACTGTTGACATTCCGATAATATGAATTTTAGTACATGCCAACAAATTGCATGAGAGTTCCGAGATGAGTGCATGGTAGGGGCCCTATTTGTATAACTAACGGCCCTGACAGTGTGTAAGTACACACAGGTTTACAGTCTCTGTTTCCTGACATATACATGCAAATATTTCAAATAGGCCTATCTGGTCAATATTGGGGACAATCCTTTCAAACGTCAATATCCGCTATTTCCTGATTTTCAAGTAGAAAAGTGAATTTTGTCTTTGTTATCCTATAAACTAGTTATGTCAATACTTTAATTATCATCTTTTACAATTAAATTTGAGTGTTTTTAATAGTATCATAGATTTTCATTGACGAATACTAGCGTTCAACATAGTCATCCAATTCACACTAATGAAAAATTGTAGATCAATTCTTGAATATATCTTACGACACCAATTACGATTTACTACGATTTAATTTTATTGGTTTGACAGATGACATAATTGACTTGTCAGATATGACTGAGGGTAACTAATCCACTAAGTAACAATTGCCCTACAACTCAACATTAGGTAGTGAAAGTGTGTTAATTTCACAGTACTCCAAGTTTTACGCTGATGACGTGACGCTGAGACGGACACGTCGATTCACGTCGATTGAAACGTCGGAGAGAGACGGAGTAAGCTGTTAACGTTAATTAGGGGTGGTGAGAACCCCCGGATCAACCATTGTCCTGTTAACACTACCGGGAGGGAAACAGTCCAACGCGGCAAATCTGATTATAAAACTCGCACATTGCAAGAAAAACTTGTCCACTTTAGCGTCCGCCGATCGCTTTGGTACTAAAAAGACAGCTGACGGTAAAAGTTTGGGCTTGATCGATAACCTTGGCGACGAGGAGTCTGTCGCTTGAGCCTAATCCTTTCCGTCGAAGAAAAACGTACCACTTGGGACGCCATAAAAGTAAATTACTCGCGATTTAAGTACTATTTTACTCTTAAACAGCTGTGGTATATCAAAGTTTGCAATGTCAAACTGCAACGAACTCCAATTTGTTAAAAAATTTGGATTACGAAACGTCCCATGAGACTCATTCCTACCTGATCAAGTCTGCTTCCCTTCGGGCTTAAAGTATCCTTTCGAGTATCCAAAGCCTTGCATCCCCCCGGGGCCTTTCTCCCCGACCCCCCAGGATCAGTATCTCCTCCTTGCAACTCCTGGTCAAGTACCTCCAGTGACGTCATCATCTCCTCAAGACGACACATCTCTATGTCCAGTTCTTCCGATAATCGGTCAGATCTTGAACCGGACTTTTCGTAAGGAATGCTATATCTTTCGTACAGTAGACACGGCACAGGTTTCCCTGACATGTTAGGGTCCTGAGGCGGTTGTATTTCCATTTCCATAGCGGGTGTGTTGAGAATAAATCCA
This sequence comes from Gibbula magus, assembly GCA_936450465.1. Lineage (NCBI taxonomy): Eukaryota > Metazoa > Mollusca > Gastropoda > Trochida > Trochidae > Gibbula > Gibbula magus. The sequence goes on from OW388291.1 coordinate 8,093,051, forward strand.
ATTTATCCGAAGTTGCGACGTTGAAGATTCAGCATTAGGAAATACCCTAATCCAAACTAGCCTCACATGGCAACAGGAAAGCCTGAAAAGAACCTAAAAACACACATCCGGATCCTTGACCACCAATTTCAGACGAAGACTCCCGGTGGAGAGACAGACTCCTGTAAAGAAGCTGACTCTGAGTAAATTGGCTGACACATCGTTTTAAAGCTCCGAGTAAGACGTTGACTCCAAATTAAGAAGCCTAGTTCAAATTTGACGAAGCTGTGTCAAATGACTCCGAGGGGAGATATTGACTCCCAGTAGAAATATTGACTCCCAGTAGAAAAATTGACTCCCAGTAGGGCAAATGACTCCCAGTGAAGGAGATGAGGTACGGGACGGTCCACTCCCTGCCAGAGTCACACGGCAACAGAACGAGCTCTGTGGTGAACCGCTGGGCCATGCGATGGCTCTACAGGTGTAATTGTTTCGCAGTTGGCTCTGTGATCAGCGACTGGCGAGCACAATACCTGTGTCGGAGACACCCGCAATCAAACGACCCAAGTACTGTGAAAGGTAATGCTATCCGGGACCTGCTCCAACGTGGACATATCAATCACTCTGGTCACTCACCCTACACTGAAGAGGTAGCTACCAAAGTGGTGAAACTATCTCTCCCTGTATCCCAAGTCCTGCAGAAATTTCTGCACGTATCCCAGTACAAGTGTAAATGTTCCACCTGTCTGTATGTAGGAAGGTGAAGTGTAGCACTAACCAACCTGTGTGTCAATACTAATCACGAGACGAGTACTTGCCTATAATCTCGCATTGTAGGCGACATAATCGACTTAAGCCTTGGGTCTCTCTTCCAACATGACAAGATTACTTAAGTGGTCAACTTATCCAAATCAGCTGTGTCGTCTGCGAGTGTCGTCTGCTGCGATGTGACGACTCGCGTGTACCTCTACACCTTATCAGCTGTTGGGACCTACCGACCCACTCAAGTCCAGGTCTCGAGTCACTCGGCCGATAGCTGGCCGACTGATTGTCTTCAAATTTCAATCCGTCCACCTCTACACAGTAAGCCTCTAGAGCAGGTATACAGGCCCCCACGATTAGCTCGGATCAGACTAAGACAGGGTGAACCCGCCTGCATGAACTCTTCACAACCCTATGGAAGCGAAATCCTTATAAAGTATAATTCCGCATACTCCAAACTGTGTTTTACTATAACAATACCTCCTCGCTTCACTGACCCCCCTCTGATTGTCTACACTGGACATAAACCCTTCACGGACCTGGGCCGGCATATAGTTCATCCAGCTGCTGGTCAAGCGATGGACACACGCCAAACTTTGACCATAACTGCAGTGGGACGTGTACCATGTCGGCTTATACCCAGTACAGATTTCCCCGCGAGTCCAACACACCTCACCCAGTCAGGATCGATTGCCCACCTGTGCGCAGGTAAAACATAGGTATGAAAGCGAGCAAGTAATCCACAACGTTCGGCATTGCGGCCCGCTAACGCCTGTTTTATCCTGTACACATGGAGTCACAACTGTTTGCTGGGGCTGTCAAAACATAAATTTCAATAGGTCGGCAGATATACGTTTCGAGGAGGTCGAGGAGACGATGTGACTTTTAACAGTAACAGTGGGGTTTCGTGTAACAGCCGTCTAGCGCTGGCCTGGGATTAGCTTTCCCCATACCGTAACTTGTACTCGCTTGTCAACGCATTGTTAAAGTCACGAGTGAGAAAATGAACATTTGTAAGTTTACGGCAAGTTATAGTTTAAACAAAATGTTTGGTGTTAGACTTATATGATTGTGTATGCATGCAAGATGGACAGGTAAAGTGGGTCCTGTTTTGGTGCAACAGGTGAACACATTACGTCAGAATAAATGTTACAAGTTTACCAAAATGCTGATTATGCACTTATGGTTTAATAGATGATATGTAGTTATGGTATAATGGATGAAAGCATTACATAGGTTATATATAATATATATTTGTATGGTCGTGGACATTCTTACCATCACAAAAACATTAAAACTAATAACATTATTAAAATCATGTAAGGCGCTGATTTTATGTATAAAGTCATACAGTTATAGTATAACAAATGACAGCGTTATTTCAAAATAAAGACGCATGAGCAAAATGCTCATGGAGATTGTATCGTCTCCAATGTAACATTCAAGTATGAGAGATTGAATGACAGTTCATTTAGATGTTCTATTTCCAGAGAACTAGCTCATTAGTTATGGTATAACACCTGAACACCTTACATTATAATCTCTGACATTGCACATATCCCGTGTCAAGTGTGTCAATGTCATCATTGACGGCAAGAAAACCATTGTAACCAAATCCAATTCATGACCGGAAATACAACGTAACATCGCTCAATTACGCACCACCTCATCTAACGTCAAGTCCGAGTTTGTGTCGGCGGCATGTTTGATGCTCACCTGAGGTCGACCACACAGGTGATGTGACTGTTTACCTGTGACAGGTAATTTATATTTGCCATTAGAGAGTGTATTGTGAAGGCCAGGGGTTTGGTGACTGTCCGCCACCCTGACTGTTGATTCTCACAGTCAGTCTGATTCTCACAGTAGCTTATGTAACACCCTCAATGGATGTTAGAATTGGATTTCATCCTGGAGAGAGAGAGAGAGAGAGAGAGAGAGAGAGAGAGAGAGAGAGAGAGAGAGAGAGAGAGAGAGAGAGAGAGAGAGAGAGAGAGAGAGAGAGAGAGAGAGAGAGAGAGAGAGAGAGAGAGAGAGAGGAATATGGAACGTTATTGGAGTGAGGTGTACAAAATACAAAAGAACTAATGGAGAGCTTAGTTATAAATGGGAGTTAAAAGACGTTACGGTTATTATAAAGTTTCGTTCAAGAACGAAATATGTGTCATGTATAACATTTTAGCATTAACTGAAAATATTTCTGGATACTAAGGTTTATGATCACATAATACATAAACAAACAATCATAACATTTGAAGCATCAAATGTCGTTTGACGTTAGTTTTATCTTCGAAATTCTTTGAAATAGGAGACGGCGGTGGTATATGATATCCTTCATTTCTGACAATCGCTTAAAAGTATATTTCAAAATCAAAAAGGTGTCTTTTACCTACCTGTATTCACTTTTTTAAATATTTAACAATTCCATAAAGAAGCAGTGCGATTAAATGCCAAAATGTTTAAACAAATTTTTACAACAAAAATATCCCCAAATGTTTTGTACATATTTAGCAGAATATGAAAAGAAGAAACGTGATACGTCACAAGAATTTTAACCATTTGGTTGATTGCCCTTGTTATAAATTCATCATGATTGTCAAAGTTACAAATTAAAGTTCGGACTGTATATAAGGCTACATTTAAATAATATAAGTTCAACTTTTATGTATTAGACAACATGTTCCAAAGCTAGACATGTATTTGGTTATTTAAAAAAAAAATTCAATGTGGCAAAAGATATTGCATCTAAAATAATAACCTTCATATTCATAATAACTAATGGTCTTCTATATTCCAAATCCTTTAATATACAACCCATATTGGAAACCTATTGTCCAAATGCGACTGACTACACTATGAAATGATGTGTGGTCATGTACTCTTGGGAACAATAAAACCTATTGGAAAAAGTTGAGCTTTTATAAATTCGATTTTAAATAAATTTCCGTTAATAACTACATACACTTACACACATATCCACTCAAATGAAATAATCATATTAGTTTACAAGAACCAGATGGAAATAATGAAATAATTGTCAAGTCATATTCAAGAACAATACTAAAAATTCAAATCAGTTTAAGCTACTATACACTTACACACATATCCACTCAAATGAAATAATCACATTAGTTTCAAGAACCAGTTGCAAATAATGAAAGAATTGCCAAGTCATATTCAAGAACAATAAATTCTAACTACACAGCGTAATCAATCAATCCCGTCGGAGAGCTGTGATTAAAATACAGTGAGAAGTCATAATGCAATATCTGATCCTTAGCAATCGTATGTTTCTGGATTGTGTGCAAGCGTGCAATGTGTAATAACAACTCGGATCATCTACAAATCCAAACCCTCACACGAAGCATGTCAAGTATTACGAGCTTGTACGGAAGTGCAGGTCGCTTAGTTTCTTCTGTTTCGTTCAACCTAGGCTCCGGGCCGACGGATTTCAACGTGTAATGGAATAAAAAAAATCAAAGAACTCGTATAAATGTATGAATTGGCTTGAGAGAAAACTAATTTCACGGAGGTGCACCGAAGATTGTGTATAATCAAGATCTAAGATTAATGTACGTTCCAGTTAAATGAGAATATAATCCAGTTTTATTGATAACGATCGTTCCATATGTTTTAGTTGCCCGTGTTAATTGGTTCACATTCGAGTCATTGATATGTGATAGTTTGAATTACGTCGAGACTTGGTGACCCCAGCCTAAATGGCCTTTTATCACATAGAGTTGCCTCCCTTGGGGATCAGAAAGCAGACGACATTTGAAACCGGTAGTGACGTAATATCTGCGGCTGATCAGCATTAGGTGACAAGGGATCGGTTAAAGGCTGCTTATCGATTAAGATTGGTGATTGATTTCTTTTACTGATCTAATTAGCAGAGCCTTAGAACGTTCAGAAGTCGGATTGTGTGTCACAATGTCAGCGACAGACGGTCGCCAGGAATATGGCGACAATACGTGTGAACATAGCGATTCTTTTCCGCTGGAACGACCTCACAGACAAAACCTAGGCATCAGATGTAAATATAGGTCCCCTGATAAAATCTTCATTTGTCACATTACAGGACAATAAGTGCATGTAAGGCCCTTTTCTCATGCACGAATTTACATACATGAGTAAATTTACACACTATGTAATTATACATACATGTGTAATAGTAAATATACTTTCTGTTCACATGTAGTTAAGCATTATGTTGTATTTGTCAATTACATACAGCCATGTATTATAATAAACGAAAATATATGAGTAGATTCAGTCTATTTATAGTTATTATGCTTTTGCATACAGGAGTAAATATACGTTCCATTCTCATGACACAGTTTGCATAGTTTGCATAGTGTGTATAAATACGTATATGTAAATTTACATTTACATGACCTCCTGAGGTCGTGTAAAGTTACTCCTAGTGCAATAATACTCATGTATGTAATTGCGTTCTCATGACACTTTTACATACCCCAAATACATTTACATACATACGTAAATTTACTAACATATGTAAAGGTGTGCATGAGAAAAGGGCCTAAGATAGAGAGAATCTCACCCTCGTGTCTTCTGATATCGAATATATCATCACGAGTTGAAAAAAGTTACAAATATCCGAGGCTTGCCGAGGATATTTGTACTTTTATCAACGAGTGTTGATATATTTGACATAAGAAGACACGAGGGTGAGATTCTATTTATCATCCAAAATCATTCTTATGACGTTTAAGTGAAAATAGTGTACATATCTGAGCACATCTTTCAGTGCGGTGAGGTCATAGCATTGTGACGTCATCAGGTTTATGACGTCATAGCATTGTGTTGTCATTACTCGATGATGTAAAATCATTGTGATGTCATGTTGTTGACGGTGACGGGGCATTGTGCAAAGTCTACTGCCAAAACGATATCTTTCTAGGAGATATTGCTTGCACACAAGCGATATAAACCATGTGGTCGTCAGGTCAATGATGCAAGATCTCGGCACTTGGTCATACTGAAAGTGGTACAAATTTGAAATATTACAATGTACGTCTATAATATGTGGAGCTTAACCAGTGTTTGTTTTTAGATACACTCTTTAAATGGTTATCATCATCATCATCCCCATCATCATCATCATCATCATCATCATCATCATCATCATCATCATCACCATCATCATCATCATCATCATTATCATCATCATCATTATCATCATCAACATCATCATCATCATCATCATTGCTTCAAATGGTTTCATTGCATGATAGTTTTGGATTATGGAAATGTGTTACGGGCGATCGCAATGATGTGGTATCCAAACTGAAATTATCGTTATTTTTATTAATCACAAACCTCATCCATGGTGTTTTTAAATTCTTAAACTAATTTTAATTTAAAACCTTCCCTTTCATTTTCCACTTCATCTTCCTTCAAAAAGCACTTTAATCGTCATATATTGAAAAATCAATCGCCAACGTCAATCTTCATGATGAGCAGATATTTGGATTAAATTATGAATTTGTGATCTCAACTGCCATTATGCAATATGAAAAATGCCATCAAAGGCAACCAAAGCCAACTGCTTGAAAAGCAAACCCTATGAACGTCACCTCTATTATTAACTCTAGCCCTCTGCATTAAATATCCTCACTGATAATATGTTTGGAGACGGAACTTCCAGTATCAAACATTATGATATGAACATCAAAGACAATTCGAATGCATTGGTAAGACGTATGTAGACAAAAAGAGTTGGCGGTACATAACTCTTAATGGTGACCCACATTAAGTCAATACGGTTTAGATTCCTTAAATTGTAAGAGCGTGACATTTTATTGGCCACTTAACCTTAAAGTTCGAGAAATCAAAATGTATGCTCGCGAGCGACACTTTTCTCATTTGCCTTGCACTGTTCAAGTTTATTTTGGCGACAAGATCAAAGATTCATTGCTCCTCTAAAGACAGCGAACCAACAAGAAAGTCAGCTCGACTCTAGCTTAATGATTACAACATCACGACCCTCACAGAGGGTAAATCCGCTTATGTTCACGAGCCGTGTTTACTTAAATCAGAGGGCTCCCTCGGTAGGGGTTTAAGAGTAAGTGAATTCCATTACTTAATAGTAAGCAATATGGTGTTTTTCAAAATTGATAAAAAATACTTTGAAATATGGAAAGAATAATCCTTTAAGTTCATACATAAAGTAAGTAAATGGCTCTCTCGGTAGGAGTTTAAAAGTAAGTGAATTCCATTACTTAATAGTAAGCAATATGGTGTTTTTCAAAATTGATAAAAAATACTTTGAAATATGGAAAGAATAAGCATTTTAAGTTCATACATAAAGTAAGTAAAGGGCTCCCTCGGTAGGGGTTTAAGAGAAAGTGAATTCCATTACTTCAGAGTAAGCAATATGGTGTTTTTCAAAATTGATAAAAATACTTTGAAATATGGAAAGAATAAGCCTTTTAAGTTCATATATAAGTAAAGCATTTTGTGGTAAGGATGAATTGACATGTTTTATGACATTCAACGTACAGAAACATATAAACCTCTGATGGAATTATGCCATCGAAAGACCACTGTCGAATCCCCGAATCAACTTTCTCCGTAGTCTAATACTTACAAATATATATATTGAAAAGGAGCCTCTGTTTTCTGAAAATCTCATTTCTCATAGGCTCCTTTTCAATATTTAATAGAAAAGAGATATTTAAATTTAATTCAAATATTTTTTAGAGTCTGAGAGTAAGACCACTTCCCCCGCCAATGCCTCATCCTCTACCATTGGCTTATTTAAAGGGGCACTAGCACGTTTTTCGGCGAAATAAGTCGATGAAATGTTTTAAAAAAATAATGTCACCAATAGTAAACACCCTTCCCTTTTTGAAAAATCAAGTTACAAAATGACTGTACATGGTTCCGTAAAGCAATGGGAATCGTTTTTGTCAATCGAAATAATGAAACGTGTTCACAATAAAATGGCCGCCATGTAATTTTTGCTTTATACGCAACACCATTTTTACCACAGCGGAAATTGGTTTGTGTTATAAGATGTTTTACCCTCTAAAGTACATATAAATTACATAAACGATCGTTATAAATGGGAAATTTGAAACAAAAACTAAATTTGCAAAAAACGTGCTTCTGCCCTTTTAAGCCTTGCTGTATTTCATAATTTGTTCTGTATCAGCGTAGCAGTGTGCTCTACCTGGACTTGGTAGTGCAATAAATCTCTGACACGAAAAAGGCGACAACATGCAGCAAGCTTAAATTAGCCAGTGATAGAAGCTGGGCCATGCTATGCTTTGCGGGGGAAGTTGAGCCCAATATGAAGCAGCATATTTGGAATGACATAAGATTCAAATTGATTACTGCCTGAACATACAAAGTCATAAATGAATACTGAAACAGGCTCATGTCGAATTACATGTATTCTTATTTTAGAAAAAAGACACTCCGTTGGTCTTCTTTCAGGTGCGTATCTAATAAAGTAAATCCTCTTTTCGCTTAGGATTTTGTGTTATGTCAAAAATATATTGTGCATGTCGAAACACACGTGTTAAGGACCAATCACGACACAGTAGGTTATATACAAGCACATAAGAGATCCAGGTATGTAACTACAAATCAGTTAATTCGATTTACCTAATGACGAAGATTGACGCACACTAAGTAAAATTTATGACAAACATACACGTATCACAAGTACTACTAATAAAGGTGTATAGATGAACTTCAATTCAATAGAAAGCCAACTCAATATATTGACCAAAGAAACGAAGACAGTCAATACCATGATAAAGGAAAACTGCACAATCCTCTCAATACTTAATTTATCATGTAATTGGTTTGATTGCAGCGACGTAGAGAGGTTAAGACACATTTATTAACCAAGATATATTTGTGGACATTATACAAAACGCGTTCTTAATTATACTTCTCAAGTTTGCAAATGTGTATGTCTATTCAGATAGCTTGACTTGTTGAAGTTATACAGTCTGTAAAAAACTCCTTTTTCATACTATACAGTACACAGTAGGGGTATCAAACAGGGTTAGGTTCTGATACCACTCTTTTTACATTTACCGACGACAAATATTACATGTGTTCGTCTCTGAACTAAACTTTAAAGATTTAAAAAATATTTCAACTCAAGAAAATTATATTAACAAGCATGTTTGATTTCACATTTCCAAATGAGCAATATGAACAAGAATGTGATAGACTTTCAAACCCGTTAAACGTTTTGATATTCTTATCGTTGTTCAGTATGTTCTGGGATTAATATGTCACGTTACGACTGTCGTCGTCATAGACTCAACCACAAACCAATACACATTACATTGCGGAATTTTATCGCTAAGCAATTGTTTCTTGAATAGTCATGTAATGGTATTTTAATCCTTAAGATAGTGACAACTCTAAGATTAAGTACAACCGCTAGAGATATTTTTATGTAGATATTTCATTCAGATAGCTATTAAATCGTAAAAAATATCATTCTATACAATTTTCAGATTCACGTGATGATGTTATGATATTTATATTCATATGTGATTACAATTTGAAAAACTTTCCTCTGTCACTTTTGATAGGATTAAGCAAAAATAAATAACTTCATAGTGTGACTCACAATCTATACTGACGTTCAAAATAAACTTCCCAATCAATTTGAAAGCTTGTAAATGAAACACAAACTCTATACAATTTATAGAATATTTGGAATATAATATTTCATATTTTTTCAATCGATCATACAAAGAGGTGATCAAACGACAAAACAAATAAATGAAGTTTTGAAAATATTTTCTTATTGAACTTATAAGAACTGTAAAATCTACATGCATGTTAATAAGAGATAAGAGGCATTTATCACTTACACGTGCATCACTTGAAAAGAAGGATTTTCATTGATAACAAACTCTTTATTGTGAACATACACATCATTCCGGATTACTCTTTCATCAGACAGATAGATTATAGGGAATACCGAAATGAAATACATTTCCCCCTTAAGTCTAAAACCATTGGCATGTCTATAGCTTGCCTCAGACGAGGTTTTAAAACTATTTTTTCAGAAACAATTTGTCTGCTTCCCATAGCCTTAAAGGGGCAGTAGCACGTTTTTTGCAAATTTTATTTTTCAGATTTCCCATTCATAACGATAGTTTATGTCACATTTTATTATTTCGAATGACAAAAACAATCCCCATGGCTTTACTGAGCCATGTACACTCATTTTTAACTTGATTTTCTGAAGAGAGAAGGGTGTTTTACGATTGGTGAAATTATTTTTCAAATACATTTCAGCGACTTATTTGAGCAAAAAAACGTGCTATTGCCCCTTTAAGAAGTTGGGCAAGTCTAGGTTGCCTCAAAGAATTGTTCATGAACAATAAAGAGTAAACAGAGACTATATATGTACATACACAAGAAAACATTTTCCGGGCCACGAAGACTATGCCCTATGAGCACTCATCACTAGACGAATGTAAATCACAATGCTGTTACAACAGGTATTCCTCCTGTAATGAAAACATGAAACCTCCCTGTCTATTTTACATACCTGACATAACAAGACCTCACTGTGGCATCTAACCTTTAGGTCTCGTGACGTGACAGAAGGGCATGTTAACTTGACTGAGATATGTGACTATAACAATCTGCATGACAGTGCATAAGAATGAATATCACGACCATGACATTGTGGTTTTACTGTTAACTATAGATCACTTGATCTCTTACAAAGAATTGTGTTATATTGCACTATACGAGCGAAAGCGAGTTTGCCTTTTTCAATGTCATTTACATTTTTTTAAATGTATTAAACGTGATTTAGTTACTTTAGGTTGTGTAGGTATTCAGAATTGCAAGAATATTGGTAATATGACACAGTCTTACTCTAGTTTGTCACAGTAAATACAGAACGTTAACGCTGCATGTGACGTAATATCTTAACGTGTATGACGTCACGTCAATCGGAAGCACACGATTTTATTACACAATGTGTAGTTTTAGATAATCTGTAATAACATTGTTCATTTATTAAACAGCGATATATTCAACTGGCAAGTAATGATATATATATAATTGAAATAAATATTGCAAGGAAAGGAACTTGAAAGAACTGAGTATACTTGAACTAAGTTTAATCCGAAATGCATCTAGAGCCCTAGATTTGAATATGTCTGTGATAGTCTAAGGTATTTTATATACACTTCATCCACCATGCCATTTACGTGTATTAGGATTACTTAGCAAAACTGAGATTGCAGCTTTTATATATATGTGAGTACAAGATCACGGCGTAGGGGCTCATTGCACAACACATATTTAGTACTATAAGGATGCCCTTAGTTTATAGTTTAACCACGGAGTTAAAAGCTCAGGATTCTACAAGGTTCTTGGGAACTTTCTAGGCTTGTTAAAGGGTGGTTTGGGTTGTGTGTGTGTGTGTCGGGGGGGGGGGGGGGGGGGGGGGGTGTGATAATGAATCAGGGGCAATGAGCCAGGCTACTGCAGCTGTAACTGCCACCAACACATTGTTATATGGGTATCACTGCCACCGTGACTCCATTATGGGAGATACAACCTTACGTGACAGGCCGATATATCATGAGGGTTAAGCACATGTCCGACTTACGTTTTGGGATTTTGTTTCTCAGCAGTTCCATTAGTGGCCTCATCCAGAGGTTGATGGACGCGAAAAGACAAGGGTAAAGGGTGCTCCCTATTTCTTTCTCGGTCCCTCCCTCATGATGAAATGGTTAGTTATCTCGTTTAGGTTTTATTGTTTTTGCGGGAAAAGCAATATTTATTTTATAATTTTCAATTCTTATATAATTCACATTAGATAAAATCATCCTTCCTATCTCTGGCTTCAACTATCTAGATCTGTATTTAACGTTATAAAACGTCCAACTTTTCAATTCAAAGAAACTCTTTTGAACTTTCAAATAGCAAGTCATGCAAACGTTAGGTTAGGAGAAGATTGAGAGCTCATTTTTTCACGACAAGATCTGACATCTTGCTTGTTATCCTTGAAATGGATTTCCATTCCATTCCACTAAGACAAGGTGGCACTTCTGACAACCCTGTCGTACGCCTGTGCACACTGCGGCATAGTGTGGTCCCGGGCCATCAGAACAGGCATCTGCAATCATCATTCCTGAAGTGTTTCCAATGCCGAATGTTCCAGAACCTTGGTCTGAGAGCCTGTGTATATCAACATAGGTTCTGGGGTACCTTTGATGTCCGAGTTGGAATTCATATGACCACTGACCGCCGTCAAGTGACGTCATGGTGTCCTGCACCTGCAGAATGCTCCAGATGCCTTGTATTTGTATGCATGTTGCTTGTATTTGTATGCATGTTGCTTGTATTTGTATGCATGTTGCTTGTATTTGTATGCATGTTGCTTGTATTTGTATGCATGTTGATTGTATTTGTATGCATGTTGCTTGTATTTGTATGCATGTTGCTTGTATTTGTATGCATGTTGCTTGTATTTGTATGCATGTTGCTTGTATTTGTATGCATGTTGCTTGTATTTGTATGCATGTTGCTTGTATTTGTATGCATGTTGATTGTATTTTATAGTGTCATTCAACACCACTCCTAGTCTTTCGCTCAACTAAATTTTGGTCAATGAAATTTAATAATTATAATAATCAATCTGATGTTATGTTAAGCTACCAGTTCCACGTATATTCAGTTTATCTAGACTTGCTGAATAGGGATCTAGACTGTATTAAGGACTCTTATTATATCATCGGGCAGGATTAGTGTTTCGTTATCATAATGTATTCTGGATTTTCTTCGATGTCAGTAGAATCGTATCATTGACCAAAACAAAGCATTCAAATATCGTTGCACGTATAGAATTTACAATGTGCCTAGTATACAAATACACATTTTATAGAGTTCTTAAACTTTCGGTACCGTCGTTACTAACATAACTACATGTTTCCAAAATTAAATATTACCGACCACTGTCAATTATGCGGATATCGCTGTACCGTAGTTTCGTTATCAATATGTTCTCAACTATTCTGAAATGTCCTCGCTGAAATTATCACTACCCACTGCCAGTTATCTGAAAGTCATTGTGACTGTTGCGTCCCATCATAACTAGCAGTAGTGTGTCATTGGTCATAAAGGTAGATAGATAATTTGATTCGTTACCATAATATTCTGCGTTTTAGTTAATGTCCGATCTGGAAATTATATAATTCATAACTGCCATTGTCCCTACGTCCATTAATGACAGAACACAGGCATCTAACACAAGTACATGTGTTGTATTTCATACGGTCGTATAATGACGTCATTTTCGTTGTCAATATACGCTTTTGAAACCCTTGAACAATAACCAGCAACTGAAACGCTCCACTGTCAGACAAGCTACTTAAACAGTCGAGGGAAGTATGGTGAGTATTCTGGCAGCATAATTCGATAAGTGTATAGGTTTGACATGTTCTCCTTGGCTTACTCAAACACGCTAGTTCCTAATACTTTTACCTTAATTCTACATATTTCGAATCATGAAAAGCAAATCAAGAGTTGGATTAACGACCTGAAATTTCCTATTTATCAGAGGCTACTTTGCAATATTTAATAAAAATGGTTATGTTTTAAGAATAACCATTTGTTCAGAGACTTGCTGTCAGCTTCGTATTTTACAAGGTTGTAGAACGCCACTGGGTAAAGAGAACACGGAACAGGACATTTTAAACATGAGAATTCGAGGCAACTCGTCTTACTGATGTCAGATAACGTCACATTCTAACCATTACAATCATACACGTTTTCTTCTCGAAGAGACATATAAAAGCTGGTTATGTTACTGGTAATGTTCTAATATAGACGGCTTTGGTAAGCTCTTAACATTAGCTACAAACTACACTTATATTTTAAAAAAGAAAATGAACTTCACTGAAATGTGATTTACCGAACGCAAAGACCACTTGCATTGTCGGTTACTTTCATGACTATAGTAACATTTTAACACACACGGTGCACAAGTGATCTCACGTGTACATAAAACTAGCCAATACGCGTTCCTCTTTTTTATATTCATTTTTAAAAACTATACTCTGTCTAATAATATAGGACATTAATAATCCCAAATCCACGTGGAGAGACGTGAGACATGCTAATAAAATGTATGCTTCCCTAAACTTCAGAAAAACCTAAACTGATAATTATCCAGGTTACAGGGCCTCTATATTAATGAGGAGGCCCTGAATCAGGATAGTTATCATTTTATTCTTTAACATTTTAATATTTTCTTGGTGAGCAGAAGGTTTTCGGTACAGAAAGACAGTCTGGGCATATTTGTAAAACCGACGTCTTCAGCCAGCAATCCGTCTCTGACAATATCCAAGACGTCTCTCAGAGGTACAACCAGACCTGACACATGAGATAGACGTGTCTAACCCTCCGCAGTTGATGTCAGTAGAGAAGTGCTCTAAAAGGTTATGCGAGATAAAATACTGCTAGATAACCCTCCCATTTGTTTTTTTAACCACAGCTTAAAATCGTCGTTGTAGGCCGAATATTTGCAAGATGCCCCTGTTGCTAGTCGAAGGTTGTGTTTTATCTGTATATTTATGTAGGATTATGTAGAGGGAATTTTGACACACACTTACAGGGATGAAGATCAGAAGGGAGATATGTTTTCTGATGTGAGATGAAGTGTTCAAAGGCAATTGTTACATCGTGAAGCTGACCCAGTCGTTATGTTGGCTATCTAGGGTCTCGTCCTCTGCCCAATCTAGTGGATGTTAAACACGGCAATCATTTACCTTTTGATTGATGTGTATAACATAAACTTACAAGCATATCATCCACGTAAGTATTTAAGTTACGATAAGGACAACATGACAAAGCTCGATCCTGTTGCGGGGGTGAACATGGCATCCAGACTTAAGTAACGTTTCAAACGTTTGCTGAACACAATTAGGTTTGCAGGACACAATAATGTGTGCTGAACACAAATGTGTGTTGGACAAAGGTACGTTTACAGAACATTTGCTGAACACAAGACTTCAGGTTAACGTTTGTTGAACGCAAGTCAACATTTGCTGAACACAAGTCGACGTTGCTGAACACTAGTCAACTTTTGCTGAACACAAGTCGACGTTGCTGAACACTAGTCAACATTTGCTGAACACAAGTCGACGTTGCTGAACACTAGTCAACATTTGCTGAACACAAGACAACGATCGTAGAACATACGTCAACGTTTGCTGAACATATGTCAACGTTTGTTTAACACAATTCAACGTTTTCTGAAAATGAACGTTTTTCTGAAAACAAAAACGTTTTTCTAAAGAAAATTTAGAAGATAAGAAGAACGCAACTTAACGTTTTCAAACAAGAAGTTGACGTTAGCTTAACGCGAATTAAGGTGTTAGGGAATACGTTGGAGAAGTAACATGTTTCGTTAATCCTTACCTAAGCAATACATAGCTTAAGCATCAGCTTACTAATTCGTTAACAATTTGCTGTTTGGTGGCTGTCATTGACATTGTTACCAGAACGCTTAGTAGTAATGCACAAAGCAACGCATGCTATTCATCGTTTCTTATTACCTGCCTAGCTGTAAAACATTTCAATTACGTTTGTAGACGCTGGAGATTATGTGTCCCTAAATAAACAGCATCGCAACAAGCGGCGAGGAGTTAAACAGGGTTAGCTGCTGCCTCCGTATTTATTAACACTCCGCTGTTTTCTCATAACACCTTGAGCGTGATAACCTTCATGTAAGGTAAAGAATGTTGTGTCTCCTTCTCAATCTCCTGCAGATTGATCTTTCATAGAAAACGGTCCCAAATATTATTCTGACTTAAAAGATTCAAATACTTAATGTTTCTTTACTTTGGTTTAATGTATGTCTTTCAGAAGACGACACTACTGTTAACAACAGTTCGGTTAGGAATGTGTCCTCTTCGAAATTGTATAGAAATTCTCAAAGTATGTGGTCAAATGAGACATATGGTTCACAAGCAGTACAAGAGACATTTGTTCTTATTTTCCAAGTTTTAATTGTAATTCAAAGTAATTCAAAGTTCCGAACCATAACTATTCCAGGAACTGTTTTGCACTCGTCAGGATATGCGAGATGCAACTAACGATCTTGTATTTTTCTCAGTGCCATTGTGCCATTTCAAAGAATGTTCTAACAACATGATGAAATACAAGATTTACCAATGTTTGTACTGAATAATGATAAAACAGTGCTACCCGGTGACGACTGAGATAAAATTCTGAACTTGCTTCTTATGACAGTTTTTTCAATATTGACATAATGTTGTTATAAGCACATTCCTTTTCAAAATAGGATGCTCAATAACTATTCGATCCTTTGATAAAGGCTCCATATCTTTGTTTTTTTAAACATTCAAAGGACTTCAATCAGTCATTTGATCGAAATTGTAATAATCAATAGTTATGTACAACGTTTCAAGAACTACACATCTTATAGAAACAACCATCTAAATTCAATGTAAGACTCTTTGAAATATGTCAATAACTTAAGTTAACGTTAAGTTGAGTTATCCTGTATAATGATCGGTATTTTACCTTCTGAAATAGTGTACTAACATCATATGGTATAAGTTTAACACAACTTTAATTAATGTTTGAAATTTATCATGAAACGTAATTTCACCGGGAGCTATACTAGTTTGAACATAACCTACATCTTTCATTTTTTTATGTTTTAAGAAAATTCGTAAAATGGCTTAATAACCATTTACATGTTTTTGGCATTTTTGGGCATTTTTGGGCATACTTGCTATTTTACATTATATTGAACATTACCAAACGAATCTTCATTTTCAGTCCATGAGCGTTTCAGATTCCAACTTCCGTAAATCATTATTTTCCAATTTTATTCATTAAGGAAAGACGAATCTTTCTCATATTTCAATCTTTCCTGTCACGTGTCTATCCCACTAATGCTATCTTAATAAACAGGTTCCCCCTCCACTTGTATGGGTGTGTAATGCTTAAAGCAAGGAATGGTGCCTATGGTCTTCTAATAAGGAACGCCAAGAGTTCCTTGGCACTGACCCGACCCCCAAGACAATGGCAAACTGCAGATGAGGGGATAGTCCAGGATTTCTCATCCGGGTTACCAATTGTTTTCCGGACACTGCCCCAGGGTGGAGTTTTCACGCACGTTGCATCTCAACAAGCGACGAGTCATTAGCGCTGCACATCTGTCATTCAAGCGTGAACATGGACATTCTAAATATTACAGATGGTCCCATTAATTATTTTGGGGCATTTCTGCTATTTCCTTAATTCTGTTCTTGAAGTGCATGGAATTAATATAATGTTAAATATAACAAATCTCAATGAAATGGTTAGGAGTTTATTTGAATTGAATATTGTTATGATTTCGTGTACATATTTTATCTTGAAAAAAAAAATAATTGCATGAGTGAATGAAATGAATATCTTTTAATGTCTTTTTTTCGTATACATATGATATTTTAAAATGCTATTTAAGCGTACGGTTGATTTGAAGTGAATGTTTTCAAATGTTTTATTTCATGTACATGTGAGATTTTAGGAATCGATATGATAATAGTGTGAGATAATTTGAAGTGAATATTTTCAATTTATTTGATATTAAGTACAGAAAAGATCAGAAAAGGTTATCATAAGTATTAAACTTACTTATATTATATGATCTGTACATTGTATTGGTATAAGAAAGAACAATGGTTCATCATTTTGACGATACCTTGAGAGGAATATTTTTCGCAAACGAGGAACCATTCTGGAGACAAAAATAATAAAAGCATAACATACATTTTAACGCCTAATATCCAATGCAAGCACTGCTCAATGGCGGTACATTATTACCCAAACTTGTACTCTCGGTGTTGCTACTAAGCGACAAGCGCGACAATATAAATCCGTACTTCATTTTTCAGGTACCCATTTTAACAGCTGGGTGGACTGAGTACAATGTGGATGAAGTGCCTTGCCCAGGGCACAATACAGTATAATACCTAGGTCACAAATTGTTGGTGTCTCCAGCGGTATTCGAACCCAGCCTGCTAACCACTACACCGCTACACCACTGTGCTCCATAATGCAATCAAATGGCGCCCACTGCCCGATTCGCTCTCCGTCAAGTGCTACTGCAACTGCATATTTGAGATTAATTGCAAGGAGGCTCAAAAGATGGCACATTTCTCTACAAGTGACATGCCTCCCCATTGCAAAAAAAAATCAAGCTCATTCGTTTTTGGAAGCCATGCAACTTTCAACTGAGATCGCGGCAGCGATCTTTTCTTCCGTCTGATAAATGGCAGAACATTGATTTTTCTTCAGAAATGTTTTGATGATGTTGGCGAGCCGTTTGAATGCGAACATTCTGATGAAAACAAATCATCAACTAATGACGAGCGAATTTCTGAGCGATGAAAGAGTGATTTGAAATCACCTACCTCAAAGGAAACAAACAATATAGCAATAGAGACAGCTGATAGCAAACCAGATGAAATGGTAGATAATACAGCATGTCAATATTCTCCTTATCGTCCATATAATTACTTTTGATTTTCCAATCTGAAACCGGCGAACCAAAAGAGCGATATAGTCTAACTGTGTTAGCAGTTATATGTAATGGCTTTTCCTCACTTTGATTTCTTCAGATGTGTTGAGGAATAGAGGCGTCCTGCTAATGATAGTCGTCATCAAAGAACGGGCCATTTCATCCGCACCTGGTCGATACGCCATTGTTGTGTGTTACTTTCCGTGATGGCCGATGTAATCATTTATTTGTTGGCGATCCGGGACAAATTCTATATATTCTTTGGCTAGACTAATGTAATTTTCGCATACCGTTAACGGAAGGAGAGTTTAAACAATGAGCCATGTTATATGACCGTAATAAAATAACATTTGAAGACGAAGTAAATATCATTAAGTGGGTCAATGGCGCTTGATTCGGCAGATTTTCAGTGTAATGATCGCTAGCTTATGTATGACTCCTAATGCTTTGATACAGTTCATTAACCCCGTTTGGACACGAAAAGGGGATTTTGTGAATGTAATCTCCGTTGAAAGTAGCACATTCGTTTATGATCGCTCGTAAAAATGTATTAGATAATTCTCTGGCTTAGATTTACGATTCAGTACACAGGTTCATCAATTAGATTAGATTTAGGTTTCTAGTTGAACTTTGAGTTTTCTTCTATAATGACACATTCCTAACTTTTGGACTTCAGGACTGAAATGTGCCTTCAGCACGACTCGGAAGTAGGCGGGATGAGCGGATTTGGAATTTAATGTGTACTTTACTTTAAAGATATATGTCATCACTTCAAGGAAAGTCCGCACCACCACTGTATCCATGCATTTAGATAGAACCTTACTCTGGAATGATTATGGTGACCATCGTTTCTATCATTACTGCATGCTGTTGGTTATTTAATTATTAACACTATGAATGATAAACAATTTACACACGATCTGCAGCCACAGTTTATACCAAAAATCCGATACACAAAGATGCTATTTACATTTCACATTTGGCGTCGTGAAAGTCATTACATTTTTTACATAAATATACAAAGAGACAATCTAATCTCACTTTTCGTTATATTTTGAGTAAGAAATGAGTGTTGTTTTAAACAACACCATGTACGATTGGGATCACCCTTGATGACTTGTTCTTACGGTGCGATTTGTACCTACAACTTGTGATTGAACTTCAGCTGATATGTGAGAACTCGTGTCGACTCATCGACTGAAGAACTATGTCGATTCTTCATGCAGTTGCTACAGCATATCGTACCTTATAGGCCTGTTCTTATGATATGATTGTAGTCACAACCAGTAGTGTTCAATTTCAGTATACAAGTACAAGTTATGTTGCACTTCTTCTCGATACTATAGATTTATAACAAAAACAATTACCCTGAAAGTAAGAACTACTAAAAGATAGTCGACAAGGGTTTGAACCGCCGTTTTGGACAACAGAGGTTCAACATCTTAAATGTTTTATATGTTTAATATGATGAAAATGAAAAAAATATTATAAAGAAGGCGTTGAATAAATGAATATAGGTTTCTCTTAACAATTACTGAGATGTAAAAACATAATATGATTGGGGGTGATTGGAAATGTTAATTTTGTTGTTGAGTTCTTCTGTCTCACATGTATTAATTTTTCAAACTCAAATTTTATAATAAGTGATTAAAACAAGCAAATTTATTCATGTAAACTTGTGAAATACTTTCTCTGTGTCTATCATGTCATCTGATGTAAGTAAGTGATACATTCTGAAGATAGTTTTGAAACCTAATGGTTGCATTAGATTGCACGTTGAACACCAAGATCTAATTCTAAGCATGTAATTTTGGTTCCAAAACAGAGATTCAAACCTAGGAGATAAACAAGCCAGTCCTACCTGTGCGTGGTTGGTTATCCTTCAGGTAATCCTAGGTAAGGAAACTCCTCACGTGTTCCATTTCTCCAGGTGTGTGTCTCCCCTTCATCCGCCCAGGTATATACTCCAAACGCCTTGTCCCTCAAACACTGAAATGTACATACAATGACTAAGTAACGCGAAAAATTCCAGGATTTCAACAAACAAATTAGATTTCTCGTCGTGCCTTCATTTCTTAAGCCACGGAAATCAAATCAACATTCTGCTGAAAGAAGGCTATGCATAAACAATTTGGAAAGGACTTGCCCCGAGTACTGGCCCATGTTGGACAGAGACGTCCCGCGAAGAATTTGTTTACCTGTTCAGCTATAAAAACATATATTACTTAGTACCTATATCCCTGTAATCTCCGACTTGGGTGGCAGGGTAAGATATAAATTGCCAGGCGAAAGAAAGTACTCACGATTTTATCTTATATATGATATTCAATTGCAAATATCTCAAGTTTCGATGTCGTAATCTAATACTGAAAAGTACAGATGTTTAGTCAGCAGTCAAAGAATACTTCAACATGTTTTAAAAAAATTAAAACTTATTGTTGATGATACACAACTGTTCATCGACATTAAAGACATATTCTATTTGAAAATTAATAAATGTGCCTAATTCTGCACACATTTACAACATTTCAAACATGATTTGGGTCATGTTGGTGTAAATTTAATTCCTTCCCCTGTCTTCATTAAACAAATTTATTTTAACTAAAATTTAACAACAGTCACATATTAATTCATTAAAACTATTGCAGATAAGTATTATTGTATCGTCCCATACTCAAATAATCTGATTTTTTTTATAATATTGAATTAATCGAAACCAACTGAGGTGAGTACATTATTTTTCCCGATATTTACAGGGACGTCCTGACATGAACTTGTATGTTAAAAAGATGACCTAGTCTAAAAAATAAGTCTATGGAATTTTGATAATTGCTGTACCTTTATCTTTCAATTTCTTGTTGATACTTTCAGTTCTATATGTGTAGTCAGTTTATCTAGACTTGCTGAATAAGGATCTAGACTGTATCAAAGGCTCCTCTTTTATATACAGGCATTGAGCAGGACTGAGAGGTAATCATATACATGTAGATACAAGCTTGGGGAAAGCTAGTTACCCGTTATGAGTGTCATGAAATGTATACAATTAAAATATTTGTTTACCTCCGTGGTAAATGAGCAATCATGAGGAATATAACTCAAAATGCAAATTAGATAGACATATATCGTCATTGACAACTTCAAGTTACATATGAAAGATGCCTACTTTGAAATACATACAATGCAAAGAAGAACTCGTTCAGGTTATGATGAACTGAATTTGTCCGTAACTGAACGATTATACCTTCCAACTGTTCTTACATGTCACTTACTGCAGGTTTAAAGTGACATTGTTATACAAGTAAAATGACTTCATAAATATAATCTGATTGCTGAACTGGAATCTCACTTCATAATTGTAATCTAGATCTCACTTCATAATTGTAATCTGACAGCACATATGTAATCAGACTGCGGTCATGAAATATGACTTTATAAATAAATGAAAAGTATTCGAAAAAAATACTTTACAATTTCTGAATATGATAACTCTTTGTTTAGATTTGAAGAACTTGATAAGTAGTCAGTTAAAAACAAGAATAATTCTCACAATTTCACCACCAATCTTAAGACAATCTTAGGTATTCCGCATGCATTTCAAATTGCCATTACATTATAACCACAGTCTTTCTACAACGTTAAATGCTACAGCAACATTCACACAAGATCCGTGCTTTTGAAGGTCATGTTCGCTCTATTCCTGTATTATTGTGCTTGAACAACTCTTGAGGATTAAAATATAACAAAAATAATAAAGATGATCAACTCTTAAGAAAAAGTCTCTCCGTGGAAATGAATTCTCTCAAGTTCATTTCGACATCTTAATGAACTCCGCTTTCTTCGGCGTCGTTCAACAACTGCCTCTCAGTGCCATGGCCGGCAGCGATCTTCGAAGCTAATTCTATAAATGTCATCAACTGAGCCTTTAGATGAAGATGACTGTCATCGAAGACACGGCATATCAATCGGTAAAGGTCAAGAGAAAGCATATATGCTTAAGAGTCAAGTGATTTGGAAGAGTTGCGTAAGAAGAAAGCTTAGCACAGAGGTGTAAGCCAGACTTAAAGGGTTTCAAGATCGAGAAAAGTATGTCCCACTCCAGTGCTAACTCTTAGATTGATGCCTGGAATTGACTTCTGGGTGACAGGGATTTTAAGTATTAGAAGTAAGTTAAAGGATATATAGGTTTCTTCTATCCAGCGTGTCATCTATAAGAAGATGTTATAGATTTTTAACTGTCAATTGGGGATGTCAAAGATTTCAGAATGTACACTGGCATCAATAGCAGTGGGTTCTTTCAATCTTTAAGTTAAAGATGAGAAGTTGAAGTTAAGAAGATGATATCTTGTAGTTATGAAGAATATACGAGATTCAAAATATATCAGATTATGTTTTTGCCATCAGACTGGTAATTTTTTGTATATATAAGTAAAATTAGAAATTCGATGAATTTTGTTCAAAGTGGCTCGATTATCAAACGTATATTCAATATTGAAGTCTTCTGTCCAACGGGATAATATATGAAGGACATATATGGACAAACATGCCTTGATGTTTCAGTATAGTTTTGCCTCAAATGCTATTTCATTCAAATGTATATTTAAAATATGTGTCCTCATTTAAATAATAGAAATAATTTATCTGTTTCTTTCTATCATGTAATCAAATGTAAGGGAAACATTTTGAAATTAGTTATGAGAGTTTATGTTGTACAATCTGGATTTAATTAAAACTAACCATATTATCGGTTAACTTTCCTGAAAATAATGTAAAGTTCAAAACAATCTAGACGCGATAGTGAGTTGATATTTATCACTTGGGTGTTATATGGATACATTAATATTAAACTTGTATAATACCGCTGAAAGTATGACGTCACTATAGTCAATGATATTTGACTCGAGGAAATCTTAGTTTCAGTACTCTATCAACAATTTCGCTTGAATTTGCTTGAATTTGGGCAAGTAATCAACAGAATACTAAACCTTACTTCAATATAATATCATGTATTATTACACTCTTGAATGGTTTGGTATCAAAGTCGCTTTCGCTCGTTTAATACAAATTTTTAATAAAAATGGTACTGAATGGAAGATAATTTAGTAAAAAAAAAGAAACTATCCTTTATAAACTGAATATTGTGTATGTATGTAGAGTGGTATCGTGAAGAATGTGTAGCAGCCCAAAATGTTTAGTTCCTTTCTTCTAATGTATTGCAATGTTGCAATTTTGATCAAAACAGACCCTGCATATTTTAAATGATACAGATAGAGAGACAGTACAGAGACTATGTTTTAATAAACCAGGCTTAAGTGGCAAGAAGTTTAAAATCTTCCCCACACCATGTGCATGACTACGATTAGAACCGAAGCCAAATGACGTTCGTGAACATCGAATTTAAAGTTGCATAAAAGAAGCGTAATTTCTTCAAGCACAAAAGCTGGAAATTAAGTACAATTATACCATAATGATACTCCATAAAACATAATTAATTAAAACGATATGCCATTCACTCACGGCAAAGAAGATAGGGCCGTCAGAATTCGTTACTCGGTTACTATTTCACATCAGCGTCACTTCCACTCTGCTGGATGGCCAGCAATTAATGAAAATGATATACAGGCACCGATACCCGCTCTAGCAGAAGGGGTTCCTAATCCTCTTAACAAGAAATGTATGCTTGCATTATGTCTTATGCTCCTTACGGGAGTCTCGACGGTGATAACAGTACCACTCACGGGCTTCACTTATGACAAAGATGACATGAGTCGAAGATGGACAAAATATGATGTTACAATCCACTGAGGCAGACGACAGTGAAATACGTAAAATCTGTGTGAAAGAACCGGCGACCGATGTCTGCCCGTGTCTGTAATTGCAACAGACACTATCAGTGCATTGGTCTCGATAAAAGCAAGCGACTATCTGAGATGAGAATGAAGGAAGCAGACGGCTCCGATTTGGTAATGGTTTGGAGAGGAGCAGACGACACTGAATGACCTCCTTTTAGAGCTCAGTCCTGCGTAGATTGACAACTCAATCCATACGAGTCCCCTGTTGACCATTACGCATCATCCTGACCTTGGAAGACCCAAAGGAAAGTTTTTGAGGTGGGATAATAGAGGAGTCGCTGCATTAGCACCATGGAGGGAACAAGGCCATATCATCAGTGTCACCGGGCTCTCTATCACATTACCAAACCAGCAGGACCTCATTTACCCAACAGTGTCCATTGTCCTTCCATGCAGGACTCCTCGCTGACCATCCAAGTCGGACCTGACCCAGAGACAGGGCAACAAAGGGATCAATAAGGTCCGTGTTGGGGACTTGGACTCTCAGATCTCCGGTCACAAGGCTTTAATGGAATCCCTGTCGCCCGTAGTTAAGCCGACTGCGGGGGCGAGTAAAAATATTAAAAGAACAAAGCCAGTTCTCGACTATGACTTGTGTTATTTTCTGCAAGAACACAGATCATTGTCGTGTAAGCTATCCGCCTCACAGTGGTAGTGAGATCTCGGTTGATTCATTCATAGCTGACACGTGCTTGTTTGGATTAAAGATGGCTGGAATCAGAGATGATTAAATTGACACCGTAGTTCACATATCATAACTTGATCTTAGAAACGTCCTGTGATGTGTTCAAGGATCGTATCAATTTCTGTATTGGCAACGCTACTTTCGTTTACTTTCGATTTTGCAGTTGACCCAGTTTTTATCGACCTGTTTCAAAATTTCCAATTGTTCAAAAGCATCAAATTATTCCGATGATTGAGGGATATCCTCATCAATGTATCCGTGAAAATTTCCAAATGATGACTTTTGAGTAATTGTTTGAATCTTTTATATAAGTAATTTTACCACGATCATAGAAAATATGTAATATGTTCATGTGTAAACGATATATAGAGTCATTACGGTGGCAGATCCAACAGAGAGTGCCCCCAATCCCCCTACCATACCCCCCCCCCCCCCTCCTCCTACCCCATTTGATAGACCCCTGGGTGGCAATTCCTTGATCCGCCTATGCAATGTACAAGACTCTTCATTCAATCATGTCATTCTATCTGCTAAAATCCTTTCTTAGTTGTCACCTATGATGCTTTTCTCAAAATAGTATCATTATAGGTTGGCGGAGGATTAATGGTCTGCAAACGTCCACATCACTTTTGTCCCAGTTAACTCCAGATATCACGTAGCCTGTTTGATTAGTTTCTGGAGCGCCTTACTCTGTTAATTTAGCATGGAACGCTGAAAATAATAATTTGATATAAAATCAATGTTCAAACCAAAGGCCAAATTAACAAGTAGATCACGTGACCCGATGACGTCATTATTAAAACCCATCTCGTAAACACGCCAAATACAACTAAGCCATCATTATCGACTCTATGTGTATTAAAGACATCTAAGAGCCCTCATGCGAACATATTTCATCTCAGACAGCCTCGTTTCAGATCCCGTACATTACGCGTGATCTCGCGTTACCGCACTTGATGACCTTTACAAGGTGTGCTGTCTAACTTGTTTTCCGCATTGCCCTTCCTAATCAGTGTAAATCGACGCCATTTTTGTGCAGTTGGCACATAGACGACACACTCTTGTTAGGGTTGGTTGTGATAGCATCTCCGGTGTTAAATGCAATATCACGTTTGCAGTTGAAGCAGATCTAGATCTGGCGTTGGTGTCATTCATGCACGTACGTTAGAGATGCAAATAACAGAAGGATTGGCTCACAGTAGATTCTGCTGAGCTAATGTTATTGTTGAAAACCTCTGTTCCCTTTTAGCGGTTACTTTGTTACCTTTGTCTTGTATTTTTGTTTGACCTGGAAATCAACAAAAGCAAGAGGAAACATCAAGAACAACACCTACCCATTTCTGCTATTACTTGCTAAGTTGATATTTCCTAGTTAAGCACATTCATAACGTCGACTCCACATAATAATCTGAAATATATTACCGCAATCACTCTGATAAGCACCTGCCTTTAATAACCAAAGGTTTATGAAATGAGCGCCAGCCTTAAAGGGACACCGCGTCGAGAATAAAAATCAGATCATGTGTATCTACCCATGCTGATTATCATGTCTGCTTACAGACACCTAATTTTAGACAATCGACGCAATTAGGTCTTTGAAGGGCATTTAGAAGTGGTAAACATAAAAACATGAATATTTTCTTGATAACAACTTCTTAATTGGTAATAAAAACTACTGCATGTAGACGGTGAAGTGAAGCGTAACACGTTAGAAGACACTCTCATCAGCTTAGTGAGATAAAGATGAGACTCATTTGTATCCTCGACGCAGTGTTCCTTTAATAACTATGGATGTGTGTGACATTTTTTCATTTGAACTTTAGATAAGATAATACACTAGGCATATATATATAAATGTTTAACTTCGCGTACGTTGCGTAAAAACAAAACAACCAGACGCATATTAGAGGAAGTGCGGTATTGGTCAAGCGTTTATAGACGCATCAAGTGGCAAAATTAATTTTTAAAATTTGAATGAATAATTGAATATGAATAATGACAACCAGGCCTAAATTTCGAAGCACTTGGCATCAAGAAAGTCGTAAGGCAATTTACTATATGATACAAAAGATCCTAGTTTTAAAAGAGCCTCGCAATTCTACAGTCCCATGTCTTCGCGAAAGCGGTAAAAATGTCCTATCTAATCGGTAACCCGCAATTCAAGAAATTTCTTAGGTAACTTCATTCAAATATGTATATATAGGCACCATTACTAAAGCAAATCAGGTAAAAGAGTAACCAAGAAAGTTTTAATCATAGCTTTAAAGGATCAACTAAATATGATTTCATCATTGAAAGTAGAAGCACATACAGGGTATTTTTTAAACATTTTTTAATAACAATTAATTTCAATATTAATATAGAATGTTATAAAACAACAAACAAGTACATCTCCACTTGACAAGTTATAATATCTGGTCTATATCACCAAGTGAGGAAATATAATCTTGCGCTACCAGACAGCCATTAGCGTCTGACCATTACTATCTGTAAACTCTACAATCTACAGCGATTGAAAACCCATTAAGGTAATAACTTTATCAAGCTATAACGTTACCGACACGTCTCAATTATCACCTATCTTCTTCGCCTTATGATATCATCATATATGTTTCACGGACAGCGATTGGTAAGTGCTGATTTCTTATTTTCAGTTCAACCAATCGCATGTCGAAGCAGTGTCACGTGATTATGTCATGTGACTGTTGGCACAGAAAACATAGTGTTATGCTGGGTAACAGAGGCACTTGATATAATCAGCGGACGATAGGTAATAGGTAAGCATATTAATCTTAAAGAGAAGGTTCTATCGGAATATATGCCATTTTGTTTTTGTTCATGACGTGAATTAAATAAACCGCTGTTTTTCTTCTAATTTTATAAGTTTCTATTCTTATACTGAATATCCACTCATTAAAGGGGCAGTAGCACGTTTTTTGCAAAATTTATTTTTTCAAATTTCCCATTTATAATGATAGTTTATGTCATTTAAAATAACTTTAGAGGGTAAAACATCTTATTACACAAACCAATTATCTGTATTGGTAAAAACTATGTTGCGTATAAAGCAAATTATGGTGGCCATTTTATTGTGAACACAATTTATTATTTTGTATTACAAAAACGTTTCCAATGGCTTTACCGAACCATGTACACTCATTTAAAACTTTATTTTCCGAAGAGAGAAGGATGTTTTACCATTGGTGAAATTATTTTTCAAATACATTTCATGAACTATTTGAGCGAAAAAACGTGCTACTGCCCCTTTAAGAAGTAATAACTTATAGCACCGATAAAGGGCTTCAATTCTATTTTACAAATAAAATGAATGAAAATACAGCATTTTAAAATTAAATTGGAAGTTTTTAATCAGAAAGTAAAATTTTACACATGCAAACACGAACTTTCAAGAAGATTATTCATATATTGAACACGTGGTCCTTATAGGGGGTTCATTTAAGTCATAATTTATGAAAATGTTACCCTATAGACCCTGAATTAAACACATGATTAAAATCGTGAGCATCTCATTGTCTTACGATTATGAAACGAACGCATTGTTCAGTTTGTAAACGAAAGGGCTGATACCATAGGGGTAATTTGCATAACCTTTCACACAAAACTAGTTGAAACAAAAGGAGGAAATATTGGGAAAATGAACCAGTATTGCATGTATCTGTTAAAATAATTCTTTATAAACAAGTCTAGTGCGTTTTCAATGAGGGGGTTTGAGCTCTTAACAGGCTGGGTTTGGTCTATTGAGCGCAAAGCACCAATGAAAATATCAGTCTTTCAGAACAGATGCGCCGGTTAATTAACCATTGGGGGCATTGTTTGTAGTGTCAAAACTTCTGACCCCAAGTTGAAAGTCTAAAACACAAACATAACAGAAAGTCTCTTCTATAAACATGATAGACATTCAAACACACGCACGCTTCTCGTCCGTGTTAATTTCAGCGCACGTGGCCCGCGCTTCGCCATTACAAAGCCAGTCCTTTCTTGGCGCGTTTCAAATTCTCTCAATATTTACAAGAAAGACGGTGCGATTATTTTCAGCACGTCACGTACCACAGCATGACAACGACGACGGGAATGTTGAGGTTAATTCAAAAGAATCTTGACATATTTTCAACGATTGTAAAATATTATTTTCCCGGTTATTTCCATCTTATAAACATGCTTCACAAGACATGTACATAGTGTGGTGTAACCGCATGTCTTTTGTAAACTCACTGTATAGTTTAACAGGACACATTCTTTGTGGTTGCAAATATGTATCTGTAGATTTTGAAGAATAAAGAAAATTGAAATGTTTAATATGTGGCACCAATGGGATCCAAGGGGGCTTTTTTAAATACGAAAACTTATTATACTTAAAATTTATAATAAAATAAAATAAATTTCATTACTTGTGATACCAATCGGTAAAATTTATTACAAAGCGAACTTGTTTATACACATTCAGAATTCGTGTATTCAATTAATTTTGATTGCAATTTCACTCTCACATTACTCATAACATTTTAACGTGCTTTCTTTCACATTGCCACACACAAAATCAACACGAGACGAAATGAGGACGAAAGATCTGAGAGCTTAAAAATTAAGGAAATTAAATTTCCAGATCAACGGATTTACATGCTATGAGAGATCAAATTTCACACGGGGTACTTAAATCAACCACCACTTCAAAGAATCGCCTTGTTTGAAGCATTGAAGCGAGTAAGCACTTCAGCTACGTACACAGTGCAACTTCAGATTTTGGTAGAGTGCGTTCGAAGCGCCACTTACTTACGCTATACGTACGTGTAATATACAACGCAAAGGTGACAATGTACAACTTCGGTGTGGTCTGTTCCGTTGATGATAGACATAGGACGTGCAGACTCGGTATGACAAACGACTTGATCAGAAAATGACACGTTTTGGTGAGAGAATGACAGGCTTGGTTATAAATGGGACCTACATTGGGTAAGAACATGTCATTATGGGTGAAATAGACAAGGCGAACATCGAAATGTACATTCAAGCTGAAATCAGGGAAACACATGTAGAGTATGACCTATATGTTGTTAAGAACATGTAATTAATGGTGAAATAGACAAAGTGAATTTCCAGATCACCGGATTTACATGCCTTTTTGTCTTCTTTAGACAAAGTGAACTTCGAAATGTACTTTCAAGCTGGAATATGACCTGTGTAAATGTAAATAATGATGAAATAGACGAGGTAAGTGAGAAATACACGCTAAAAACCATGAACACACGGTGATAGATGTGACCCACGTTGGGTAAGAACAGTCATTACTGGAGAAATGGACATGGCGAAGTGAGAAATGTACACGGTTGTACGGAACACACCGAGAGAAAATCCATTATGTAAGTGACATATTGGGATTGCATCACGCAAGACAACAATCACCCATTACCGTAATTGTTTACATCCAGGGGTCATGTACGATTAGGTCAAGGTGTTGTTTCACACCTGATGAGGTATGCATTACATGTACTTTGTGAGTGAATTCAGATTTAGTATTCAGCAAAATAAAATCAATGACATACACCGGGCAGAAGCGAAATGCCTACTAGATATTTTGCCAGGTTTCGTAAAAACGACGTTTGTACAAGAAAAAAGTTATCAATGTTAAAGATGCATATATATGCATGTTCAGTTTTGAATGATATTTTATTTGGTACCAAAATACAATAGGTGTTGGTTTATGTTATATCTTCTTACTCAATTGTCACATTTAACCCCAAATGCTTAAAATATCAAATATATATGTTTCAATGACAACCTAGGAAGGGTCTCATGCCCGTGACGTTTGTACTCGCTAAAGATCTATTAAACGCCATAGAAGCAATTCTGTTTTCCTATCTACTTCATTGAAGTTTCTAAAATTACGTTTGACTTAATGGCTGCAAGCCAAGGTCAATTGTCCGGTTTTCGATCAATACTATGACTTTGAATGGTTGTATTTTCGTTATACTGAACTGATTGACCTTAAATTGGTTATTAAATAACACAAATTATAACATTTGACATATATACATTACATTATGACCATTATGACATTATATACATTTTGACATCACCAACACGATAATGTCTCTTTAAAACAATATGGCGTTGCGCCATTTCTGCACAACAAAGTTTCAGAAATGTTTACAAACGAATGGCGATTAAAGGGGCAGTAGCACGTTTTTTGCAAATTTAATTTTTTCAAATTTCCCATTTATAATGATAGTTTATATCGTTCGTATTTACTTTAGAGGGTAAAACATCTAATTACACAAACCAATTATCCGTAGTAGTAATAACGATGTTGTGTATAAAGCAAAAATTGCATTGCGGCCATTTTGTTGTGAACACAATTTATTATTTCTTATGACAAAAACGTTTCCCCATGGCTTTACGGAACCATGTACACTCATATTTTAGATTGATTTTCTGAAGAGGGAAGGGTGTTTTACTGTTTTTTTTCAATTATATTTCATCGACTTATTTCACCAGAAAAACGTGCTGCTGCCCCTTTAAGTCAAAGGTAGCTGTTCAGTATTTGATCAGTGTTTCATCAGAGAAATAACCTTTGAAAAAGATTTTCAAACAACAACGAGCAACAATACAGGCACGTACTCGTGGTGAAGATGCTGAAGTGACAGTCAGCAAGAGAATCAACCGATTGTAGTGATCTTCATTAGGCGTGGTTTTCTTAAAAGTTATCGTCTCTAATCACAAGAAAAGGAAGATTTTCTGGATAACAACTTCTTCAATGTGAACATACACGACGTTTCGGTGTACTTACTCACTCCTTCACTCAGGTTCGAAACGTCTTAAGTGTCTTACATTAACATTGACTTACGACTGTCGTAGCGCTAAGACAGCTTCGAAAATATGGGCCCTGGTCTCTAATCACCTATCCACGATTTCAATGGACTGCCATATTAATGATCGGTTCAGAATAACTTGGAGACTACCATTCATTATATTTGAATTTTTTTTTTTTTTAATAAAAACATTCTTATATCCGGCAGTGTAGCTCTTTTGAACATAAATGAGGTTTCAAACTTTAAAATCATTTTTAATGAGCATTAAAAAGTAGGTAAACGACACAGCAACGTGTGGTATGGATTGCAATTATTATCGATTTCTCAAAATCGCTCAACCGGTAACACACATCTACAGGTAATACCTGAATGAAAATTGGGTCACTAGGTCGTACTATGTATCGACCATAATAAGTTAAAGAAATAGTTTTCTTCTGATAATCAACGTAAATGTTCTATAACATCAGAGCAATATAAGTGTGTGATTAGGTCATCGATTATGATCATTGCAGGTACAGTACATGCGAGATAATGGGCTTTAGAGGTATTAAAGGGGCAGTAGCACGTTTTTTGCCAATTTAATTTGTTCAAATTTCCCATTTATAATGCTTGTTAATGTCATTTATATTTACTTTAGAGTGTAAAACATCTTATTACACAAACCAATTATCTGTAGTGACAATAACAGTGTTGCACATAAAGCAACAATTGTATGGCGGCCATCAAGTAAAACGCACAGTGATATGACGTCAAAAACCTGATGACATCATAATCTCAATGCAATGCTGTCATAAACACGATGATGTCACAGTGATATGTGTTCAGAGGTGTATTTTTGTTCACTGAAAATAATGAAAAATTAATGAAATCTCACCCCTGTGTCAACTGGTATCAAATGTATCAACAATATATTGGCGAACGTAGTTCAAGTGATCTAACTGATGTAGTGAAACCTCAAAACTCAAGGCAGACTTTTAAATATGGCACAATGAGATCTACAAATCTACCTCTCACACTGAAGAGTTCCACACCACTGTCGCTTTATACTTTGCGTTATTTTCTTCCAATACGGATAACAGTTTTCTACAGATATGGCATATCGGGTTGTGAAATGAGATGTTTTACCCTCTAACGTAACAATATATTGTGTAAACATTAATAATAGCTGGCAGATTTGAGAAAAAATACTATGCTTAAAACGTGATACAGTGCCTTTAATGTATATTAACATAATCATGTTCCAAAAACATTCAAGTGTCATATAAATCATCATAGCACATATCAACTTAAATTACCACTCTGGTCTGATATGTTGAGGTTTTGAAAAATGACTACAAAGTCAGAAAAGAAAAGAAAAATCACCCATAATCATAAATCATAATTTGAAAGCACCTTTTAAACTAATAATTTAACATAGCATCGATTACAAAACATAGCCTGCACATCGCCATAAAGTTGCAACATTCATATAAAAACGTATATCAAGTTATTTATCATATTCAGTTATAGCCTGTCCATGGTTATAAAACATACATCATTCATATAAAAAGCTATCATATATCGAGTTATTTATCATATTCAGTTAAAGTATGTCCATGGCTATAAAACATACAACATTCATATAAAAAAGTTATCATGTAACAGAGTAATTTATCATATTCATTTAGCCTGAGTGACGAGTTAGTTACGGATAGTGAAGATGAATAGCGAGTGATAAAAACTAACGACAAAGTGTATCACCTTGCCGATGTCTAGACACGATAAATGACACCAAATATTCTCTACTTCCCCCGAGAATCATAAAAACATATCAGACATCTTAAAAATCATTTACTTGTGCGAGCGATTATCGGAGCAAGAGCGAGGGTTCGGGGAGCATCTGCCAAACATGGATTTTGATATGCGAATGTTCGTCATGTTGTCATAGTTGTACAGTTAAAGGTGCATTTACAGTATCCACATATTTATGTTGGCAACTTATTCATCAAATAATCTTTAAAAATAACAAATTTACACTTATATATTTTGTTCTTATTACATATTTATTCAATACATTCCCCTCACCTTTATGATCAATTATATGGTTATGGCCTACTCAATAACTAATGTATCAACTATATCTAAAACTGGTACATGTTATTATTGCAAATGTCAATTTCAGTTATAAAGGCGAGCTTTTTGTGCAAAAGAACTATAAGGATAAACGATCGAAGCGATTTCAATCTCCCCATTGCCGATCCGTCAAAGTAATCATATTGTTGCATGTATATTTAATAAATACGCCCAGTTAGTCCCAATCTGTGTGCGGAGTAACAAATCAGATTTACTCGTGTTATACCGTCTGTAACAGCACATGTCAGCAGCTAGAGGGCCGAACTCCTCAACAGCGCTGTGAGATTAGCGAAGCAAATTGTTTCCTCATCGGTATGGAGGTTACCATGTCATCGATTGATTCGCTTCATAGTCTCTCGTCCGTCATGTCTAATCCTTCACAGGGATGCCTGGCTTCATTTGGACTGGACACTTCATTTAGCTCGCCTCTGCTAGATTGATAGAAACG
Organism: Gibbula magus; assembly: GCA_936450465.1. Taxonomy (NCBI): domain Eukaryota; kingdom Metazoa; phylum Mollusca; class Gastropoda; order Trochida; family Trochidae; genus Gibbula; species Gibbula magus. Next base: position 8,127,273 of record OW388291.1, read on the forward strand.
TTGACACAGCCTCAAAACGGGGGAGGGAAAACTCACGGTATGTTGTTACATAACGGAGAGAAATTCTTCTCGTTACACGTCAGATCGACGCTAATATTGCTAGCCGCTTGTTCCGACGTTACACGCAAGCTTTCCGGTTGGAGATTAGAGCAGATTTTCCAATCAAATTTGCTTGCTTGGACACAGGGCTAGACGAGACGAGACTGGGAAGGGAGAGGATTTAAGTTCAGGGGATTATCTATAACCAGTATCACAGCTAAGCGATGAGGGGTTTTAATGTGCCTCGTGCATTCCTGGTAAAAGCTCGTCGTAACGAAATCATTTCCAGGCCAGACGCTAAGTCTATGAGCGCCATCATCGCGGTAGTAAGTCAGAATAACATTTGCCGAGCGAGAGAGCCGGATTAACTCTAAAAGGCGGATTACATGGCTCTGACATGACGGTAAGACGTGACCTTGTTCTAATGACCCAAAGGTCAAGGCCGCCTCCGTCAGACGTCAACCAGATTGGAAACTTATCATCCGTAGGTAAATCAATCATCGTGTTGCATAACACGTTACCTGGCCTTTCAGGTATACGCCCACCTTTCTGTAGAACTTAATGACCTACTGGATGTGCTAAAAGAATGCGGAGTCCATTAACACTTCAAAGCAGTGGGAACAGGGTTATGATGCTTTCATTATCAGCTGTCACGTGATATTAAGTTGCTGAGGTTGTCAGCCATAAACTGGAATAGAAATACCATCAAAATACGACCGAAGTGCTTTTATTCTTTTTAAACAAATGACATATATTTGTGGGATGTTGTTTTTTAAATGCCAATGAGTTTGACGCAAGTGCTTGTCCAACACGATTCTTCCCACCGAAAGTCACTGAAATCAAGTTCTCTAGCTTCCACTTTCCCAACTACCCGATACCGGAGTGTTCTTACCCAACGGATTAGAGCGATTTTTTTTTTTTGCTGTCAAACCCTTCGTTGACGTTTTTAGTCTATCAGTTTTATATTTTGGCAGCAAGACATGGGCATTGCCTTAATCCATCGGAAGGTAGTTGTTCATCAACTATCAGAAGGCGTCTGTACATTATAATGTCCATTACAGACAAAACGTTGACAATATTACACGAACAAAACAAGTGTGAGTCACCATACGCTAGCATCACGTATCATAGCGTGGTGTCTTCATTTACTATGACATCGTATTCTTATCTCAATTAACAACCTCTTTGACATCCATTCAATCATTCAGCCCTTATGCCAAGTCAAAGAGAAACATGCAGATAGTCTCTAAACCCTGTGGAATAACCCTGCCACTTTCATTAGTGAAAAGTGAAAGGGAATCACTGCTTCCACCAACGCGACCCTTTTTATTAATTGGTAGTGGAAGAATGAACATGCTTCAGTACGGTTCACAGTGATACAAAATTACGAAAGTACTATGAACAATTCCAAGGGCTTTTCCCAGTAAAGTACATATTCATATGAAATTACGAAAATGCAAATAAGAGTTTCAAGGTCAATTCTCAATACAGTTCATATTCATACCAAATTACGAAAAATACTATGAACAGTTCAAGGACAATTCTCAATACAGTTCATATTCATACCAAATTACGAAAATACTATGAACAGTTCAAGACCAATTCTCAGTACAGTTTATATTATATTACGTAAAATTCATATTCATATAATATTACGTAAAATTCATATTCATATAATATTACGAAAGTATCGTGAACATTGACGAGAGAGGTACAGAACATTTCCACATAATATATGGAAAGATAATGACATATAAAACTCATATCGATATGACGATTACCATGGCAATCCAAGGGAAATGAAACTTAAAAAGTATTACAAAGAATCATTATGTGCACATATTCCACGTTTTTGTTCCAAACATCATTGACGTAGAAAAGAATAGAACATTTCAACATATTGTAAAGCAAATGGATGCTATGAAACAAAAATATAAGTTTTAAACCACGGCAAATTATATTCCATATGCAATTTCTCTCCCAAAAGTCATTGGAGAATCCAATGAACAGAACAATTCTCAATAATAATAGGGCATAACATTATTACTTTGTACATGAGGAAAAGGCAAATAAATGGCTCCAAGAGTCTCAAGAACTATCGATGGACCCATTGCATTGTGATACATATGACATACAAAATGACAGAAATATTACCATGAGTACCAACAAAATTCTAAATTTCTTGAAAATGTCACAAAATAGATCATGTATATATATCAATACCATATAACAGATGTTTCATACTTTATGATCAAACTGCCTGTGAAGAGGAACAAGGCGCCACAACTCCTGACCATATGGGTGGCAGATTTCTCCTTGAAGAAAGTTGGTTACTCGGAGAAGGCAAATAGTACTCTAGTGACATGACAGAGGGACGATTGTCTCAACATGACACTAACACGATTACCAGAGCTCATCCACACCCGGCCTCGCTTACTTACAATGTAGTCATCGAGCGCAGATCAAGGGTTAAACGACGCGAATTGGCTACCCCATCGGTTAACAATTGAAAATCAACTGCAAGTGCTTGAAGCCACGTGAGTGGTGTCTTGGAGAGCGTCCTGCTGTGTCTAGGCATTGTTCTAAGGCACCATGGTCAAATCTCGCCAGTAATTCCACGGGGGGCTAACGGTAAGCGCCGGGCTTCGTTTGTCTCAAGAATATGACGAGTCATTGTCTTTCAACGAAATCAAGCCTGATTGCAATTGTATTGACACAATTGGGACACAGGCCCCTTGACAGGGCAACATAAAAGGGTCCGGGCTTCTGGACTTCTTGCACGTCAGAGAAACCCTCTGTGGACCCTTTTCTGATTGATCATCTAAACTGACCCCTAACTGCATCCCAACCTGTATGCAAATAGTCCCCTTCTCTATTGAAGCGCTGTCATCTTCGTAGCGACACTTGCTTTAACCAGAAGATGTTGATTTAATTTCCTTGATGCAGTCAGTTGTGAGCGAATATGAGTTCTTCCCCCTGGAGACGTCATGTAAGATTGGAGTCTGTTCTTTCTAACATTCACCAGCCCCCGTCCTGTCACTGCCCCTGCTTTGCACAATAACCCGTAACAATAGGTGATTGAGCCTCTGCGCTGAAGGTCAACCGTAACTCGCTGCTAATCGGTCGAAAATAAACGGAAACAATAACGTATTGTGTCTTCGCCTTTCGCCTTCTTGTCACTTACCCGACATTTTCGTTCACATTTTCCATTAGTGCTTAAAGTACTCCATAAGATCTCTTTTAAAGTGTTTGTGAAGCTAACTTTGTGGAACGTTTCTTATCTAATAATGAAGATTTATAAGGTCAATTATTGAGCATTTATGCTCTAAAATGCGTTGCGATTAGGATGAAAAAAAACCTGAAAATATTCAAAAGAGGCTGGATCAGAAGATGTCATTAGCTAATAACATCTAGAAACTTTAAAATCTTTAAGATTACTATTTTTATTATTCTGACGTTGGCTGAGGACATTTAAACCTGTACTATTTAGAATATGAAAACATAACTTTACCAAACACCTTTCGTGCCCACTAGTACCTAATTACATTGACATCTGTCAATAACGAAATGGTCAGCAAATTGTTTTACAGACTTCAGCAACGTATACATGCGACCATCCGCACGGCAATATTTGAAATCTTCTCTATGTATGTCTATGTAAATTAGGATTTTCATAACCGTACGACGTCCTTTCCGGATGATTTTCAACTGGAACAAAATCGTATTCTCATTTCTAAAAGAGAAAACTTCTGGCCAAGAAGCCCACAATACTAACAACGTCACCCGAGCATACACGCGTAGGTATTGATATAATCCGTATTTTATATAAAAGCTATGGATAATAGTAGCCCTTCAGCGTTGAGGGACACAACCCTACACTTCCTAAAAATTCTATATAAATTAAAAAGATATATGTCAATGTATCTACATACAATCTAAAACTTTAACAGCTTTAGTCAAAATGTCCCTGATTACTGATTACTTAAATAATCTAGTGATGGAAACTGGCTCGAGTTACGACTTGTGGGGGAAGTTGGCGTATAGCCGAATATCGTTGTTACTAAAACCCAGGTCCTACACTCTAAAGCCCTGTTTATACGGCGGGCGTTTACATATGAGTAAACCATTACACATATCCAAATTTGCTCATATGAGCAAAAATCGCCGTGTTGACCCATTTGCACATATGTATTGTTTTACTACCGTAAGCAAATATTTCACTACCGTAAACAAATTTGCACCTAGTCAAGGGCAGGTGCAAATGTTTACTACCGTGAGCAAATATGATATTTTCACTATTCTATCAAAAGTTCGTCGTATACAGACATAGTGACTTCCCACAGATTGGGAAAATATATTAGAGACCTTTAATAGACTCTTAATATTGTTTTTCAAATTCTCTATATAGGATAATCTCCTTCTTGCACGCGATGACCTTCGAAATCCATCTGACTATCCGATTTTCGTTATAATTAGGGCGATATAGTCAAACCAATGTTGACAGATAATACATTTATGTCATTTATTTAGTTTACATCTAAAACATAATAATTGGCATGTTTAGGAAATTCTCTATTCATATATTAGATTAGTTGGAAGCCCATTTGCTTAGGCTGAAATTAAACACGTATGACCGCATAGTAATTTTTCTTTTACTCACGTGTATATATTACTACCATAAGCAATATTGCATATGTGCAAAGTTCGCCGTATAAACAGGGCTTAAGAGTATCAAGGTGTACATTCCAACAAGGTATCATCTTACGTCACCACTCACCTTTGTGTGCAGGTAAATAGTGCATCCTTGGATAACAGCGATGGAGTGTGTACTGTGAACACATCGACACTTACTTCAGTGTTTACCAGTCTGTCCATTGACAAAGCCACTGTACAGTGAGGAGACCAATACGCTGACCCCACATGTAAGGAGGTAACAGAGTTGACCAACTCTACCTACGTCAAGATAACACCATCACATCGCGGGGAGGGATTTCAAAATACGTGATTAAATAAGATATTACTCCTTTAACTCGCCATAGGTAAATGTTTGGTTCAGCCTAAAAGGGCTTATTTGTAGTCGTGGCCTCTCTTTACGCCTACCCGTAGAAGCAAAACGTGCTCCTATCAGCAAAGATATAACTTCAGCTCAGCATGGCTTTAGTCTAACACTTAGATTCTGAAAAAGATATTGAAACAATATTGGAAAGGAGTCTTTGTTTTCTTAAATTCCTTTTTCTCAGTCTCCTTTTCAATATTTAATAAAATGGTGATATTTTCAGAAAAACAACTTTTTTTTAAGAGTCTGAGTGTAAGACTAAACATGGCGTGTGCTGATCAGTTTATGCGAATAAGACGCTTGGTGCAAGAAATTGTACTAACGTGTTCCAAGTCTTAATTGAAAACATTTTGATACCTTTACATCACATTATCAACCTCTAATTTTAATCTAAGAAATATCTATAACTACTTCGACAGACGCTGACATTCCATTTTATGTGTTGCTTATTTAAAATAGTATTCTTCGTAAAAGTATCGCACCATCAATTTCAAAGCTGAGCATTTGTGGAACAGTAGTGTGAGAGCGAGGGATCCCCAGTTCAGAACCCTCAGCAATTGACCCATCAGTTGTTTAGTGAGTGACAGCAGATTCCCCAACACAGAGGATCAGACGTCTGGTGGCCAGCATGAGACAGTGTGTGAAGACAACGTGCGAACCGATTACACCGGTTACTGTGACTGAACCAGTCACTGTGGATCTCACAAGTGTGTTCAACTGCCTTGTGTAGTAGCCACTAGCCGCACTTATCTCACCCCATTTTAACACTGAAGTTAGTGAACTTAGTTTGTTACCAATTTAACATTCAATTAGTATTCACATTCGGTCTTGTGTTGTTAGTTTGATGACCTAACGTTTAGATGGGCCATCTAACGCACCGTAGGTATGGGAATGAAGATCCATTTTTAGGGGGGGGAGATGTTTATGATGATGTGTATATGATAATAATTCCAATATTGAAAAAAGAAATACATACATAGAGATTATTACCCGAGGAAGTGTGTCATATGACTTTTACGAAACAAGTGTAATTCTTTTGTATTGCCCGGGCTAGAGCAAGAGTTAAACACATATTTGCACGACATCCGTAAATGAATGAGTTTCGCGGTCGCAATGGTAGCAGGGCAAACGTGATATATGCATATGTTCCGGTATCGAAAATATTAGCTCGCTCGTTTTCAACCATATGAGTATCATATTTTGTAATCAAGGAAACACATATATATTTACAAAAGGATACAAACAATTAGAACAGGAAGATTTTCTGGATAACAACTTCTTTAATGTAAAAATACACGACGTTTCGGAGTACATACTCACTCCTTCGTCAGGTGGAATGTGAGTAAATAACAAAATATAGTACATTTATATAGCAAACAAAACAATGGTGAAGGAAGTCAATCAGGGAGATTAACATACATGAGAATGGTATACAATGGGGATTTGCAATATAAACATGATGGAGATGAAGCATGAGAATGATGAGGATTTGCAATACAAACATGAATGGGAGTAAGTAGATAAACAAAGGCCTGTTGGCTTTATTGAAGATGTAAATAATCACACATGATTTATTCTGAAAATGAACACATCTCAGAGGCTCCTTTTTATTATATTTTTTTTCTTTCAAATTTTGAAATTTTACGAAATATTCATTTCAGAGTCTAAATGGTAAACTAATAATGTCCTAAAAGCCATCTCAAATTCCAATATTTGCCCGACGCTAGTCTCAAATATCTATGAACAACGTCATTCTATGTACAGACACATTAAAACTGGTAGTTTTTCAGTGTCGCTCTAATGGTAACCTCTTATATTCTGATAGTCCATCAGCAATATCTGGGCTATCCTTCATACGTCAGCATTTATTAGTATCTCCATCTCACCGTCCCATTCTGACGCTAATTGTTCTGTCAATTTTGTCACAAACCAAATTAAACAATGTTACTGATTCACATATCAATCAAATGATATTAAGTAAATCAACACAAACCGATTCCATAAATTGTCTCCCCTGTCATCACCGTTATAACAAAAGCAGTCACTGCCCAGATACTATCACTGATTTGGAATTGCTCGTATATTAATAACTTTGATTAATATTGGGCTTGGACCAGCCAAAATTATATTTGCTCATATTTGAATCTGAAATCCTATTAGCCATAAAGATGAGAGTTATTCTCTCCGCTCTCATAACTAAGTCATTGTGTCGGGCTAACATTTGGTAAAAGAGAGATGTGGTTGATGAATTGTACACGGAGTAAAGTCACCACATCTGTAACCAGGCATAAACGTTGCTTAATCAAACAACGCTCCCGACGTGGGCCTTTTGTAATTAGCTAATCTCTATTTATCAGCATTATTTACGAGAAGTTGCTGGACATCTCTTGACCTGTCACAACGAGGCTCATCACGTGACATCAAGTCGTTCAAAATGAACCAATCAGAGAGTCGGGCTGCCAGATGGCCCTGATCACTTCCTGTAAACCCGGCGAAGTTTGATGTCTTTAAATCTCGAGCAACAAAGCCATGATTGGTAATGAACATGACTAACGTTGATCTATCCGGGCAAAACCAACGGAGTTTCATTAGGTAACCAAATGTCTTTGTTTGCTGACGACCGTTACCAGTATAATTCAAGTGACAACTGTCACTGTCCATTTGCCTTGCTCTGAGGTTTGGCCACGATCCCCCACAACCAGCAATTCTGAAGTGGTTAATTAATTAATTCTATTGTCCAGCTGATTATAAGCCCTTGAACCAGTTTGGTTTCCTTACATCATATGGTGACAGCAGGAGTTGTGCGAGATGAATTATCGCCGAATTAGTCCAATAAACAGAATCAGAACTATGGGACTCGACAGGAGGAATCGAGCAAGGATAAGCAACCAATGCTGATTTATGTACGTTTGTAATAAACACCGAACCGCTTCCCCGCAACCGTTATACTGACATGGTAATTTATGAAATGAACACCGCTAATCGTCATATGTTCTTGTTGATTTCATAACTAGGCTCATTGTTGGAGGAGTATAGATTATGACATATGAAACCCCTGAATTGATGAAATTCTATCAACGCCTATTTACATGTATATTGAATCTAATCCTTTGCAAAATGCAATGGACAACCTGTCATATTTATATGAAAAATAGACAACCTTTGAAACCATTACTCAAATTAACATGACATTTTGTAAGGACATGACTGCAATGTTATCGAATATTTAATAACTTTAGAAGGACTTTAGAGCGACATTTTAAACGTAGGCGGCTTGAGAATATTAAAACCATTGAAGTTGTAATATGTGATCGTGTTGTGAGGCATTTGAGGATATCCATTTCGACATTTCTTGTACTCATCCATATCAAACTCAAGATAAAATACTTACAAAGATTACATGGTACTAACAAAAAGGAACTTCAACATCAGAAACAAGTGTTTAAGTCGAGTGACAAACTCATTTCGACCATGCTGAAGAACACTTAATATATTTTCGGTTAAGATTTTTAAAAAAACGAATTAGTGCAAAACAATTGCAACAACTCCATTACAGTGCAACAAGGCTTTTTACTGGCAGTTTTGCTCAAATGGTTAAAATATTCAGGTTTTAACCAATGTTGTTTTTATTATAGTCCAATCCATAAAGGTACGGAAAATGCATTGGACTTTGGCAGGAGGAAACGGGACTGCGGCTTGTCACTAGGTTTTTCGCTTTGAGTTCACAAGAAACAGAATATGTCAATTGAGGTCTTGCGAATGCCATTCTCTTCCCACAGAGGTTACTTCCTTCATATTTCCGATCCTACCCTCTGTTGTTTTACGCTTGAAATCGGGAGCAGAAAGGGAGTGTCCTGATTGGTTGCAATTGAATCTAGTTGTGCAATCAGCGACGCCGTTATAAACGTGACATTTGCCAATGACACGTCATAATGATAAAATAAACGTAAGACCAACGTTTTCTCGTTTCATGTGTTTTCCTCGAAATATGCTATTTGATTTTGTGAAAACCATTGATCATAAACATGGTTATAAACAAATAGGACCAAATCAGAGACAAATACCAAAGACAGTTCATTTGCTTTATTTACACCATGTTCGAATGACATATGCTAATGAGCAAAACCCTTCAGAGTAAAATGCCTGGATTACGGTATGAGATTTCGCTTTCCACCGCTAGGGGACTTTGGTTCTGCTCTCGATTTCAATCGAAAAACAACAGAGGGAAGGATCGGAATTCAGGAGTAACCTCAGTGGAAGAGAATGGGCGAATACTAGAGCTGGAGATAACAGAAGTGTTAGATGGTCGAACCCTTGTATATAAAACAGAAGCCAAAGTCTTTCACATTTTAGACACATTTTTCTCTTCCATAGAAGTTTCCTTAAGATTTGCTATGGCGACAATAGTTAATATTTGAAGCGAGTAATGTCTGTAGGAAAAGAATGAGAAGTTTCACATTAGAGAGATCTCAGAGGTTTCTTTGTATATTATTTCCTTTCTTAATATGAACACTACATGTACTTTCATTTTCATTTGAGACTTAATGTAAATCTTAACAATAGCAGCCGCACACAGCTAGCCATACGGGCATTTTAGGTGGTAACGGTAAAGATGTACCCGATAGACTTTTCTTTAATATATTACACATAATAATATTTTGAATTATTGACAAATAACTATGACAATCGTGACTAAAAGGACACTTATTGATAATGGTCGTTATTTCGCAGAAATAGCTTCAAGTTGTCATTACCGACTAGTGAGAAATCGGAAATTCGGTCTGAAATTGACGTTCTTACATATTAATGTAGTTTTAAACAATTTAAAGGAGCAGTAGCACGTTTTTTGCAAATTTTGCAATTTCAAATTTATAATGATAGTTCGTGTCATTTATATTTACTTAAGAGGGTAAAAATCTTATTATACAAACCAATTATCCGTAGTGATAATATCGGAGTTGTGTATAAAGCCAAAATTGCATGGCGGCCATTTTATTGTGAACACATTTTATTATTTTGAATGACAAAAAACGACTCCCATGGCTATACGGAACCATGTACATGAATTTTTTAACTTGATTTTCCGAAGAGAGGAGGACGTTTTACCATTGGTGACATGATTTTTCAAATACATATCATCAACTTATTTGAGCGAAAAAACGTGCTACTGCCCCTTTAATAATCAAAAATCACATTCCACAGCGTCCTCGCGCTTTAACTTGGTTATATGTACTCAACGCACAACTTACTTTGGTTAGATCGAGTTTGAATTAACAATATTTGAGATATTGAACTTGAACCAGAAACCAACTCATGTAAAAAGAATTGTATAAATGAAAAACCTAAATTTAAAAAGAAGATTTTATCTGATATAAAAATTATGACAACAGCACTCAAAATACAAGCTACATTTCTCCATTATGATATATTAACGATATCTCCTCTGAAAAGAGACCTGTCATTTTTAAACAAAGCACAGGCGTCAAATCGCTCTCAAGCCCCGAAGACAAGTTTTAAGGTCTTTAAAAACATGCAATTTCAATGCATTTGAGTTTTTCTCTAAAATCGTGACCATAGTGATTAAAAATTGCGAGCAGGAGCGATGCGGCACGGCTGCTTGTGTTACCACAAGGAAATGTCACCTGACAAATGGGGTTTTCTAAATGAAATTGTCAGTTGACAGATTTCACTCTGCTCCCCTTTGGCGATATTTGGTCAATGTTGGAAAGGGTTTTGTCACTGCAGCCTGTAAGAAGGAAACGTTTTCATTTAACAATTTCAAGTTTTTGTGCACATTCCGCTGTGTTTGAATAAAAGAAGCGAACTGTCTGTAATAAATGTAAAATTGCAATTCCAAGAAGATAAACGGTGTCACTTTACTTAAAAATAGCACTTGAAGTTCTTATACAAATATCGAATTTAAAAAACTTTATTATTAAAAACATTGATTGATATTGATTTCAGGCGGAATTTGATGAATTCTTACCGCGAATCGAATTTAATGCCTCCTTTTCGACCACGCATCGTTTAACATGTGATCGAATGTGGTCTCACTGCGAATATTTACATTGACACTAAACCACGTTATTTAAAATACATATTCTTTCTGAAATCTTTTTATTGACAGAACAGTACACAATCTTGATGGGCCATTTTTCAAATTGTATCTCTGAATTTGACCAACGAAAGGTTTGAAAACGCTCTGAAGAATGGCTTGTTCATTGAGTACCAAGTGACGTCACATCCGGCGTATATGTTTCATGTATACAGAATCTTCACGTTTCCGGTTTCATGATCTGTAAACATGGCAGGGTTGTAAACGAACAATGCGTTATATGAATTGTCGAAATAGAGACCATTGTGACCCTGATCAATTTGATCATCGAAAGGTTCATTGGACACGTATCTTGCACTTTAATTATTTTCCAGTTTTTGCTGAATGGAAATGTATACGTCTGTGAGAAATTACATTGATGGGGCTTTCTTCCTTTGAGTTGCTCCATGTAATGAAGCTTAGAAGGGGTGCATTAAGACGTGGCTGATGCATAGTAATGATACATGATACATGATACATGATACATGATACAGTAATGATACAGGATACATGATACATGCGTTGTAGAGATGTGAGTCAATATGCACTCGATCCTCCAAATAATTGAATTTTATCAAACCCTAAAGCAATACTAACGAAAGAAACAACGCTTTCTCTAAGAACTACTGCTTATTCGCCAATCACATTTCAAATGTGAAATAAAATACATAACCGATAATGCTGTAACTAAGAACTTTAACGTCCAAAATCCAATGCAGTTGCTCTAGGTCACGTCTAGAATTGTCATTCTTTTGACTAAATATTACCCGATTCTATATATGCGAGGTCCAACAAACTAAATGATAATAATAGCAGTTACCTTTATTGAATATATCAGAAGAACGAGTTAAACATACACTAAACTGTCTTTAATTGACAAAGGGGAAATACTTCGCCACAAACTATTCTCGCTACAGGCGTTGGAATCCTGTTTGCATTGTTCGCTACACTTCCGTGTTTAGAGGAATTTCGTTATTTTACAACCATGGGTGAACTGGGTTAATTCCTAACTGTTCTGTGTCAAAGCAGCTTGATTCACAGAGGGGCTGACCCTCGTCTGAAAATAATCCCTAATAATCCAGAAGCCTTAGGACGTTGAAAGGGGAGACAATCAAAGTTTGCATACCGCTAAACAGAGAGGCGAGGTGTTCCTGTGTTCATTAGCGCAACCTCCTGATGGCTTTTAGAGAAAATTGGGATTAACGAAACAATTCTGAGAGGATCGAAAATGAATTTGTCCTGCTTCTTGTTGATGAAAATTTACGAGTGTGTTGGAACGATGGCACAGGGATGAGTCGGGCTTCGATCTCCTACTGACAAGCTGGAGATGACGAACATACATTAAACCACTTCACCAATCGCTTAAGCATTATGAGATTTTGACAGATTCTAGAGGAAACCATTTAAAGAATATTGGTCGCATCCCTAGGTCATCAGGTCACTCAAGGTCAGGCTTGATGGTTTCAACAGCCCTTTGTGTCCTCTCCAGTTCATTTATTTCATATTCGAATTTAATATAAATCGCTAATTACAAAAGACTAATTTAGGTTTAGTGATATCCGTAACTGCTAATGACGGTCGTGACTGGATTGTTAAACAACCCGTATGATGGCATGAACCTTCGTGACGGACAATAGAATATCTCTTTCAGTTGATTAGATGAAATGTTTAACCTTGCATCACCACTATGCATTGACAATGATTTTTTTCCACATGAAGCTCACGACTACTGCTACCACGTTTACCAAGAGAGTCCAGCTTTCCCGATTGCAGACTTGTATCACCACTATGCATTGACAATGAGTTTTTCCCACATTGATCCCACAACTACTGCTACCACGTTTACCATGAGAGTTCAGCTTTCCCGATGGAAGACTTGCATCGCCACTATGCAATGACAATGCTTTTTTACACGAAACTCAGGACTACTGCTACCACGTTTACACTGAGAGTCCAGCTTTCCCGATGGCAGAGTTGCCCTATTGTCTTTTGTTGGGGTAATCGATTTCAAAGTCTTCAAATCAATTTCACGAAACAGCTTTGTCCGTTTATATGCATATATAAATAAAGGTACAATTGTGAAAGGATTGAAAAATACGATAATTGATGGTCATGTTTAATCAGCTGACCATGCAACAAAGGTATTTTATGAATGGAAAGCTGATGTGCATGCCAAACGGCATTGGTCAACGCTAATTTGGGTAACACGTGTAGTTAAGATTCAGGTACTCTAAGTTTGATGCAGCATGAAGCTTAAGTTCAGTTAAGTCTCAAGACACGTCGACAAAGGCGTGTTTTATATATGAAAAGTTGAAATAAATATTGAACCGCATGGTCAATTTAATTGGTAACATGTGCTGTTACTAAACATTAAGCTATGTCACAATTCAAAGCTGACCCCTATGACCTTTAAACAAGGTGTGTTTTATGAAAGGAAAGCTGATGTGCGTACTTAATTGCACTGGTCACTTTATTTTGGTCAACATGTGCTGTTCAATTTAAAGAGTCATTGAGCATCTTTCATTATATCTTAATTGCCTTTCACACGTGCTGAAATACCACATGTGTTGATATAAGGTCAAATAATTTCACTCGACTTGCACATTCAACACATATCGCCAAATATATGATAATCACTTGTTTTCGACAATCTAGACACATTATGCATGGGAATAAACCTCCTCATTACACGCCCTGTTAAACAATGCCAACTAGTCTATAATCCCTATAAAAAGTCTTACTGAAAGTTTACTTTTTAATATTTGATATTTGAGTTCTGAACAATACTAAGTTTCAGGAACTAAAGTTGAGGTATCTATAGGCTTGTTATACTTTTCTAGACTGAGATGATCGTCAAATAATTATTTTGCTCTTGGAGGAAAAACTACGGACTAGAGACTGTGCCATGTTGTTAAATCTCCAACAATTCCACCATGCAAATTTCAGACTTTTAAGCTGTGTCAAGTTATATATGACACATTCCAAGTTAGAGAAAATGATATGTTAACAAAAATTATACAGCAGCATAAGTGTCAATGGACCCCTGAACCATACCGAGTATACACAACCATATTGACCAGACATTCAAGTTTCCCTTTGTAAACACTTTGTCTGAACAAGCTGCTGTTTACAAATACGAAAAGAACTGGGGCTTGTTTGCATAAATTCTGGACCATCATACGAACTAACGAACGTGGCTGCAAAAGAGTATTGAATGTCGTTCTGATTAGTCCAATTAGACCCCAGAAATCATTAGTCTCGGAATAGTGTGTCCGGCGCCTGTCCCCACACGTGGTCACCGATGGTCAAAGAACATAAAGAACAATAGTCAGTGGTCATAAGAACAATCATCACTGGCCACAGCCGTTTTTTGTCCTTTGTCTCCAACTGCGGTCATCTGCTGCCAAGTGGCCATTCCAGATAAAGCCAGCGTCACTTTAAAACCCGTATTCTAAGCTCTTTTTGGTCTTTTATGTGATTAAGTTTTTTTATAATCTTGCATTTTATTACCATTGATCCCATATAAATCAACGATGGAACTGATTTGTGAGTTAGCCGTTAAATGTGCTCAATTTGTTTCGCCGTTGGTTCTGCTTTATGCTTAGAAACTTTCGGAATGATACTGAACATGACTCACGGAAAGTAATAAAGAGGGCCAGGAAATCTCCCTCCGAAGGGTCGTAGGAACCCCTAAGTCGGCTGATCAAAAGGATTCATTAGAATAGTTGTCATCTACGGCACTCAATTTCTGCTTCCCACTCCTTCAAATGCACGTTATTTCCACCACGAATGGCCGCCATGAAAACATATCGTATAAAGCCCTCTATGAATCACGGACAAGCTCCCAACTGACCACTAAACACGACGATAAAAGGTAATTATTTATATTTTCAAACTCTTGTGCACGTTTTCCCACAAAATGGCCACATTATCAATATTTACAATATGATATTGCTCTTCAAAGTCCTCTGATATCTAAGTTATCGTCCTTAGTTTATGTGCTTAATAATTTCGTGTTCATTGCAAAAACACGCATTCGTCGATATAAACCTATTGATGATAATATAATCACCTCATTAAAAGGGGTGGGAATGAACAAGTTCCCAAGAGATACGCCGAGCAATCATATGCTTTTAAGATTAAAACGTTTATTTGACCACACAAAGATTTTATACATGACATCTTTCAGTGGAGCAGTTCAATCGTGAGATTTGTGGTTGGAACGAAATTTGAAGCTGCTACATTGGCAATGTATAATAAACGCTGTTCATTTCAAATACATATTCGTTGACTTCGGGAGTTATTTTAATTTGCATGATTAGTATTCCGCACAAAGTCCTCTCGAATATTAACGTTTCCAGAAAATAACGTAAACGATTTGGTATGACACTCGCTTACGCTCGATGTATACCAACTCATTAATCGTTTAATAGAAATAGTATCAAATGGAAGGTAGTTTATAGTAGCCTCTGTATATTCTCTCTAGTTTGTTTTCCCGACAAACATTTCAACGTAAATTTGCTTCAGCCCGTTCACACGTTGCGATTTGTAGTATCAAGGTGAGAACACCCGAGTTGTTACAACTCCCCATTGTAAATGTGCTTTCAAGAAAACAACTTCTGTTCTGTGAACATCCACGACGTTTCGGAGTATATACTAACTCTTTCTTGGAATACTAGGTACAACCACAGGGGCGTGTATCGGTATCCAGGTTACAGGGCCTCCGTTCTATCTAATAGAGCATGTAACCTGGATATGGGCTACTCCGGGTCAACTGAATGTCAAGGTTGTTTTAAGTTGTATATCCATTTCCCCTTTCCTCATCATCAATCAATAGAATACCAATCAAAGAAATGTCAACACAAGTTGTTCAGTCATATCGTGAAATAAATAACATTGACACAAATCATATCATTCAACGGTTACGTCTGTACGGAAATTGTTGAGATTAACCTAGTATAGATTACACATCTCAGACGAAAACCTTCTCAAACTACTAATATTTAACGTCTCTGTCACAAAGTGGTCAACCACGTCTGCCTTAGCATAACAATTTGACAGTTGAGTAACGTATATTACTGGCAATATGAAACGATTACGGAGCTACCGATACATATTGACCAGCGTTGAAAGGCATGTGTCTCGACCGCCTACCAGAGGGAGCAGACAGCGATAAATGTTATATCAACAGCGTAATAGATGTCTGTATGGACAGTGAACTTATGATAATTCCAAGCTATGTCTACAGTGTAGCTTGAATGCGGCTATGTAGTGACAGACGTATGGCATATCTGCCTATCAATCGACAAGACCGTGAAATAATTACTTACTTCCTGTTTGGATACCGTGGCCATATGATGAGGGTGATGTAATTTAGGATGTATAGGGAGGCGTTGCATCATCAGTATGTAAATGCTTTCAACAGAGGAAACCAATGTACTTATTTTAGAATATTTTATGAAATTAATATTCAAAAGAAAAACCAATGACTGGGTGTCAATTTCGTCATTGTGAGGAACAAGTCTTTTTGAGGTATACACACACTCATGATAGCAAATTTGCTTAGCTTTGTTGATTTTGTTCGTGGACCGTAGGCCTTTCTGTTGAAATAAAAGATTAATTTGCTTTGGGTTTTTTTTTTTTTTTTATAGGGAAGGGATTTTGGAATTGAGACACAGAAAAGAGTATGTTAAGGGCTTTCAAAAGTGTTGTTTCAAAACTAATGTTCTTTAAAATATTTTTGAATATTGTGTGAATCATTCCAAAGCTGTCTAGGAATTTTGTGTGATAGGAAATTGATTTCTTGTATAGAGACACTACGTCATCAGTATGTAAAGGACTTTCAGCAAACGAAATCAATGCACTTAATACCAAAACTAATTACTGTATGTCAATGTCGTTATTGTGATGAAAATGACCTTTTGAGGTACATGTATATACACACTCCATCATCATATCAAATTTGCCTTCATGTTTTTGTTATAGGGAAGGGTATTTTTTGCATTGAGACATTGCGTCATCAGTATATAAAGGGCTTTCACCAGAAGAAAACAATGTAATTCATAGGGGAGGGATTTTTTTGCATCGAGCCACTACGCCATCAGTATGTAAACGGCTTTCAACAGAAGAAACTGCCGTACTCTAAATATTTTTTTAATATTTGGTGAAAATGAAATACATAAGAAAAGCTAATTACTGTATGACCTTCTGAAATATATACGCATTCAATCGTCAGACCAAACTTGCTTATTTTTTTAGGGAAGAGATTTTGTCCATCGCAACACTACGTCATCAGTATGTACATGGCTTTCAACATAAGCAACTGTGTAATTCAATATTTTTGAAAACATGTGAAAATGAAATACATTAGAAAAACTAATTACCGTATGACAATATCGTCAGTGTGAGGAATATGACCTTTTCATCATCTCATATTTGCTTTGGTGTATGTCTTGATAAGGAAGAGATGATCTTGCATTGAGAAGGGAAGGGTTTCAAGGGGAATGAAACTACCTTTATATAATGATTTTAAATGAAATTGGAACATTTTGATGTCTATGTCAACTCTTGCATCAGAGGGATTTTGTTCTCAAATGTTCTTTGTAAAGGTAGTGTCATGTTTTCTCAATGCAAAGCTGATTACTGTGTTGATGTCCAATACATGATTAATATGCATCACAGTCTCTTATTCATTATTTTCCACACAGAACACACAGTTGAAGCTGGATGTTATGTAGACTGACACCCAGCCCCGAAAAATATTGTTTTAGTTTTGATATGATTATTCATAACAAAACTAAATATTATTAAATATTGGAGTTTCTGAGAAATGGGATGGTTTTCCTGCCACAATCTAGCCTTGCTTTCAGGAACATACAATGTCTTGTTTAAGGGTGAAATAAGTTAGGAAATAATGTAAAAAAGGTGGAGAGTCAGGCTAACGTAATCTGAAATACCCCTCATTGAAATAGTTTACACATTTCATTTAAAAAATGAATAAGACTAATTGTAAGTCTAATAACTAATAAATTTGTTTATCAGATGTCAATTCGTAAGTAATTCAATAAATAAATGGGGCCTTATTCTCGAAACGTTCATAGCTCTACAAACTTCTTTAGTCCATTACAAACATATGGGCGAAGACTAAAGTAAGTCATTATTAAGGCTAAGAACGTTTCGAGAATAAGGGCCTTGGATTAGAAGAACTAGAAGGGCCGCGGATTAGAAGAACATCGAAAATGTCAACACTTAGGAAAAGCAAAACAGTTGTGGAGGTGGCAAAATTATTAAAAATGTTTGAATGAATCATTGATAACCCGAATAAAATCGGGTGTTCTCAAAACGTTCAACATGTCCTACTGTACCGATAGCACTTGTTATTCACAAAATAGTAGAAATATGTCGTGTATGAAATGTTCTTGAAAGACGTAGTTAATATGTTCCAACGAGCAATAGTTTCAACCAATACAATATAACCAGTAAGTTATACACCCCACAACATGTAAATCCACTGAAAACTCCAATACCAGACACGCACCTTCACAGAGTAAACAGAGATTCTGTTTTAAATGGTACATCTTGTTTGTATACTACAATTTACACGTATACAGGAACACAAGATCAAAGACGAGAACCAGATGGAACAACCCATGCTCGCCTTTGTGTCTGAAACACGGCAGTTCCCTCTTGTTAATGAAGGGCTCCTTTCACCACTGGCGTTATTTACACCCCTGAAATCGGTGAATAGAAGAGGCAGAAGACTCATTAGTACTATCTGTGAGCCTGACTGTAAGATACTACTCCCCTAACTACCATTCTTACCCATATCATCTCGCATGGCAGCGCTTCTAAACATTGTGATTTACCATTGGTCAATGCACATGTAAAGTCGGTCAGGGAACCGTTTGCCGTCTAAGCCATAGTTACGTATTCAGATGTACTGTAAGATACTACTCCCCTATCTACAATTCTTACCCATATAATCTCGCATGACAGCGGTTCTAAACATTGTGATTTACCATTGGTCAATGCATATGTAAAGTCTGTCAGGGAACCATTTGCCGTCTAAGTCATAGTTACGTTGTCATATGTACTGTAAGATACTACTCCCCTAACTACCATTCTTACCCATATCATCTCGCATGGCAGCGCTTCTAAACATTGTGATTTACCATTGGTCAATGCACATGTAAAGTCGGTCAGGGAACCATTTGCCGTCTAAGCCATAGTTACGTATTCAGATGTACTGTAAGATACTACTCCCCTATCTACCATTCTTACCCATATAATCTCGCATGACAGCGGTTCTAAACATTGTGATTTACCATTGGTCAATGCACATGTAAAGTCTGTCAGGGAACCATTTGCCGTCTAAGCAACAGTTACGTATTCAGAGGTACTGTAAGATACTGCTCCCCTTACTACCATTCTTACCCATATCATCTCGCATGACAGCGCTTCTAAACATTGTGATTTACCATTGGTCAATGCATATGTAAAGTCGGTCAGGGAACCATATGCCGTCTAAGCCATAGTTACGTATTCAGAGGTACTGTGAGATACTACTCCAATAACTACCATCCTCACCCATATAATCTGGCTTAGCAGCGGTTCTAAACATTGTGATTTACCATTGGTCAATGTAAAGTCGGTCAGGGAACCATGTTGCCGTCTAAACAGTAGTTACGTATTCAGAGGTATCGAGCGTAAGTGAAATACGAAACGACGGCCAGTATCAACAGCGATAAGACAATATTCCAAGAAAATAAACATCGGCTTTGCGAATGACATAAGTAGCTCAATGAAGCTAATTGGACCGGTGTCTTCTTTCAGAATGCTATATACAAAGTCTGGACGTGATAAGACAGTACCAGCGAACTGCAATTTAAAGCTTATCTGACACATTTGTAACGTTTTCCTCCAGTTTTAGAAGTTAAAGTGTAGCTTATTTGATAAATATGAAATAAGGAGTACACCTGATTAAAATAACTAGTTCTTATCATCTTAATTGTAGATCACAACATAAACTACTTTTAAGACAAACGTCTTTTCAAAATTTTAATTAAATGCTTACGATATGCTCTAAACACATATTTTGTAATCTTGATAAAGTAAAACATTTTAAGCAAACACACACATCTACAGGATCAGAGAGAGATTGCAAAGTGCAGCTCTGAGCTTGGTGTACCATATGTTTCATGCTAGACCCCAGTGCAGACTTTATCTACTCGGTCTGTTGAAAAATGTCAGAGATCTCGCCAATACTGATCTAGGTGGTATCAGGACCCTGTCTGTAACTCTAGCGAGGTAAAAACACTGGAGGTGTGTGTACACTCCCTGTCTAACACACTTCATGTACGCAGTCTGTTTTGTTCCATCAACTTCAACCTTTAATCGTTGTATTCTCCAGAATAGTTTAGATTTCAATTGACAATTCCTATTTCTGAGAGGCATGGGTTCAATATTTGGTAAAAAAAAAGACTTTTTACTTAAAGGGGCTGTAGCACGTTTTTTTCTCTCCAATTTTTACTATCATCATTAAAGTTATACGGACCTTCCCGCTCCAAATCCTACATATTCCGATACATAATTGAGAATATCAATGTGAGATGTACATCAACAATCAGGCACATCAAACATCCCTATCAGTCACCCAGATATACCCCCCCCCCCCCCCCCCCCCCCCACACACACACATTCATCTTCACACATCATAAAGGGGCACTCCGTATGTTATTGTAGTAACATACGTAAAAAGTTTCGAAGAAGTTGTCAAAAATTACCCTTTTCGTACTAATCCGATCATCATAGTTACATTATTAAGACGTTTAGACGCGATTATGAACCGGACAATGTCCCGCTACTGGCGCGCGTCAATTGTTCAGACGTAATTTTGAAAACTTATACGTAGCAGCCAAAGAGACAGATATTGGTTGGTACTGTTCAATGGAACATATAACCGGCATACATGTAAATGGGGCGTATGAATTCGGGTTCTCATCGTGTATTAAGCTGCTCGAGATCCATTGAATGCACGTTATTGTCAAATATTTGGCGTTAGGGGATACATATTCAAGTCGAGTAAGATGAGTTGGACGTAAATCAGGACATTTGAAATCAATGTATGTATCAAATCTTAATAAAAATTTCATGGGAAAACACGGAGTGTCCCTTTAATCCTCACCCCTCCCTTCTGACAGTAAGGCTACCTTACTTCACCATTCACGTAAGAGTATCAAAGTCCCCCTCCCCCTCCCCCCTCATGGGAAAACACGGAGTGTCCCTTTAATCCTCACCCCCTCCCTTCTGACAGTAAGGTTACCTTACTTCACCATTCACGTAAGAGTATCAAAGTCCCCCCCCCCCCCCCCCCCCCCCACACACACACAGACACACACACACTCCCTTTCATTTCACATCAGGAATAGTTCTCCGTGTAACGCTCTTTCTCATTGTGGGTGGTTTCAGACAATGTGAGAGCTTTGATGCCATTTGTAACAATCCAGTGTTTCTTTAGTTCCAGGAACTTTGAAGACAACACACATCGTGAAGCGGGGCGGCTGTTCCACTGTTATGCATAGCCCTGGAGAATGTGTCGGCTCCTGGGCAGGCGTACCGTAAATAATCACTTCAAGCATGCGTTTAAAAAACATCATTCCCTAGCGTAAAAAGATGCATTTAAAACATTTTGCAATTTCATGGCAAATTCAATTTATCTCTAAAAATGTTAGGAGTATTTGTTGAGACGTTTTAATTGGTTGAAGTGTTTGTTCTTTTACATGAAATAAACACAGCCGTCAAAACGAGGAGGAATGTTAGAAAGCCTTGTCATTGAGATTATATTTCTAATATATCGTTGGCTAATCTGTGCTTGTCAATCTAAATATTTAGTTTTCCCCTCAAATATGAGAACTTCTGTCAGTTTAGACGTCAACAGAAATTACATAGCAGCTTTCACATTTGATTTAAAATATAGAAAATTCGTTGATGAAAATTTCTGTTTCAATCGGGTGTTAACTGGGTTAATTGTATTACTTACAAAGGTTCGTGATGAAATTTACTTTTTTTTAAATATCTGTTTTCCACTTTTCCTGAAATGTTTAAATGACAATTAAGGATATTGAAATATTGCACGGTTAATCAAATACTATTTAAACGAAAGGAAACCAACTAATTAAACAATCTGACCATTTAAAGCGAAATGGACAAACGTGAATTTGAAACGTGGTTTAGGCGAGTGACACAGATTAAGGACACGATCGGACTGTGGTTTGTTTTCCTCTAAAATTGACTATTTTCAGAGCAAACAGAAAAACGAACCTGTCATCCCAAGGAACGACAGGCGACAATGGGAAGTATTAAAGAAGTCGAACACAATGCTCGTATCAACAAGGTGCCGCTTGAACAATGTTATAAGACTTCAAGTCGAGATCATCATTTGATCGATAGGACCACCCAAAAACGCCAAAACTCGGCTGCAGCTTTGCAAGGTCAGCGAGCAGACGACACCTCCAAATATTGACACTCTCCCACCTGATGGCGACTGGGACTGGGGCGATGTGTCATTTCAAATGGAGCTCTGTCGCTGGTATGTTTCACTCGCTGGATACTGTTTCCCTCGATCTTCACTGTTGATTGAGTTATGGCAACGTAACAACAGTTACAAGGTTCAAGGTGAACTGTTCTTTACTGGACATGGGTGTCATGACCGCCTTGTACACATTGTCGTCTGCTCTACGTGCCCTCACGTGCCACGAGCTGCACGTACTTGTCAATTTCAGTGTCATCCTCAGTCTCGTGGTACAATCAGGGCAAGTCCCTGGGTCATTACACGTCCACTTTTATTGTCAAACACGTGGTCTTTCCCATTCTATGTCTTGACTGTTGAGTACTTGGGAAATTTAGAAACATGATCGAAATATTTGCATTTCATACATGCCCATCGGAAATCTTTCATTTTGGAAGTACATTTTTAAGTTATAACTCTTCTTTGTATTGGCCCTCAATTCAAAAGCTATTTAATTTAGGAATATATTTTTCCAGCTATTCTGTGCAATATCACTTGTTTGTTTATCAAATAACTGCAAATGAATTTATCTGTAAAAAAAACACCAAAGAAACAGCATGTGTAAGGCACGATTTCTTAAGAGTTTTATCAAAGAGCAAATGCGAAATAATTGAATCAACTGAATCGATACATACAACTGATATAAGGTTGGTTTAGGAGGCTTTTGGTTTAACGCCGTATTTTACTTACAAAGAGGCGGCTTCAAGTATTGGAGGGAGAAGGCAATTCTTCTGTGGTTACAGGTTGCAATGAAACCTGACCTTATTCGCTGGAACTACCAAGCCATGATTTACAGCTTGGTATAGCAAAGAAATGATGGAATACATACTGCATGTCTCACAGCAACCTCTATCACTAAGTCTTGCTGCATTTCGTAAACTATTCTGTTCCAGCGTAGCAACGTGATGTATCTGAAAAGGTACAATAGGACATATCTGGCACAAAGGCGACGAAATACAGCGAGATGTAGATTAGCTAGTGAGTTGCGGGAGCTTTAAGCCAGAATGGCGCGATGTATGCTTTGCGAGGGAAATAACCTACTGCATGAAGAGTTGGCGAGCCCCTGACCCCGACACCCCTCGTTTGTAGGCACGAAATATACGTATAATATAAGTATACCAGATTACATTTAGTCTGTGAATATTTATTTTCTGTATAAATTAGCTATAAACTTGCTAAAATGAACACTATGTTATGATTTTAAAACAACATATTGTTCAACATATAAAGAATATACTAAGTATACTAGAGGTACGCATATTACACAGCATTTGCACGTCTGAAACTAAAGGCATATTCAGAAAATATCAATTCAATTCCACTGTCTTTTTTTCTAATATTATTCAAGGAATATTGTTTTAATTCAAGGGGAAGAGTCACAAGAGTTTCAAGTCGTCAAGTCACAACGACCGATAAGGACGGGAGAGCAGCTGTACAAATATGTAAGTGTAGGCGAAATGAGATATAGGCGAACTGAAATGTAGGCGAAATGAGAACAGACCAACTCCTTGTTAGAGAATCGAAGTCGATTGAAGGAGCCCGGTATCAGTCCCCGCCTAACGAGCCCATATAATAGTATATTAGACGCATTATCAACGATTGCATCGATTTATTTGCCTGCTGTGCCTGGGTTTATCTTCGCTGTGATATCCTTTGACAGCAAGTCAGATAGAGTGGGCCGTATTTCATTTACAGGCCGTATTTTAGTTACAGCTTTCCTG